>BJBW01002014.1:0-218689 GCA_004320125.1 Scolopax mira
GTAGCTTCAGACATTTGAGAGGGAAAGCAACAGCTCTGAGGTGCACAGTGGTAGATGGGGCATGTAGGTAGAGAAAAGTTGCCTTTGACATCTAGCTTTGAGTACTTGCTTGCTGGGGATGTGAGGATGTGAGCGAGATCTGCCATCACCATGGTGGTGACTCTATTGATGCTGCCCTTCACTATCTTAAAGGAAGGACTACAATGATTTCATCTTCTCAATATTACTGTGGGGTGGGGTCATTAATGTGGAAAACCTTCCATTCCAAAACCATAGACCCTTCCTACTCATTCCTTCAGCATCCTTGTAAAGCTGTAGATAAGCTCTGGGCATTATCTCCCTGCTATGCACTAGCAAGGCACTAGTAGAAACTGGAAGTTTTGAATGCAGGTGAAGTACGAAATGCACAAAGTATGATAATGTTAGCTTACAAAAACTAAGCCATAATCTATGGTAAACATGGGTATAAACAAAACTCATTAATTTTTCAATTTGGACAACACAGAATTTACTACCTTTTTATTGTCCAGGCTGGAACAACACTCGGGTTAATTTCTTTCATTTCAGATTTCATTAGCTCACAGTAATAATGGATCCATGCTAAACAATAAACAGTGCTGTTCCCAATTACTTGTTTTTTTTTTACACTGATATAAACAGTAAAGGTAATTTTAGTTTTAATTTTTGTTCAGGCTTAGTGATCTTGGACAGCCAAAGCCTTATGTCCCATTCAATTCTGAGTCAAGAACTGGGCTCAGTCATGCCTGTAAAAACTTGTCAGCTTTCCAACCATTCATCTTCACAGCCAAGGAGTAGGAAAAAATGTTTGCAGCTGAATGCTGCTCCTCCCCCAGATTGCTTTTGTCTCCTGTTTTACAAAACTATCCTTATGCAACGCACTTAGGCTGTGACGTAGTGATAACTTCAGTGAGGCTTTTTCAGTTCTAAGTCATTGTTGCCTATTATATTCTTCCTGCCTCAAGAGCTGTTCTAATTATATAAAGAGTACTGGCTTTTCACAAAAATAGACATACCAATCACAGCATGTATAAACTTTCATAAGGAAAAAAACCAAGCTTTTGTCACTTGCTATTAATTCCTACCGTATGCTTTCTGTACAAAAGGATTCATGGTTTTCATTTCATACAGTTAGAGCCTTTTAATAGTTTTAGTTCTGTTTTTCCCATTCATAGCAATGGATACGAAATGGTCATGCTCAAATGCCAAAATAGTGATTGCTGGTTTATCGTTGTTGCAGGATTTTTTTATTTGAGAGTTCAAGGTAGTAGCCTTTATTAAAGAAAAGGAGTAAAAAGAAAATTTAAATTGCCATTGAATGCTTGTGGAAGAACAACATCCCTGAATGACACATTATTTTAGTTGCGATGTAGAAGTGCATTCTTTCCAGCTGGGAAGAATGTTAATGATGGCAATTACCCACTTGATGATAATGAATGGGGAAGGCTGGAATGCAGGATTCTTCTTCTGGTGATGATATGACTGCCTGAGTGATGTTCAAATAACTTTCAGGAAAATTCATATTGGAGAGCTGATTTTTAAATGATACAATTAATTCCCTTTCATTCTGTCTTTCAAGTAAAAGTTAGAATGTCAGATATTATACTATTGGCAGCGGGAGTGCATAAATGATGAGTGTTCACTTAAGTGATATGGCAAGTCGTATGAGGAAATACTGTCAATAAGAATACTCTTTGAAAGAAGTCCTGGTCTATGGTATTGGCAGTGATGCTTGCTCTTTGTAGCAGGACTCTGCCAGAAGTTCCCAGCAGCAGAGGAGGTGCGTGCTTCTCCCCCAGGTGACCAAGAGGCTCTAAGCTGAGTGAATTGCTGGGGCAGCCCATGCAGTCTTCAGAAGCTGCAGTGTTGTATTGCTGATGTAGCCTCTCAAGTGTTTATCTTATCTGCCTGCAACCTATCATTTCATAAGGCAGATAAATCACGTGGCAGTTAACAGACTGCAAAACTGAATGTCCTCCCAAGAATAAGTTAGTGTAGAAAAGGTCTGCTGAATGGCACAAAAGTTTTGCTTATGGAAACTGGTGAAGCTCCATTGCATTAAAATATACTGACTTAAAATATACCTGTGTTCTACATGAGGTGGTAGACTATTTTGTAGTCTGCCTGCTGAGAGGGGAGTACAAACCCTCTGACTGCAGAAAGCATCAGGGGGTTGGGGGAATGACATCAAAATGCGTTTTCCATGTGGGATGAGCAGTTTGAGAGGTGCTTTAACACAAGAAGTAGAGGAAGGAAGTAATGTGTGTCTCACTGCTATCACAGTGGTCATGCACACAACACTGCATTTCAAATTTAGGAAGAGAATGTTAGCGTGGGCTGTACAGATCAAATTAAAAACAGAAACCACAGAAATGTACTGTAAAACTTGTGCTTGATTAAGCATTGTCTCTTATTCCCCAGCCTGCTTACTGCCAGGATGTTACAAATTGAGTGCTTGAAAACTCCCATACATTATTCCTCTGCTGAAAACCTCCCTGAAAAATTCTTCTCCTGAACTTGAGTTCACTGGCAAATTCCAGTAATGCTCTGGGTAGTTGTGTGTCGTGTAAACTTGTCTCTTAACCCCTTAACTCTGCTGTTTCTAATTTCAGCTGAACATGTGTGGCAGGCCAGGACTCTGGCTTGTGAAACCAGCTGTTCTGTGCTCACTGCAGCTGTGCTAAGCCACCAGGCACTGTCTTTCATTCCTTTTCATAAAGAAAACATTTATTCATGTGCTCTAGTCTTGAAGTGGCAGAGTTCATGACGGAGACATGGTACCACTTATGTAAGCTTTCTTTTCTTGCTTTCCTTCTTGCATTCCGGTGTTTGTTCAAAATGTATGGTACAACTCAGACAAACAGTTCAATAACGAAACAATTCACTTCACAGCCATACTCCTCCTGGCTGTCACTTATGTATCGCTGTAGTTGAAACTTGTATCTTAAAAGAAAAAAAAGGGCAGAAGTGTTGCTTTTCTCTCTAGTGCTAGTCAAATGACTTCAGTTTCACAATATTCACAAATAGGAAGTTTCTATTATTGGCGTAGATTTGCTGACAGAGACACTTGTCTAGGGTAGGAAATGACTTAATATTATATCTGACCTTTCTGTTTAAAATCCAGAAGAATCCCATGCTTTTTATTTAGATTTAATAATTAGAGCTATTAAGTTGTATTTGTACATCATAATACAATTAACTTACCAACAATAGAAGGAAATGTAAATAATTGTAGAATTTATCTGGAGTTTTGCTGCTTTCTCTGCAAAGAAAGTATAGGCAAAATCAATCTTTTTTTCTGCAATTCTTTTGTTTATTTCTTTTGGCATTTGGTGAATTGAGTTTAATAAGTCACTGTATTCTTTTGCAGATCAACTTCTTTCTTATTCTAGCTCATGACTCAGCTGTATTTCCAAAGACCGCATCTGATGTGCGTACTCCCTCCACTGCCTAGACTGAAGAATATTTATAAAGAGAGATCACTTTTCAAGATACATTTTTAGTTCAGTCACTTTGCATTCTGAGCTTTAATTGGCATGGCCAAACTCAAGTTCGTAGCATCTAGGCATACAGCAGTGACTCACTCTTAGTTAAAATTGCACATACCAAATCTGGCATGTCTAGCTGCTATTTAATATGCCAATTAACAAATTTATATGCTGCCTATGACTAGTATAATAGTCAGACTGCCCTGACTGATTAATTATGCTGCTGCTTATTTTATTGGAGAGAGATGACCACTTGTTTTTCTACCCCGTGCATAAGTATATTTCTTTGCATGGGGGCAGGTGGTAAGGCAGGCTTCTTAGGGGTAGTCTATAAATACTCAAAGAACATTCTGGTGTGTTTTATACTTTTATGCAAAGACAGGTTTTGTGTGTGGATTTTTTTTTTTTATGGGCAGTGTTGGGGATGAGAACTATTACAGGCTTAGGAAGGAGACTTTCATTTTGGTTTCCAGCTCTACTTTTTCTCAGTTTTGTATTTTTTTTTTATCAGTAAACATTATCTGCAGAAAAAAAAGATGAAACCAAAGCCCTAGCCTTGTAGAGATCAAGTATTTTCTGATACACGTGCTGTTGGTAGCCTGATTTATATGCTGCATGTTTTCCTGCATTTCCAGATCCCTATTAAGGTCATATGAAATAGGAAAAAAGGAAAAGACTGTACTGAAGCTGTTTAAGCTTTCCTTCACATAAGTGAATGAAGAATACAAACTGGACAGCAAGGTACAATGGTGGAAATAGAAAATAATGGTAAAAGGATTTAAGTAGTAGTATAAAAAAGAGAAACCATAATGAAGCTCTTATGCTGCTGTATAACAGTAGCTAATTATTGACCTGCGAGAAAGGTGTGACCTCAGAATCATGACTTGCATTTGGAGTGGAGAACAGAGTTAAGTCATAGCGTGATTTTTTTTTTTTTTTTCCCACTGCTTGCAAATCTGTTCCCTTCCACTTCTTACACATTCACTTTCTTTTCTGCACACAGCTTCCATCTTCTGCTTTCCTTGCATTCAGTCTCTGCCTTAGGCGGCTGATGGCTTTCTGTAGAAATGCCTAAAGCCACACTGCTTATTTAATCTTTGCAAATGTGTAGAATGAATATATATATGAAGTCTTCTGTTTTAAAATACAAGCCTCTCTTTAAAGTTTTTTGCTTTTGAAATGTTGTACCAGATCAATTGCCTCTATCTTTGTCCATTCAATGGCAACTTCTTAAAGTAATATGCTGTGACATCTTTATTATCCTTTAGCAATGAAGACTGTAAGCACAATAATAATTTTAGGCCTCAATAGGTTAATGGAGCTAGGCATGTCACCATACATTATAAAAGCAATCAAAAGTGTTTTTAATGAGCTTCATCTGAATGCGAATCCCAGCTTTATATATCTCAAAGTATGACAAAGCATGTCTTACTGCTTTGGAAACTCTCAAGGAAATTTCATCTTCTGTCATCAAACACAAGCTGTTTGAGTCTAAGGCTTGTGTAGAGAAAATTGAAATTGAATGAAATAGAGTGATGTTTGCAGACTTATTATAGTTGGCCACCTTCTTTATTCTCTGTATATTTGTCATGGCTGAAAACTATGTCTGAAAGGAAATAAATAATGTAAACTCTAGGGTTTTTCTTTGCCACAAGTTGGATTTTATGTGGGTAATTCAAGCCAAAGAATATCTATAAACACTGTTGAATTACAGTGACAATAGGCCTTTCCCTAGAATACTTGTAATACTGTAAGAAGGGTCCTGCTATTTTAATTTGTGACATTCCCCTGAATAGGCTCCTGCTAATGTCAGTTGCTTTACATCAAGTCCCATTTTTTCTCTGTCAGGACAGTTATCTCAATGGTGATCCTGCAGGAATGATGCTGTGCACGTGTGTCTGTACAATATTTAATGTATTAAGTTTGCATTGCAATTATCACAGTGCTGTTGTATATAACTTGCTGCTGAAGTCTGTGGGAGAAATACACAATTCCTGTAGTGCCTAGGTATCTAAAGATTTTGAAGTTCTAATCTTGTGACTTCCCCAAGGTAATGCCTTTGGACTTATTTATAGTCAAAGCTAGGCTTGTGCCTTAACACATCATATTATTTTTCCTAATTCGGGATGAATCATATCTCTATTTTCTTAAACTTTGTCAATGGACTTGATAATGTCTGTACCTTGCCATTTTGCCTTTCCTTATGAGGTCTTATAATGATCCAGATTCCTTTTTCTAATTCTTCTAACCTAAAATATAAAATTACTCCATCTGAGGAGAGGGAGAGTTTACTGCCTACTGAAATAACATGCCTTATCTAGTGGAAAGTCATGAAACCTCTAGGAGAATGTGCCATCACCAGGTAAATATGCTTTGCTTCTGCTCTTTAGGCATTAATCTGCCTGTTTGTTCTATGTATGTTGTCTCTGAATAATTTTCTGACTAATTTCATGTGCTTTAGTTCTAGCTTTGTAATTATACTATTGCAGCTACATTCAGATGTAGTGATTGTTATCCTCCTATAATTGAAAAAGTCACTTTCTTTCAAAGCTATTTTCCAAGATGGATATAATATTCTGAATAAGTTATTTGTCCTGAAAACTTGTATTACTTGCATTCTACAAAATTATATTTTAAAAATGAATTCTGTCAAAGTCTTTATGCTATTTAGGATTTCCTGACTCTGAAAATTTGAGCATTGAGAAAATTATGTATAAGTTCTCTTCATACTTTGCTAAAATCCTTAACTTTATAACAAACCTCCTATGTACCTGTAAAATCGTAACTATTTTGATGCTCAAATTTCATGTAACTGTTACAGAGGAATATGTATGGATTTGTTGTCCCAGCCAGCTTCATTGTAGTGAAAGTGAAGAGCTGGCACCTTGCAGTAGAGACTTGCAGAACAAGGACTTCTTACTTCTGACTTGTATAGACCTGAGCAAACTGTTCCTGTCAAGGTGCAACTAGGACCATGCAGTCACTACCTCACTTCTCCCTTCAAAGTGGGATGGGGAGAAGAATCAGAAAAATTAATGAAATCCCATAAATTGAGATAAAGACAGTTTTAGTAAAGCAGAAGCAAAACTAGGAATTCATTCACTACTTCTCATTGGCAGGCAAATGTTCAGCCACCTCCAGGAAAGAAGGGCTCCATCATACATAATGGTTGCTTAGCAAGACAAATGCCATCACTCTGAATGTCCTCCCTTTCTTCTTCCCCCAGCTTTATATACTGAACATAATGTCATATAGTATGGAATATCCCTTTGGACAGTTGAGTTCAGCTGTCCTGGCTTTGTCTTCTCCCAACTTCTTATGCATTCCCAGCCCACTCATCAGCGGGGTGAGGCGAGGATCAGAAAAGGCCCATCCCAGCCAAAACCATGACAGGGTTTAAAGCTCAGCTTTGGACCATGGAGTCTGAAGCTCAGCAGATTTAAAGTGAATTCAAGTGAGAATCGTTCTTAATAAAAAGTGTGTCTTACTGCAATATTCCTGGGAAATGGTGTACTCTTCCTATTTGCTTAAATGTGAAGTCCAGTAGAGTTCACTAGCAGCTCATTCTGTCCATAATTGCTGACTTCATTTCATCTGGTGGCTTCATGATAGGAGAAGTGGCTTTTCTGTGTATTTAATATCTCATTAAGTTTTGGTGAACACATTTGCTTGTCAATCAGGTCCCTGAGAAATTTTCAGATCTTACTGTTTACAGTATTATTCTTTGTTCTGCAGAGGCTGAGAATCTGTTATCCACACTCCTGCTAACAGCCTTCTCTACTTTTTTTTTTTTCTCAAATGCCAGCTACTCTTTCTCTCAAATTTTCCAGTTAATTAACTTAATTGGGTTAAATCATGATCTTGGAGGCTGTGATACTGAGGAACCTTTTCTTGGCAGTTCTTTTTCTCTTGAGCAGTTCCTGTGCTTGTTCTTCCTGCTTCCCACCACTTGCTTTCATTGCTGCAGCACATTGTAACCAGATTCATGTAATCAAAGAATCTCTCCTGCCTTTTTCAAAACCCTAAGCAATTCCCTACTCAGGTTCACAGAGCAGCCCTGGAAATGGTTGCTTTGGCACAACTAGAAGGTGACAGAAAATGCATGAGTGGACAGGAGCTCAGGGCTAGCAGCAGTGAGAGTGGAAAGAAAAGGCCTAGGCTGCCATTCTGCTCAAAAGAGGTCCTTATTTATTTGATATATATACTGCTGTTTTGTTAGAACTTTTGGAGGGAGGCGTCCTGAAGCTTGGTGCTTTTTTACAAGGGTTCAGTGGATTTAATGCTGAAAACAAAATACAGCAGACCACCACCAATAACAAAACCACCAACCAAATCAAATCTAAATCCCAAGAAAACTAACAAACGTTCCCTCATCCCCTTCTCCCCAAACCAGACCAAACAAACCTTGCTTTACAGACCTTGCAGAACCTGGCTCCATCTCCTTATTCAGTACCATGCTATGGCCTTAAATATTACTACTTAATTGTACCTTGACTTGCTGGTGGTTATGCCATGCACTCATCAACATTTCCATCAGTGCCACTGATTTCAGGACAGGGAAGGGTGATATTTATGGCACTGTGGAATCACCATGGCCCACAATGATACTTTTGTTCATGTGGTTGCACAAAGAACACGTGCAAGTTAATCTCTTTAATGGATGGCACAACTGAGAGGATAAAGCAGAAAAAAACCTACTGAAACCAGCACTGCCACTGAAGAAGTGCTCATAGAACTACAGCTGTAGCTGTTTTCTTCCCGGGGGGTACGTGGCTTCCGTAGTAATTCTATTTTTCAATTCTTTCAAATGAATAACTACCTATAATGCTTAACTTAAAATAACAAAATTGACTACTTTTGACTAGTGAAGTTTGGAATTCTGACTTTATCTTGGAGCTAATCTACCTTTGAATTTTGGCAGTATAATAACGCTATTCAGGAATATGGGTATATGTGTGTTATGAAGAAGAGTATCCGTTCCTCACCTGGGCAATAGATCTAGCATGTATACCTGCTCCAGTCAATGCTCTAGTGTATCCCTAAGTATACCAAAAGCCTTTTGAGACCTACATGTTTTGTTTAGAGGCTGGTATAAGATATTCTAATGGGGGTTGATGAAAAACTCCACCTTGAAAATGGGTGTGGGAAATTTTAAGGAAACCAACGCAAGCTATCACCTGCAAGAAAGGCACAGGTAACACAGGTAGCAAGTTTTCTTGGGGGTTTGTGGTGATACATCTTTCTGTAATGTGCAGAAGTGAAGTCAATGAAAATGACACAAGAGAGAATAAATAATTGGTATGGAAAGTGTGAACAAAAACTTATGCCTACATTTCTACTCCCTTCAGTAAGTTTATCCCAATCTCTATAAATATGCAAAGTATTGAAATAAAAACCATATTGCTTAACAACAAGATTACAGGGGTATTTACTCTCATTACCTGAGCCCTGTCAATGTTGCTGGGTCACCAAGTCACCAGTGTGTTTGATTGTACTGAGCTGAGACTAATTACTCTGCTGTACAGAGCAATTGGAGGCAATAAAAGGGAGACATTTCTTAGAGCTACTCTGTGTACACGCACATGAAGACAGAAAAGCTTTTAATGTTAGCTGTGCTTTGAGACTTGTTGGATGAGCACCACTTGGTGGTCTCTGAAATGCAGACCTGATTGAGGAGAATATATGTGTGGTAACAGATGCAAAAGTACAAAGCTTAGTTCGTATGTTTTATGAAGGGTTAGGGGTGGGGAGAAAGGGGGGACAATGTGTCTTTTTTCCTTCCTCTTCTCTAATACTAACTCTGAAGTAAATCTAGTTTTGCAAAAAATTAAACACACAGTTTTGGATGGCAATTTAGAAAACTAAATATTTCTTCTGCTTGCTTTCAGATTCTTAAGCTGTTGTTTATCTTTGGCCTTCTTATATATGATTATGTCTGAAATAATGTGTTTGTCACATAATTGTACTCAATTTAAAAACAAAAGGCTAAATATGAAAGAGTTATTGGGGAATTTTCTTTCTAATTCCTCTCCTCTTTTGCCATATGGTTAATATGTAGCCTTGCCATAATTGAAAGATTCCTCTGTCCTTGCACTTGCACCTGTTTTCACTGAGACCGGATTCAACTTTGTGTTTTGTGATTTGGGTGCTTTTTGGGAGAAAAAAAATATAAAGGACTTGGACCAATAAACTACAGCAGATTTAGCAATGAGAAGTTAAGACATTACTCTCTCCAGCTGCCTGCCTGCTGAGGTTAGAGCCAGGAAAGCAAAGCTGGCAGCATAAAACATGTCTCCAGGCAAAGCACCCACTCGCTCTGGCTGCCTTTGCTGACAGTTGGTGTGAATGTGCCAGGCTCTGACTGACAGTGGCTGAGACGCACGTGTGTGTGGTGCCATGGGGGCAGGAACTGCTGGCAGAGGAGCTGAAGGCAGTAATATCTGCAACTACCTCAGTATCACCTGATTTTTATCCTTGAAAATTCTATCTCTGTTTGCTTTAACTTCATTTCTTTCAGCCTGCCCTTGAAAATAGGATGCAGCAAAGGCCCTGACCGAGAAAACAATCTTATCTCTTTATATATTTGCAGGAAGAAATAGTGTGTGGTATTTCTAATTAATTATTTTAGTTATAATCTTAATGCCTTGGAATTAGTCTTTAAGTGAATAATTTAGTATAACTTTCATTACATATAATGGTTTTTTCTTTATCAACAATAGTGACGAACAATGATTATTTTCTGTTTTCTCTTTATAAAAAACAGGATTCTTTTTATGTGAAGATTTATTTAAAATAATTTTTATTAACAGCTTATTATGAACATAATACTTGATTTTCATTGCATGTATTTTGAAAGGTTTTTCAGTCCAACATTTTTTCCTTTCTTATCTGTATCTTTGCTTTATGTGTACTGACATCCTAATCCTTCCAGATCAGAGTTTTGTAATCTTGCTCTTGCAGAGCATTTAACTTCGTTGTAGTGGAAGTGAAGAGCTGACACCTTGCAGTAGAGACTTGCAGAACAAGGACTTCTTACTTCTGACTTGTATAGACCTGAGCAAATTGCTCCTGTCAAGGGGCATGTAAGAGTAGTGCTGGTTTATAACTAGGATAACTAACGATGGATTGGTCCTTTAACATCTAATGGTTTGCCCTGTTATATAGTACCCTCTTTACAATGGCAAATCTTCCTCCAGCAAACCTTAAGACTGCTCACCTCAATGGGTCTTTTGTTTCAGTCTTCCATTTCTATTGTCTTACAAACAGCTGCAGACAGGAGGCTACATGCATTCTATTTGTGGACAAGAAAATGGTGTAAGATTATTTTTTTTGGTAATACTTTAATTTTGAAACGTGTGTGAATTTTAATACACTTTATTCACTCCATATCTGTATTCAATTAATTTTAAGGTTTTTGAGGGACAGGGTTGTCCAATTTTGATCTTAGCAATGTAATTGCACGTTGTGTGTATTACTAGTGTTCCTCAAGGTAGTTCCAGAAACCTTCTCAAAATTAGTGTGCGTTCTTGCTTTCTTTTTCTTTCTTTTTTTTTTCTCTCTGCATGCCTGCTTGTGCGTGCAGGAAATTACATCATTAGTATATAAGAAAAGTGTTCAAGGCCAGGTTTTGAGCAACCTCGTATAGTGGCAGGTGTCCCTGCCCATGGCAAGGATATTGGAACTAGTTGATCTTCAAGGTCCTTTCCATCTCTAACCATTCTAAGACAGTAAGTATATCTTTATTATATCAATATATTTTCACTATAGATGTTTAAAGAATTTAATTGAATCCATTTGAAAAGGTGATAACATTACTTGAAGGCTCAGGCCTCTATTAGTTTATTTTTATTGCAAACGTTCACATTGTATATAATAGAAATAATATATTACACTAAACATGAGTACTTCATTCCGAATCATGACACACATTCAAAGACATTGTGCAACTACAAACAAAATGTATGTATGTAAATATTATTTAACTTATAGTTTCTTTTGTTTGAGGACTCTGAGATCAGAATTACAAATGTTTCTTCTTATGGCTAGCCACTTAAATCCACAACATCTAATTTGTGGCCGAGTATGAATTTAGCAGTTCAGTATCAAGAATATACTTTTGGTTATACTGATCTTTTAACGTTGTTTTCTTATTTTAAATGCAGAATTTAACCTTTTAGTCGCTATGTTTTTTTCAGTTTGACTCGTTTCCAAAAAGAATGGTCACACGTTGTTTCATGTTAAATACTCTTTCTTCATATCCTCACTGAGCCAAAATTATATTGTTACGTGAATATGTGGCTTCCACCCCCTTCCACCAACAATACCGGGTAGAAAGCAGTTAAAAATCTATGTTAATATTATTTTGCTCAGCTTTAAGTAGTTTTTCCACTCTTTTGTGCTCGTCAGAATAAATCTAACCCATCTGACCCAGAGCCAAGAATAACAGCAATGCTGCCTCTTTCTTCTCCCTTCTCTTCCTGCTTCTCTCACAGAAAGGGGAAAAAAATTTTTTTTTTTTCTTTATTTGCCTAATGAAGTTAAGGCTCTGCATCAAATATTTTTGAACCCTTTAACATTTCTGAAGTATGATAACATAATTTTGCTTTGATTATGTGACACATAGGCTACTTATGTTATGCTTGTAAGGTTTCCTTTGCCTGCACTGGTGGTTAGAAATGCTGCCAGTATGCATCAGTAACTGTGAGAACAGCCATTGGTCTTCAGATGAAGCCAATATTTGCTTGTGCTTCAAGTTGTGGATATGTTTGTGTAGGAGATTAAAACTGTTGATAAACGGTATGAAGCCATCTTTATCTGCAACATGACAGTAGCTAGGATGGTATTTGAAGCACTATACTATAATTGTGCACAAGACTTACTCACTTTCTTCTGAAATTTGACACAATTAAATGTGAATTCACATGATTCCCAATCTCATAGTTAATGTTAGTGGAGTCTTGAGGGTTTAGAGAGGAAAAAAAAAAAAAACAAACCACCTCAAAAATGCCTATGTGTTAATACAAGAACTAAAACTTACTCTTCTAACTAATCAATCTGTCCAGAAAATGATTTCTGGTGTTGTTTTGGATCCTTTTTTATTGTTTTCTCCTTTGCATTAAAAGCATAATTAGAAAGCATGGTGTGGTGCAACAAATGAAAAACTCCTGAGGTATATTTGAATTTTAGTTTATGGTCTTCTAGATTTCACTTTTAGAAGGGATTTGAGGGACAAAGTGAGACTGGAAGGTTATGTGTTCAAAGTTCATTCCTGCTTCTGGCAAGAGGCAAAAAGCAGGACTCTTCAATATTTTAATATTACATTGAAGTAAGAAAGGGGGGATGGGGTGGTGTGTATGAAAAACTCTGGTATATACTGCAATACAAATTTGCATTCATATGAGATTTCTGGCATGTGAACAGCAGCCTTCACTGCCATCTGTTCTTTTGTTGGGGTTGCATCAGTTCCAAATATTCACTGTTGTGGGCAAAACATGTTTAATAAGGACCTATTGAAAGCATAGGTTACAAGAAGCAAATCCCATGTTGTTTCTAGACAAATCTTGATGGCTATTATGGTATACATCCAGTCAGCTAGCTCCTGTCCATGACCTTTTCTTTTTCTTTGGGAAGACTGGCTGTTCTGACATGTTTATCTGTTGGTATTGGCTTATTCAAAGATGAAGTCTTATTGCAGGGAGGAAAGGAGCTGTAGATGTAGCTGGGGTCAACAGCTCTGTCCTTCTAGGTAGGCAAAAATCTAGGGTAACAACCTGATGTGATCTGTCTTTAAAAAAGAAAAGTGGGTTTGGGGAAGGATACAATCCAGGTGTGTCTCAGAGTCAACCTCTAAAACTTTGATATCAAGTAGCTGTCTCGGACTCTCCAGCCTTTAAACTAAAAGTGTAAACTGGTTTCTTGTTTAACTGCCGTGACACCCTATTGTGATTTCTCACACATCAAAACCCTGTGGCAAAAAGGGTTATGATACAAATATCTGGGTGTAGTGTTAAAATAATGCACTCGGAATCACTTCCGATAAAATCCACCTCTTTTGTTCCTGTAAATAAATGTTGGGAAAGGATTCATCCCGGGTCCTCTCCTATTGAATTTTGTGAAGTCCATTGAGCAAAACATTCAAAAAAGAAAGACTGCTGGAGTGCTTAACAGTAATTTGTGTTGGCTATTGATTATTCTACGAGGTATGGGAAAGGATGGGCTCTTTGGCTTGCCTTGTTAAGACAAGCCTTTTTTTGTTTTGTTATCCACCCTCCTACTCCCTTATCCCTGCCCCCCCAAGCATCCTGTTCAATTTCTCATTCTGGAAATGTAAAATACTAAGGCAGAGAATCTAAACGGAATCCTAGATTCACAGAATGGTGAGTTGAAAGGAACCTTAAAGATCATCTAGTTCCAACCCCCCTGCCATGGGAAGGGACATCTCCTGCTAGACCAGGTTGCTTAGAGCCCTGTCTAATCTGGCCTCGAACACTTCCAGGGATGAGGCATCCACAGCTTCTCTGGGCAACCTGTTCCAGTGTCTCACCATGCTCATAGTAAAGAATTTCTTCCTAATATCTAATCTAAATCTAACCTCTTTCAGTTTAAAACTGTTACCCTTCATCCTATTGTTACATTCCCTGATAAAGAGTCTCCCTCCACCTTTTCTGTAGGCCCACTTTAAGTACTAGAAGGCTGCTATAAGGTGTCCCCAGAGTCTTTTCTCCAACCCTCAGCCTGTGTTCATAGGAAAGGTGCTTCAGCCCTCTGATCACCTTTGTGGCCTTTCTCTGGACAGGTCCATGTCCTTCTTATGTTGGGGGACCCAGAGCTGGATGTAGTCGTGTTGCATGAGATATGCTGTCTCATAAGAGCGGAATAGAGAGGCAGAATCACCTCCCTTGACTGCTGGCCATGCTTCGTTTGATGCAGCCCAGGATGTGGTTGGCTTTCTGGGCTGTGAGTGCACATTGCTGGCTCCTGTTGAGCTTCTCATCCAACAGTTGAGATGGATGAGAATCTCCCAATTCCTTCTCCTGAGGATTGCTCTCAATCCATTATCCATCCAGACTGCATTTTTGCTTGGGATTTCCCCAACCTACATGCAGCACCTTCTGCTTGGCCTTGTGGAACTTCATGAGGTCTGCGCAGGCCCATCTCTCAAGCCTGTCCAGGTCCCTCTGGATAGCATCCCTTCCCTTCAGCATGTCAACTGCTCCACACAGCTCGGTGTTACTTACTGGGGGAATACTGACTTTAACTTCTTTCCTCTTCAGATATTTACTCTGGGCTAATACAGGAATGGAAAGTTAAATAATAATTCTATAGTTGGTGTTCCTAACATTTTCCCAATTCCTGATTTTTTCAGTAGTAATCTCACAGATTTCAGAGTATCTGTCTGTAACTGAGAATGTGTCAGAAGTTGCTAGCAAGCACTTGTAAGTGTGAAAACGGAAGTATAAATATTTTTAATCAAAATCATTCCTAAATTATCTTAGTTGCTGAATGAATAAGCATCTAGTTAGTCATTACAAATTAATTTTGGAGAGAGCTATGACCACCCCGTGACCCAGTGACGAAGATCTCGCAACTGCAAGTGTTTAAAAGTACAAAGTGTCTAAAATATAGCAACAAGAATGAATTGCAGAACTGAAAGAAGAAAAGAACACTTCAGAGATGAAGAAATTCAAGTAATTAATTCAGGCTATCAACATTGATCTCAGTTATACAATATTCATTTATTATATTTTTTATTATTGGGTGCCAGAGATTATTGTAGACTTGCTATCCCCATTCATCTGACCAGACCTCGGGGGAGTTTTTTGCTGTGTAACTCTTCAGGAAATCAATCAAAAAGAAAGTGACTGTAGTTGTTGCATTGGCAGCTCATTCCATTTAATGAAGAGTTAAAAAGGAAAGCTGGTGCTCTTGGATGCTTGCTTGAAGTAACTGGAATACACTGGCAAATCAGGAGATGTTTGACAAGTCCTTAAATGGGAATTGAGAGAGTGTTTACAATAAACAATTTTCAATTTTAATATACAGAACACCTATTTACATAGAAAAATTATGTATATGTGGCTGATTTGTAGTTAATTTTGGAGATTTGTAGTGAAGCCAGCCAATGTCATAGTGATGAACAAGGAGTCATACACGCACAATTTAAACCTGTAGGTCATGATAACTGGAGATTTTAGGCTTTAGGATTAATCTGATTTTATGTTCTTATTTGCATATCTATTAAATATGCATTATCATTTGCGTATGTGACATGATCCCTAACATCAGGTCTTAGCCTAACAAAATTTCCTCAGCAAGAACCCAAATGACCGTACTTTAATCTTGCAAATGCTGGAATCCAATTCACTAGAATTAGATACAATCTTTGTACTGTGAGTAACTGGAGAAAAGTGGCCCTGCCCCCTCTAGTGTGCAAAAGCTGTTTGTAATTTCTTGTAATGACTCCCTTCCCACAGAGATAATATTTAGACATAATATTAAAGGTTAGCACTCCTACGTATCCTAGGTCAATGGTCTGCCTGGGGTTGCTGGATGTCCTTCCGGGTTCCCTGTAGCTCAAAAGCTGGAGCAAATCAGACCAATAGCTGAATTCAGCAGTTCTCTAGGTGGACTTCCCTTTGGGAAGAGGCTGTCACTCCCAGCAGCTGTCATCTCATGGAGCTTCTTGAAGAATGATGCCAAATTCAGTAGAGACTTTCAGTTTGCTAGTTCTGATTTTTGGTTGAACACGCAAATTCATTCAGTTATGAAATTGTGATTTCAGTTTTCATTTAAAACTAAAAGCAAATTTTAACCCTTATAGAAATGTAGAAATCTGAAACTGAAACAGTACAAGCTGAGCTCTATGGTCTTCTAAAACTTTTGGAGATAAAAAAAAAATCAAAACAAAGAAGATACTCCAAAACCCCAGAAAAAAACCCAAAACCCCCCAAAAAGTGTTTTTGCATAAGATGATTTCTCTTTTCTTCTTGTGTGGACAAATTTTTGAAAGGTCAGCTGGTACCTGGAACTGACAGTGGGAGGATTGAAAGCAGGAGTGAAGAAGGGCTATTTTAAAATGTACTAAGGTAATTGGGAGGCATAATCCCACCAGTGGTTTCTAGACTTCTGTATGGGATTCCTACTTTGGGAATACTGAAGAAGTGACTGTGCCTCTCTTTATTTTTTCCTTACCTCTTTTTCCCAAATCAGCTCTCTTGTTTTCCTCAGTTGTGGTGGAGTTTCCTCACTTTTTATCATCTGTTATAACTCAAAAATTCCATCCTCCTGCTTCAAACTAGAGTATTTGTATGTACTGGTTTACTTGGGCTCGTACTGTTCTCGTTTGTTCTTGTTGGTGTTTGGCTGCAGTCTTTTGGCTGAATTTTAATTGCAAAAGTGAAGCCCAGCTTCTGTTCTGACAGGTTTTAAGAGATGCTGCATAGAGGATGAACTTACCACAGACCTCCCAGGACTCAGAAAAAAATTATGTGCAGAGTTAAAGATAGTCATTATAACAGAATTATTCTAACTAAATCAGGTCTTTTTATTGCATTTTTATGCTGTTCCAATTTACCTGAGATAAAAGGCCAAACAGTGGCTGCTACTTTACTTCTAGAAGTATGAAGAGTTGAAAGGAAAAACATGTTCAAGACTTTGGTTTAAATGATGAGAAGTTTAAATGGAAATAAAGAATGTTTCTTGGAACAGAGTTATCTTATCTGACACAGGAAGAAATGTAAGACTCAAAAGACCAATATGGAAAATGTATGGCTACAATTGTGCTGCAGAAACTTGTTCTTAAATTTTTTATTTCTTGTTTTCCATTTGTTTTCTTTTTGTTCCTTTTGTCAAGAAAGTCTGAAATGTTACTGTTTCCTGTTAAACAAACAACAGCTGCTTAATGCTCATTTTCTTGGCTTTTCTAATGACACTATTTTGTTAGATCTTTTAGTACTTGTAGAGCTGTCAAGAGGTGAATTTTCATTGCTACAATTTTTTTTAGGAGCTCTCTGCATGACACAGGATTCTATTTTTTAGGCATAATAACCACAGAGCAAAAGCATAGTTGCTACATCCCCTCCTGCTCACCTCCACTGTCAAGAATCTTAGTGGACTGAAACATTTTGCATGTAAATAACAATTCTCTCTCCCCCAGAAACTAGAACTTTGGTTGTAGTTCTAGTAATTCCTGGCTGGGATTGATTGCTATAGTGCTCTTCTGCACAGGAAAGTTCATGCGCTACCTTGGCATGACTCTGTAATGGAAGTTGCAGTTTCTGCTTTGGTATTATTTGGTATTATAAATTATTATATAATTTGGTATAATTATTATATTATTGGTAATAATATAATTATTATTATTACAGATCCATCCTAAGCATTAAGGTCTGGGTTTGTTTTTTATTCCTTCCACTTCCTCCATTCCTTCTTTGTTGGAAAGTGCTGCCCAGGTCCTGGCTTTACTCTGTCACTGACTGCAATAGAGGGATGAGGCCTTCACAGAGCCAGCAGAATGATGTGTAGCAGCCAGATGCTACTCACTGCGGCTTTCTTTGCTGTAACAAATATATTTGGGTCCCTTTCAGATCTGTCTTTTTTGGCAACCTAATCCTAATCACTAGGCCAAAAGAAACCCTTCACACTCAGGAGTACTGGGACTGAATTTGGTAAAACTTGAACAGAATAATGTTATTTTGGAAGTTGCTGCAATTGAAGTTGCTGAAGTTTTAGGATTCTGGCACATCCTAATATCTCAAGTTTATTTAAATATTTTAATGAACACCAACAATATAAAATATCTGCATTTAGTGGCTAACAGTAGGAAATAAATCTTTATTGTTGTCAGGTACCTTCCAAGTGAACAATGAATGTTCTTTCCAGCCTATTGAGACATTTCATAAAAACGTGTTTCCTAGTTGTGCCTCTTTGTATCAGTCCTTAACTTTCTGATCCCACTGCTGAGGATACATCCATAAAAAGAAAAAATAGAAATGTGTCACACTTGCACTATTTTATTTTCTCCACTAAGGTACTGAAGTGTCGTCTTTCAGTAGAATTTTTAATGGTGTTCCATCAGTCTAGTTTTTTTCTTGAAAGTCTTGAAAGTTTGTGGATGGGATCATGCACAGCATCAGACTGCCTTAAAATTAATGGTTGCATAATACTTCAGAAGAAGATTGATACAATTTTTTTTTTAAGGTAGGGTATTCTGCTTGGCTGAAGAAATCCACCTTATGTCACTTGTAATTTAAATAATGGGGTACATTGTTATAGAACTTTTGTACTGGAAAAAGGTGGAAAGTGGCAGCCAATATCGTTGTTTTTACAAGCAGCATATGAAACCACTGAATAAACAATTGTTTAGAATACTTGAAAATTGAACTAAATGCACTGTCTACAAGAAGGACAGATACCAAGTCTCGTTACAATGATCAGTGTCAGAAATAGGCTGAGAGTGATGGGACCTGAACTGACAGATGTACTGAAAGATATAATATACTTATTGTTTAATCATGTGGACAGAGTAGAAGATGGAAACGTTGAGAATAAGAAGCTTACAGTAAGAGCTACTACTTAATCTGAGCAATAGCCTCTGAGGCTTCTTAATCTACTAGGGGAATTGTGTAGATGCAATAATTCTGACAAGACAAATAAAAGAATAAAGAATCTTGTAAATCAGTGAAATTCTAGATTTTAATTTCTGGTATTCTACAAGGGATTGGGGAAAGGCAAATAAAGAGAGGAAAGCAAAAAAATGTCCTGCATGAGTTCTGTTAATGATTCAGGAGAAACAGAAATGAGTCTAAGATATGTTGGTTTTGCTTTTGGAAGCATACTAACTGCAGGCTTCGAATCCCCAGTCTTGACTGAGGAGTCAAGATATCTGCACCGCTGATTGACGTAGTTTGTGGTTAAATATTGCCATTCTTGTCAAAAAGCCTTAGGTCTAAGAAAAACATGTCGTAAATAACCATCCCTGTCCCACAGGGCTTGTGATTTAAAAGTTTGCAAGAAATTTAAAGGATGTCAAGATCACCTGAGGGCTATGTAACTACTGCCCATAATGGTGTGTTGGGTTGGCAGGATTAAAGTAGCTCAGTTTTAATCAATGGGAATGATGTGGGGTAGGTGGCAGTGGAATGAGAAAAAAGTAGTAGGTCCTAACATACCCACCTTAATACTTTAAAAAAATAAACACACTGCAAAGTTGGGCTTTTAAACAAGCATGCTTGTGTGGGAGTGTATCAATGTTACACTTGTGGCCACATAAGGCAAGATAATGTAAATAAATGCCAGTAATCTAGTGGTAGTTAGAGAGACCACAGATAAAGCTTCCCCTTATGTGCTGCAAGAATGTGCTGCTTATTGCAACATGTGTTTGGAGAACTATAAATTAGTATAATTTTCCCAAGCTAGAGAATCATAAAAGCTATTTAGTATATTTATTAGTACTAACATAAGTCCTTAATGTTGGAAGCCATGTAATGTAAACAGACTGCTTTCCCTGACCTGACCAGTTGTTGAACAGCACATTAACTTGAACGACTGCAGTAACTTCTACATGTTCTGTGGAATGTCTAAACTACGTCAGTAGGAAAGGTATTTTAGGAAATTTAATTAGATACTGAAGCATGCAGATGCTTGAAATTCAGTTACTCAAAAGGCTGTATTGCTAAACGTTTCTTAAGTTTGTTTTTGTTCATCATCTTCTCCTTCATGCACACTGGTTCTAAGAATACAAAGCAGTGGAATTTTTACTTGGAATTTAATAAACACTATAATAGAAAGTTAAAAACTATAAACATCTACAATTCTTCTAAAGTCTGTAGTAGGTATATGATGCAACAACTTAAGTTATTCTGTATGTTACTATAAAGATCTTAAAAAAAAAATAATAATCTGTCCTTTCCAAGTCCAGCACAAATCTTGTGCAAGAAAGAAATGTCTTATGTTGGTTTATTCAGTGTTGAAGACTGTTGTCAGGCATAGGCATTCAAAAAGATAAATCACAGGCTTAAAAATAACATTTACTACCCCTTTGCTGCATATCACTTTCTTGTCCTTAGAGTACAACACGTTATATTTACTTGCTTTCAGCTTTAACTTCTCTTTTGCTGTTAATTCCTTTCTCTCCTATGTTCTTGTCTTCTCAGCTCTTCATCTTCCTGTCACTTCTCGCTTCCTCTGTGATTCTGCATTTTTCTGAATCCCCAACCACAAAAGCCTGTTTTAGAGCTTTAGTTGACTCCGGCGGCAGTGGTGAATAGGAAGAGTGACTGTTTTGTGATGAAGAACTGGCTGTCAGCTCCAGAAACTTTAGAAGATTTATCCTTCTGTGGCTTCATGCCTGTTGAAAGAGATGGTCAGAAATCATCTTTGTAATGACAGTAAACACTTGCAAAAGTTGACAATTTTAAGATGACCTTAATCTCTCCTATATGTCTCCTCTGCTTGTAAAGAGAGGACCTCGGAGCTTTTGCTTTGAGTGCATTGCTTTCCAGACAGTATCTGCTTCCCTCAGAGAATTACTTCAGCACTCATTCTTTAAAGTCTAAACAATGAAACTAAAATATGTTTAATTAAAGGTCATATGACTAACAATTTAATCTCCCCTTTTCTCTCCTCACTGTTATCACATACAGTGCTGGAATGTCCTCCCTAGGAGGGCTAACACTACCTTCTGTTAGTCCACTTGCTGCTGTTCTAACTTGCCTGAATTTGTTGCTTTTAGTTTAGACCTGTTACTAGTCTGTAACTTGTTACCTGGTACTCCCAAGTGTCCCATGAATTTGCAGAAAGCAATAGAAAAAAGAATATTGCTGTATTTCAGTTATGTGTAGTTAGACACCTTTCATCCCAAAGAACTTTTTCCATTCACTTAGTGCCCCTAATCAGGTTTTCTGGTTCAGTGAGATGAGTCTAAAGGTTGCTAAAGCCATTGTGAAATAATGAGAAATAGACAAAATAGGTTTGTAGTCATTTGTGATACCTAGTTTTGCAATTAACATGCACTATTTTCTATTTATGATCACAAATAACCCACTACCTTTTATATTATTGATTGGCACATAGCAAATTGAATCTATTTACTTAATCTTCTTAATATGTCCCTGCATTAAATGAGGGGCAAAACAGCTGAATACAAGAAAGTAAAGCAGCTGTCTGCTTCATTTGCAATGGTGTAGAGCTCTAGACTACAAGGGGTATTTCCCTGCTGGATAACTTATTTCTTAAGACAGCATAAGAAGTGGCTTTTTGAGATAAAATCTCTTGTTCATTAGGAAACAGCTTCAAAAATACTGTCATAAATAAATCCCTGGAAATCACTGGTTGGATTAAGATGAATTATGATTTACATCATAGCTAAGTCTAAGATATTTCATTATGATTTTTATATCCTTACTGAAGATTTATAAGAACCATTAACTTATTCTATGAAGATGCATCCTTCTGAATAGAAAAAAGTTTATTTTAGGGGTCAGTTTAATGCCAATTTATCACCATATGCCAATTATGAGTACAAGCATACAGACACACAATTGAAGCTTTTTAATTGTTTGTGCTCTAGTCATGTCCCAAGTTATACCTCTTACTAGACAGTTAAGCAGATAAAACTGTTCTTAAGATGTTTCTAGCTAAGATACTTTCAGCAGATTAAAATGAATAAGCAGGATGAACATCCATTTAAGTATATAAAAAGAACATTGTATTCAGAGGCATCTCCTGCAGCCACCTTGGAATATTTCTGCTCTGTGAAATTTAACAAATCTGGTTACAGAGGATATTTGTTAGTGCCATGATATCAGTTATCATAAGGTCATTATTGATAGCAGTTCTTATATGTGTAGAGGTGTCAGAGTGACAAGAAAAGCATGTGGTCTTGTACTCTAGTTGTTCCAAATCAAGAAAAGAAATATGAATATTCTGAGAAATGTACCATTATCAAGAGAAATCCACTATAAGGGAGAACTTCACTATTTATTATGAGATCATCTCTATGTTTTTAGCCAACAATTAGACCAAGGCATGTCTCAAACACACAATTGGGGTAAGATTTTTCCCTTAAATGCACAAAGGTTTCAAGAACGCTTTGGGAGCAGAGGGATTTGTGAACACTAGCATTTCAGGACTGACTTTAAACAGGATTTATTGAACTACCTTTTTTTTGTGAGGAAAGTGCATTTTTTGTGGAAGTGATAAATGTAGTTCAGAATATTCACAGGTTATAGAATGTATTTTTCTTTTTTAACAAAGAAATGTATGCTTTATGTGCTAAATAGGTGATGGCCTGTCTTGAAGAAGGGGGCTGTTCCTTCCCCTTCCCCAACCAGTGCATTGGTATGAGGTTCTTTTTTGCCCATAATAATTGACTTAAGTATTCTTTTTATTTTTTTGTTTCATGTAATTCCTAATAGAAAGCACTTGTGTTAGTTATGTTTGGGAAAAAGTAATGCTTCACAGAAACTCTTTTTCCAAAGATGAAGTAATTTGAGTGATGATGTGCAGCAGCATCCTACACTTGAAATGTCCCAGTTTGCAAACTTGGTCAAACATGCCTAATTCGTCTTTACCAAGGACAATACAAAATCTGTTTGGTAAGATCTCAAAGAAGAAAAAAATTCTATGTCATCTTTATTTCCTTGGAAAATTATACTGTTAGAATCTGTTTATGTAGGACTGAAAATGAGAAAGCTTGACAGCTGAAGATAATAACTTTATTCAGTAAAACTTCATTTAGAAATGGAAGCTGAAAACTGGTTTCAGAGAGCAGTTCCTCAGAACTGAGCTGCAATAACAAGTTTCAGTTCAATGTTGTTTGACTCTCATCTTGGAGCAAACATGAAAAATGTCAGGATTCCCTAAGTGGTCAGTAAGGGATAGTTTTGTGTTGAGAGCTCTACAAGTGTTGTGAAGTTTAGAATACTGGCTGTTTATAATTGGGGAAGAAAAGTCTGAGAAGAGGGTTATGGAAAGATGTGACCTTCTGTGTTGCTTTGGTTTCTTTTTCCAGCTGAACAATCTCAGAAACTTTAGGAAGCCTATTTCAAGCATGAATAAAGGATCTATTAATATCTGGGTTGGGCAGAACTGCTGCTGCAGATGCTGTATCTGTAGTCTGCATTGGGACATCTGAAGTAGCTGCATAATGGTACAGTGAACAGTAAAAGCTGACTGGGTGAGAGAGTAATGGTTCTATGCTAAAATCCATGCCATCTTACATCTTTACTATTATTAAGAACTGTCCCAAAGCAAAAAATATCTTGCTAAATCAATGTGTACTTTCCTAAGACCATGCAGCTGTGCTAAAGAGATTGAGGAAAGAAGCGGTAACAAAGCCCTCAAATTCAGAAATGCTACATGGAGGCTTTTAGGTAGGAAAGAATCTCTGTGCTTCTGTTGATGCTGCTTAATGCTGGGAGGGACCAGGCACTTCTTGGATAGTGTTAGATTTACCAAGTGGGAAGTTCCACTTCTTTCTCTGGGACTTCCAAAGCAAAGATTATGGTACATGTTTTTCTGAGACAGAGCTGAAGAAGGGAGTGTTTTCTATGCTTTTGGAAGATATTAAAATGCACTTTTAAATCTGCGCTTTTTCTCTCTGCTTTTAGTAAGTGCCATAATATCCCCTGCTGCATAGAAAAAGTATTGGTCTCATTCAAACCACCATTAATCTTTTGGAGCCATTGCTTGTTTTACCTAGACTGCAGATGTGAGAGCAAGGAAATTGATAATAGGGAAGGGGGAAATTTTAACATGCTCTGAGGTTAAGCAGATGGGGAGCTATCTCTGGAAAAGCTGGTCCTTACCCAGAACATTAAGCAGTATAAAAAGGTCATCCTACTCAGCAGGTTTTCCAGTTACTTAGAGAAGACCACCTCCCTCCTGTGCTAGCAGAAATTAAATTGACACAACCCCTTTTGCTCTCTTGAGACCAATCAGTCTCCAATCATTAAGTTTCCTCTTGAAACTAATTTCAGAAATTGCTTGAGGGGAAACGAAACTCTAAGAACAGCAGTAGGAATCTTTTATGTATTTATTAATTTTTCTAAAAGATACATTTTGGAAGAATTTGAATGAAAAGAAACCATTGTGGAGAAGTCCATTAAATTGACTTTCTCAGCAAAACTGAGACCTTAACTTTGGTTAGATGTTTTAGATTTGGGGTTATTTCTACCTATGTCTTTATAGCACCCTGACTTTTTTTATTCACTTTAAATCACATGTATTTTTTTACTCTTCTAATTATTCTACTGTAATTTAATCTCCTTAAGTAGGAAAAAAAAAATCATTCTGGATAAATAATTTTTCTTAACTGTAGAGCTAGAAATACGTTTCTAAATTCTGATTATTGGTGTTCACTCAAATTAGATTACAAACCAGAACATCAATTTGGCTAATGTAAGCTTGGTGTAGCTCCATTGACTGATTTAATGTGCCAGCCTGACCTATTCGAGCAGAGGAAGTTGCTCAGTTCAGTGTATTATACTGCTTAATAGTATCTGTTATCGGTTCTGAAACATATGTGTCATCCTCAGGAGTTTATTCTTCAAGCTGAATTTTACTGCTCTCCAAAAAGATTTGAAAATAACTCCAACTTGTAAGAGCCATCTCTCCTACCTTGTTGTCAATTACATTTAATTTAACAAATGTAACAAATATTTCTCATCCAAAGACGCAAAATTTGTCAAGAAATATATCTTTTCTTAGACCAGCTGATATAACCAGGAAAGCAGTAGAGAAGATTTTAGGTTCCGAAAACCTTCTGGAGCCCTCAAATATTATTATTATAAGCACATCACCTTTTATGTCTGCTCCAATGGTTATCTAGTTTCCCATATTTTATCAATTGGCCTACTAAAAGATACATTTTTTTTTTAATCAGAAGTCTTGCTTTTCTTGCATCCAATGTCCAACACAGATGCGATAACTTTCTGTAACTTTCTTCTAGTCACTAAGGAAGATATTGTATGTCTTTGAGCAGAAATGTATTGAACCCACTTGCTATAACTCCCACTTCAAAAATGATCTATTGATAGCCACACTTTAAATCTGTTTTTCCAACGTGTATGTATCTGTCTTTATAGAATTTATCTACATTATGTATATGTATGCCTTGTTTACAAGACTGTCATGGAAAATAGTCTCAAAACTCTTATTATACTGGAAATGTATGTTTACTGCTTTTCCACAGATCCTGTTAATCTGCTGTTTGTTTCTGACAAAGCCGTATTAACTGTTGTAGCCGTTGTTTACTACGGATAGCAAACTCGTATGTTTTCTGAATGTAGATTTTTTGTGGTTTTTTTGTCCTAAGCTTTAAATTTTGGCAATAATACACTATAAATTAATATAATAAAGAGATTCCTGGGAAGCCAAGTCTGAGCTGGATGAATGGATGCAAATCTTGCAAAGGGAAAGGGTACCATATTAAATAAAAATCAAGGGTGGTAAAGAACTCTGAAACCACAGTAGGAATTTAATGTAGTGGCTACTTCACACCCCCAAGAGGAAATTATTTGGCTAAAATTATATTTTATTAGTCATTCATATTACATCAAGTACACAATAATAGGTAAAAACATGCAAACTCCTTCATTCTGGCTGTGTGATACAAATTCACATTCTCAACCCAGTACATTCATTTTTTTGTAGGCTCTGTACTATGCTGCAAAATTTGCATCAGAAATGAGTTTTATCAAAGGGTCTTTCCCAAGTAAAAATTATTGAAAAGGGCTAGAACTGAAATACAACATTTTATGGAATCATGTGAAGAGCAAAATAACTTTGTTTCAGTTCAACATGTGACATGAAATTCTGCTTTGCAACATCTGTGAATAGCCTTGTTCTTCTGGAGATGTTTGACATGGCTATTAGCTTTTACAGCACAGTATATTTATCCATGCACTGAAATATAAAAGATAATTTGAGGGGAAAATTAACACGTTCAGAAATTCTTTTATTCCATAAGAGTATAGTTCTCAAATGTAAATAAATACCCGCCTGGTATCTTAGGTTAGCAGAAGTTGAATACTTGCTGCTCCCTGAATTAATAGGTATAATTTTGTACAATTTTTTTTAGGCTTAAAGGAAAGGTATTTTAGCTTTCAGAACTCTAGTTCCTTCTGACTTTTGCTGGTCCTCTTTTCTGACCTAGAAAAAAAAATTAACTTTGTCTGGAAAATACTAAAGTATTTCCTCAGAGGTTGCAAAAAGAGGGAAATAAGCATGGCCAGAAAGAATAATTTCACCTTAACTGTGATGCTATTTCTTCATGCTAACCTAGAAGAGATCTGGGGTAGATCTCTTCAAGCTCCTCCCCCCCACCCCCACCAATATGCTGACTATGCACTAATATCTCCCTGCAGCTGATTAGCCTGAATAACCACATTGTATTTATGCTTTTCTATAGTAACATTTTCAAAAAGCTGCCATGAACATACACAGTATCCCCCACGCCCATGAGATAGTTGTTAACAAGAAAAACTAGCCAAACTTTTTTTTCTGTGGGCTGGAAAGAGACACGTATGTGAGGTTGTTTTGAAGGAGGTGGTGTAGTGAAGGAGAGGAAGAATTTTACGTAGGTTAATTTTAGCCCAGGGAATCTACTTTCCCTACACTCATTCTGTTGATGATGATGATGACGGCAGACACTGTTTCAAGAAAGCAAAATGTGAATCTTAACTGTAGCCAAGAGGATCCTATTTCTCTATCCATTGAGTATATAGAAAACATATGGCTGTTAACCTCCTTGGATTAAAGTAAGACTTTGAAAATACTGCCATGATGCTCCTTCCATTTTAGGAAATATAAATAGTACTCTATTCTGTGATGAGAGATCAAACAAAGCTGTAGACATAGAGATAAAACGTACAGGGCTGTTTACCTCTTTGGTCAGTTTCAGAAGACTCTGGAGTTGCTTGTCAGAATATGACATCATTTGCACAAAAAAAAAAGAGAAATAAAATTAATTACACTCTTTTTCTTTCTTATGTCTAGAAAATTTTGTCTTGGTATTTATAGACATGTTTTGTTTTCAGTGATAACTAAGTATCCAGAAGGTAAATAATTATTCTTTTATTTGTGTAGGCAAATAAAGTAGTATTGTATTAAACAAATTTCTCTACATGTTTGATTACCCTGTCTCACAGAGCTACTACCTGTACAGAGCTGCACTCTATGTACTGCTATTTCAAGGATCTTCATGGGACTGTAACACTGGATACATAGTCAACAGAAAATGTATATAATGCCAACGTTAATTAGAACCTAATGTTATATAATCACTTTTTAACATACAATCATTAATGTGACAGGAGTTAATTGAAATAATTTCAATTTCCATATAATTATGAAAAATTACCCGTCCTTATTCTCCATAAAAACTTTTCATGCCACTGGGCTGGGATGAGATTGTACAAGGAATGGAATAACTACGTTTTATCTGTGTGCTTGCCCCTTATTTATATCTTTTTTCCCCCACGTGTGTCAGCCTTGGCTTTGTAGACCTTTTCTAAATGACCCATACCCATAAACTGCAGAATTTAGGCCTGTCTTCATCAATGTATTGTCTATATAATCTAAGTTGAGATTGTAATTTTAACCCAGTCAAACACACATCTGTCGCCTGATCTGGTTATATTTAAGCATTTTAATATAGGTGGGAAATCATAAGATCCCATCTGTACTGCAATAGTCAGCTGTGTAGCAGGGACTAGCAATGTCCCAGTCAGAATTCTGTGTTGATTATAACAGTGGTGATGATGAAACTCAAGGGAGAGATGGGAGGGGTGACTAGGATTGTTAACTTGACATAGAGACTTTTCTTCCAGAAAGCCATTTGAGGCCATATGGTAATTTCCTACAAAGCACTAATACTATCAAATGATGTGACCTCTTAGGGACAAAAACTCCTTTGTTTTATGTAACAATCCCTCAGCCAGATCTCAAGGAACAGTTTTCTCAAGGTGCGTCAGAAATAGAGGTGATTTGTATCAGCAACAGGTCTCTTAGCACTACAGCACAAATATTTCTCTACCTTTGCAAGCCGTGATTAGTATTAAGAGAAAGGGAAATTGAGGATTTGTAGGGCTATTTAGATGGAATACACTATATTACTACAGAATATGTTCTCCTGGTTTTTTGTGTGTCTGGTGTTCTCTGTCCCTCCCCTGCAAGTCTGCCTTCTCATATAATTTGTATCTCTTGCAGTCCTCTTTCCTCATTGGCAATAAAAGGACCCTGAAGTCTGGATAAGTACATTTCCCTATTTGAGTGTGAGAAACAGCTGAACAGGCTGCCTGCTTTTGTTTATTTAAGTGTGGAGATCAGTCTCTTCTGTTGGTATTGCTGTGTCCTAAACATGTAGGGCTGGTCTTTTAATCTTTGGCAGCAGCTGATGAAGTCAAGTCCATCACAAATAGAAATTAGGTACTGAGTGACCAGGTGTGTGTTGTTGATGGCAATCACAGGGATTGTTATTGCGTTGCTGGCACTGAACGATCTGTGGAAATTGACCAGCAGAACAAGTTGCTGCTCTGTGAATACTTCTAGTCTGTTTTCTTATATTTTGCTTGGCTATGTGCTCCATGGCCTGCTTCACAGAGCTGGAAAATTTACCATGGAAAATTTAGCCTTTTTTTCCCCACTAGAGTAACAATGACTGATGGATGGGATAGTAAGAAAGGAATATGAAAGAAAAAGCTTCTGTAGTCTTGTATACAGATCATTTAAGCAAAAATTTCCCCTAATATGAAGTGTAGATTTGTGTATATAAGGAGTCGTGAATTTATTTTAACATTAATTTGATTAGAGCAAAAATTGCAGGGCTTGGCCATGACAACCAGTTTCGGTAACTTACAAACTAGCAAAGTGAGGTCATTCATTCCTTTTACTCTTGAATAATACATTGTCATGCATGTGGCAGCTCGTTTCTAATTCGGTTAGGATTACTCCAGTTTATCCAGACACTTGCCAATCCGTAGCAATAAAGCCAGTTTGGGCAGGTTGCAATTTGTCTCCCACATCAGTGTAACAGCTGTGGCAAAGATGCAAACTCCTAGAGCTTGCAGAAAGCAGTTGTCTATTCCACCCAGACTGAAGCTTCTGATGAGTTGGGCAGCGACTGGATGTCAAGGGCTTCTTAAAGCTGCCTCTTTTTGCCAGCTCCCCCTTCCTGGAAGATCACTGACAGGAACCTCAGTGTCTGTCATTATCAACCTTAAAAGCGACTGTGGAAACTCAGCAAGAGATATCCCCCAAGCCCTGAGTTTGCATTGTAGGTTACATATGTGGAGATATTGCCTGTGCAGTAACCCTAGCTGGCATGCTTGCTGTTACATGAAAAAAATGTAGCCTTGGTTTGTTGTTTTCCTCCAGATTTATCTTTGATAGTAAACAAACTGAAGATGAAAAATAGCATGCAAGCTTATTGCAGTGAAATAGAAGTCTAAACTTCTGCTCTGGAAGTGGAAACAGTTATGACAAGGAAAACGAAAACATGAGTTTAGAGCACGATACCAAATCTATAGCTGTGAAGACAGTGAGGCAGTTAAGGAGAAATTCATTCTTTCAGTGCACTTTGAAGTTACTGATAAGGTCAGTTTGGGAATGAGAGAGAACTGGAATCCAGCTCTCCTCTCATGCACAGGTTGATACTGTTCTAGATCTTTCTCCCTCCCTTTCTTTGAAAACAGATCCTCTGTCTTTATCCACTGCTAGACTTATTTCTTCTTCTTTCCCCCCCCACATAAAATGAAAATATGTATCCCTGTCCTCTGCTCTGCAAGACTCGTTATTATGTTGTATCTCTGCCATTTAGTTACAACCATATTCTTTTGGTTACAGTTATCCCCCATAGTCTTTTAGAGCCTGCAGCAGAAGAACACGCTAGCAGTTCTCTACTGTTACACTTATAAAGTGTAGCTGTAACTGGAATATGTGAAAGGGAAGTGATAAATTTCCTGTCAGCCATTAATCTAGACTATGAATATAGACTAACTGAATATAACGCTTACCATCATCTTATTCACAATTTCTGTATCAAGATGAGAGCATTTACTGTTGAAGCACTGCATACCTGTAATTTTTGGAGGTACATGTTATGTGGCAGCCTGTTGGTTAAGAGCATCTTACTAGCTGTTGATTTGGGATAGCAATGGTTTGGGGAAGGACGGTGTACTGCAGAATTTTCTTTCTAGTTTTTTCTAAGATATTTTGTGTATGCAAACAGAAAGAGCTCTTGATAATGTGAAACAGAAGAGTGTGAAGGGCTAGTAGGAGATGAATTAAAATAGAAGCTCATCAGAAAAAATATTGGCAAGAATCAGTATACCTGAGCTAATTTAATCTAAGTTTCTGTTTGCTGATATTCCTTGTGAAGTTTTCTTCATCTGTGCTAAAAATTGTCTTTTTCCAACTGCTTTACTTAAACAAGGGTTTCTGTCCTCGTTTCCTCTAGTGACTGTTTTTTGGGCTGGCCTGGGAAATTGTGGAGCCTTTGCTGAGGAACAGGAAACAGCAGCTGTATGGTATATTCTTTGAATGATGAACACCTGCTGCTGGAGAGGTTCTCTATTCTATGCTGCCCACAAAGATCAGAACAGAACCAAGCAGGACTCTGGAGGTAAGACTGGAAAATTAAGAGCATTACCTGTTAGAGAAATAGTGCCTTTTTCTTGTCCGAGGGAAAGGGTTCACCAGATCAATATGTTGTTGGGAATTGAATCCAGGCTTCCTGCAGCTGGTCTGGTGACCAGTCTGCAAGCTACAAGTAGTAAGTCTACAAGTATAATCAGTTTGGATTGTTGCCTGGTCAATCAGGTCCATCAGACTTTGGATATTCATTAGAATAATCTCCAGAATTGTCACTCTAGGATCAAGCTTCAGAGTTCTTGTCCAGAGTAATACCTATTGTTCTACTTTGCTGTGTTTAGAATCAAATAAGTGTGAAATTCTGTAGTGTGAAATTAAATTTATTCCTGTTCATAAGTAATTAAGCTTTACATCCCTAATACCTGACAAGCTGGAACCATGCTGAGAACAAAAAACTGGGGGAAAACAGAAAACTAATGACTGAAGTTCTACTGGTTGTATAGAGACAGAAATAGCATATGAACCTGAAAGCCTATGATTAAATTGAGGCTGGTGCCTCTGTTTAATCTGCTGCCATGGCTGTCCTTGCTGCACTGCTCTCCAGGCATTCAATCCTTGTCTTGTTAAGTGTTTGTTCTGATCCTTCTTCTCTGTTCCTACTCTTGAGCTTTTTTTAATACTTTCCACCCTTTGGGGTTACTAGCATTCATGCTTCAAGGGGATTGAAAAGAAAACATTACTGTTGTGAAAGAACATAGGCTGGATTATGGCTTTCCCCTGTCCTGATGTTTACTAGGAAACACATAATGTATACTGCTATGCTATGGTTCCCGTGTTTCAGTTTTATGCCTGTCTGGTTTCCTGGATCATACACTGCACTTACGATATGCATGATGACCTTCTAATGTTGCATTTGCATGTGATATCTAGTCAATATTTGGTTTTGATACAATTTTTATATATATTTTTTTTTTTTTTACTTTTGCATACATCTGGTGATTTAGATGATGTAGCAAATTGCTTCAGAACTGAAAATTCTTACACTTGTGTCTCCTAGCCAAGTGCAGCTTAGCAACCTGTTCTACCTCTCTTTTGTGCAAAATGCTGACGTTCAGCCTTGTTGGTGGGGGTCCAAGGTCAAAGAGTAGAAAAAAACAGTGTTATCACTCTCTATGTGCCTTATCATCTCATCAAAGAATCATAGAATGGTTTGGATTGGAAGGGACCTTAAAGATTATCTAGTTCCAATTCCCCTGCCATGGGCAGGGACACCACACCAAAGCCCCATCCAGCCTGGCCTTGAACACCTCCAGGGATGGGGCATCCACGATTTCGCTGGGGAACCTGTTCCAGTGTCTCACCACCCTCACTGCAAAAACTTTCTTTCTGGTGTGCAATCTAAATCTCCCCTCTTCCAATTTAAAACCGTTGCCCCTCATCCTTTTGCTACACTTCTTGACAAGTGTAGTGATACATCCTTTAATACCTCTAATACCTCTTTTTTTTTAATACCTCTTTTTTTTTAATACCTCTTTTTTTTAATACCTCTTTTTTTTAATACCTCTTTTTTTTAATACCTCTTTTTTTTAGTAGTTTTAATACCTCTTAAGCTAAAATAAGGCAATCTATTCTTTGCAATGATCAGCAGAGCGAGCTGGCAGTTGACTAGAAGAGGAGCTGAAAGTATGTAGAGAGTGTGCTGTGAGCAATTCTGCAGCTGCTGTCAGTCACTTGTATTAACTTGTTATGTCATGTTTATTATTTTCAGGTCTTTTGGCTTCTTTAACATTTGGTTTTGTTTCTTTTTGGATACTTCTAGTACGCCCACTTGCAAACCAGATAACAATGTTATTTATAACATGAAATCAGGGGTAGCTGTCTTTGGAAATTTACAGTGCATCCAGTTGTATGTTGTGACTCTAGTTCATTATTGACAGGATTGTGACTGTTTACAAGCTTACAGGGGTTTTCAGGTGTTATGCAAAGTGGTCTTTTTTTTTTGTTGTTGTTGTTTTAGACTCTTTTTATTACTTTGCACTTCTTACAAATTAGGCTGAGCCAACATGCTTTATGGCACTTGTGACACCTGAAACCATGCTGTCTGGGACAGAAAACCAGACAAGCAAGTTCTCCAGTGGAGTCTGGCAAGCAGCTTCCTAACATGGTTGTCTGCTTGCAGCCAAACAGAGAACTGCACTGCAGCTCCAAAGGTCCTTTTTTTTTTTTTTCTTATTTTTTTTCTTTTTTCTCCTCTCCTCTCCTCTCCTCTCCTCTTCTCTTCTTTTTCCTTTTTTTTCTTAAATAATGTAGACTTTTATTTAAGATGTTTCAAATAAATGCTCTCTTTTGGTGACTTTCGAATTGATACTTATGTTGTAACAGGATATGCATATTTATATATATGTATGAGTTCAGAAAGATGAAGGGACAGATGTTTTCTTCAGCAAATGCCTCATTGTGCATTTTCTTCCTTCTGACAAGTTTACTTTAAGTAAATTTTTGTAAGAATTTTAATCTTCAAGTTCACCACTACTTTTACTTTTTGGGTTTGAGTCCAGCTATTTTTATATTGCATAAATAAAGTGCTACCCATCTCAAAGGGATGAGAATTGTTTAATTCTATTCCTATTTGCATTTGTAAAATCCCGATAATCAAGCATATAAAAAAAATTCTGCCTAATATTTCATATAGTAAGTACACATCCAGTAACTTTACACATTCTGGGGTTACTGAAATAATGTATCAAGTATCAGTTTTTGCTCAGCTTTCATGTATAATTTTCTGAAATATCTTTATGCTAAGGAAATATGAAGTGCTTAAAACACTAAGAGTCTGAGACAGTCTTCCCAGGGTGGTGTAAATGTCTTTTTTCAACCTGTGACATGAGTCTTCCAGCAGACAGGACCTCTGCTAGAAGCCTCTCCATACAGTTCTGGTTTTATGAAGCAGTTCTGAACTGGTTGATCAGGCTCTCTAATGGTGCAGTGCAACTGTGCCTGGGGTGGAGAAGTTTAACCAAGTAACTGTCAACCTACACCACAGCAACTGCTCCATTAAGGCTGTTGCCTTATCATTTGTATTGGGGGAACATAAGGTAGATAAAAGCATGGAGTATTTCAGCTCAGTATTTTACTTTTGGGGTTGTTGTCAGTGTTCCTCCCTAAAATCAGGGTCTGACCCAGTGTCCTGCTTTCTTTTGGATCATTGCTCACTTGTGATGTGTCACAGAAATCCCATAACAAAATAGCACAGATCCCCAGGGTAGTGTTTGAACTAGGCCTGTTTTCAGTTGTCTGCTTTTCTCTTTGATTAGCTGCCAAACCTTTGTTAAACTTCATGGTTAACATTTTTCCTTTGTGCTGTCTTTTTAAAGTGCATCATTTCTCTAGCCTTCTTAAGATCTTCACAGAATGCTATATAAATATGAACATCTGAATGATTAACAGCCCAATTCTGACACATTTCATATATGAGCACTCAGCTCTGGTGCTATGTAAAATTTCTTAAAAAAAAAATCTTCAGTACAGTGAATATTGTTTTTCTTTCTTTCTTTTTTCTTCTTATGTTGCTAGCACTGTTAACTGCAATTTGTCTTCACCTGTGGCTTCTTATAAGAATTCAGTAAATGCTTTTTGAAGGTTTTAAGGATTTTCAGTTACTTTGATTTTACTGTTTTGTTCCTTTTTATTTACATGCTACACCAGTAGTTTTCAGCTTGTGTTCCCACAGCTGTTACCTACCTCTCTAGGGTGTCATGGAGACTGGCCACAGCCTGTCAGGCCTGATGTAGTGGAAGCAACTGGCATTTTCTGTACATCCATGTGTTTGGAGAAGAAATGTTTGAGTCACTATGAACACTCACAGCAGTGAGGAGAGAGAGTGGGAAGGAGATGTGTGAAAAGGAGATAGCAAAACTCATCTGGAAGTCACGTTAGCTCTTTTCGCTTCCACAGGCGTACCTGACCACAGTCAGGTAACCATTTTTCATTAATAGCAACAGAATTCTGCCCATATAGTTTAAATGCTCTGATGCAAGGAGGAGATGAGAACAGGCTGTTTCCTGACTGATTTTGAGGTGTCTCTGATTTGCCTCCTCTTCTGGGTCTGTCAGAAGTTAAAGAAGTCGAGCAGCTGGCCCATAAAGCAGGTAGAGCACCTTTGTCAGCTTTATGCCAGAAGGCAGTACCTTAACACGGGGAGAATTGTCTGTCCCCTGTCTGATCTTTTCAGTGCTGCAAGTTTAATATGGGCTAAAAATTCAGCCTCATCACTCCATTCACATGCTCTGTAATTTTTTGTATGGTTTAGATCTCTACATTTCCCTTTTGCTGCTCAAGGACCAGAGTTTAGGCCTTTGTGTTCATACAGTTTTTTCTGACATGTTTGTTTATGTTTGTGTTGTCAGAGACGTTCCAGTTTGTCAGTGTGATGCTAGATGTAGCAAGGTGGCAGAAATCTGAGGATGTTAACAGACAAAGGAATATGTTTTATGCATGTGCCTTGGTGGTGTAAAGAATGGGAAATAATAATTATTTTTGACAGGTTATGGCACCACCCCTCTGCATGACATTTTGCATTTGAAATGTTAATTACAGGTGACTAGTTTACTGACAATGTAAAGGATACGTGCATTGTATGATATGTATGATACCTTAAATGTAGGTCATAGCGCTTCACGTGAAACCCTCTGCCCTTACAGCTGAAGATATGCCAGGCATTCTCTCTAGAGGCAGCAGAGACAGGGTACGCTTGACCTGATCTACGTAGTTCACTGGATCTAACATCTGCGTTATGATACCAGAGTTCAGGTGCTTAATTTCTTACCTTATTTTGTCACCTCGTTGCTGCCAAAAGAGGATAGCAACTGAGTGTCGAATAAACCAATGTTTGCACATGCCAATGATTTTTTTTGCAGATGCATCTGTTAGATGATACTTGTTTGGTTTATTTTAAATGATTATTCAAGAGTCACTCAGCAGCTAAATGGAAAAACTTATTAAATATTTAATGTCTCCGAGACACTCTGAGACTGAAATAATCCTGTTTCTGCAGCTTTGGTTTAACATAATGGACTATGAAAGGAGGCCAATGACTATATGACCATTTGAGAGTCAAAGTCAAAACTAAATCAAGTATGTCAGTAAACAATGAAAGAACTTTGAAAAAAGTATGCTGACAAAGATATATCAGAAATACAATATATACAGAAATAAAATATGGAGTACATGACAGTTTCCATGTTTATAACATAAAATATAGCCTAATATTAATGAAATTAATATACAGTGTTCTATATTATTTAAACATAAGGGATATTTTTGCTATCCTTGGTCAGCAGGTCACTATATTTTGTGAAAGTATATTTTGCTGAAACTGGATAGAGTAGCTATTCCTGGCATTAAATGCTACTCAGTGAGACTGTGGCCACCAGAATGCTGCATTTTTTAGTAAGGATCAGCAAATTTCAGAGAAGTGCAGATCTTACTAAAGGCTTTAGGAAGGCCTCTGATATTTTGGAATATTGTTTGAATCAAGAAGAGAAATCTTCAAACATTCTTTATTTGTCGGGGGGGAAGGGGAGAAAGATGCTCTTTCCCAATGTGCTCCTAGACATCCAGTGGAAATGAGTTCTTTTTTAAGTTGTATTCCTGACTTTGGAGAAGCAGAATGGCAGGCTTTGCCAGACCCAACCAAAGGCCACTGTGAATGGTGCTGTACTTGTTTGATCATTTGATTGCACCCTTGCAACTATCAAAGTGAATGGGGTTTTGCAGACACATCTAGAGCAGGTAAAAATATTGTGGCTTGCATTCAGATGCAGTGCAGGCTGCTGAAATATGTCCAGCTGGATGACATAAACTAAAACATTCCTAATAGTCTGAGAAGAGTAATTCCAATCCTGAGTCTTGTGTCTGGATTCCAAGTTACTCCCATATGCTCTCAGAAATAGTTTCAGGTAGGGCTGAGAGATGTTTCTCTGACAGATGTATCAGGTGGATGCTGGACACTCGTCATAATGTTTTTTTTCTTTCTTCCCTTATTTCCTGCAAGAACTGAATAATAGCTGTGCTGTTGGATATCTGAACTATCTTCATGTGGGTGAATCTAGTTTCATCCTAGCTATTGACAACCCTGTTGAACTGCCTTTCTGTCAACATAGTTCAATAAGTGGAGGATTTGCAATTGGTATTCTATTCATTATTTTTCCACTCAAGGATGTGGAAAATTTGAGGCAATTTCTTTACTCTTCATCTTAGCTACTGTAATTAGAGATCCTGAGAAAAAGATGATAAATTGTCCTTCTATCAGTCCTGAGCAACAGGAACATGATGGACTCTGAAGCAAGAGCTAGGCAACAAGAGTGAATTTGCAATTAAAAACAAAACAAAACGAAAACCCCCACCAAACATCTCTCTGTCAAAGTGACATAATGCCCAGTTAAATCTTATATTAATGTCTTTGATTTTTTTTTTGATTTTTTTTTAGATCAGACTTTCTTTTTCTTTCTGTTGTTGTTTTAGTAATAGCATACACTCAGCTGATTCTTTACCCTGTGCTGCTGGCGTTGCAACACTAAATAAAACCCACATCTTTCTTCAACTCTTTCATTCACCATTCCTGCAGGGTATAATTTTTCTCATCTTACTGTTAGACTTCAATGAACTTCCATCAGCCTTAACATGAGGAAAAGGAGCCTATGGCATGGAAATTTTGATGTCTGGTTTTAATTCACTTTTTGATTGATTCTGCTTGGATAAATCATGTTTTCAATGACAGAAGATGTTGCACTCATGCAAGGCCAAAATAAAAATTGTTTTGAGATTTCAGCAGTTAACTTGCATCTGTGGTGGAAGTGACAGCAGAATATGTTCATGAATCATACCTTAGTTCCCCTACACAGATCCCTGCAGATAATAAAACCCCTGTTTCCTTTCAAGCACTTAAATATCCTTTTGATTAAATAATTCCATGTTTGAATGATGTTCACTGGTACAACACGCTTATGTAAACTCCCTTGATTAAAGCAGCATCCTGAGGAATTTATCACTTCATGGTTTTTAGCTTCAGCACGTCCTGGCAAAGTAAATCTTGCTCCATAGTCTGCATATCTAATCCATTGAAGTGCTTCACACCGGCTTTAGCATAAACCTCTATCTTTAGAGCAGTACTTCAAGTTTAAAAGCTGCTAATTGTTCTGGGGTGCAGCTGTTTGTCTGAGTTACTCAGTTCTGGTTTACTACTTGCATTACGACAGCACATGGGAGCACCTGCCGCCCACAGCACTGCCCCCTGTGCAAAAACACCTGGAGAGCTCCCAGAGACCTCTCCATCAGAAGTCAGCTACCAGACACAGATTGCTTTAGGTGGGCACAGGGCAACAGGGGAGCAGCAGAGACCAACCTGAAGACAGATTAACAAATGACACTTCAATACACTTGAGATGGGAATGATCTGGATTATGTAAATCAGGTTTGAATTTGAAGTGTTTTGCATAGTCTCAGTAAAGGACTGCAGGTTGCTACTGGAAGTTAGACTGCTGCCCGGGTAATACTGCTGATAGAGGCCTTTATTGTGCTCAGGTGTGTGTAATTATTCCTAAAAAAATCCATTTGCAGCAGCCAGTATTTCAAAAGAGGAAGTTTACCAAATGTGGGAACAAAACAAATGGCATATTTTAATTTAATTTGTGAAATGTTAGACCAGTATGCCAACATTATTGCAGTTTTTAAAAATAATGTAAGAGAAGCTATAATCTGTCTATAAATTTTTTTTTCTGGATGGCTCTAGTCACTCTGAGGATATTTTATGTTTATACAGCATATTTGTAAATTGTAATATATGCAAACACATAAAGGTAGATTCCAAAATTTTTATTTGGTCATTACTCACACAGCACTGCCACAAAAGTCTCTGAGAACTGTGTATTTATTTCAAAGTAGAAGGTATACCTAAGGTGTCTACATTAATGAATGAATTAATTTCTTTATCTCATTTCACGTTTATTTCTTACACCACACATTGTAAATACATACTGAAAACCAAGAAATACTTAGCTAGGGCAAGTTCTAACTTTTTGAAAACCGAGGAAATGCACAAAAATAAAATACTCTGTAACCTGGGTTCTTCTGTGCAAAGTAATGCCACGTCTCATACAGTGCCCAGGTTCTCTTCCTGGGTTAAGAAGAGGCAGTGCCAGACATCAGTGCGTTCTTCCTCCTTCCAAGGCCCTTCAGAAAAGCACCATGTCACTTCATAAAATATAAAATATGACTGCCTCTCATTAAGTTTTCATAGTAAGCCACTTGCAAGTTTGTATCCTGCTCCAGTACTGCAAGAGAAAGCCACAGCAAAATGACGGCACAGTGGTCCCTTCCACCAGGTGGTCCTGTGGGAGATAGAAATGAGAACTGGTTGGATGAATTGCTCTGTAATTTCATCTAATGAGGAAAGCCTGCATCTGAATGCCCAGCATGTTCTCAGGCAACACTGTGAGACCCAAGGACTTTTACCGGCAGTGAGTCAAACTGGTGTGTGCATATTTATTTATATATATTTTCCTATTAGTATGTGAATACACTTGTGTCTATCCTTAGATATGCCCAAAGCCTTTGATTGGAAACAAAGCCATAGCGCTTGGGAGTCCAAACTAAGCTACAAAATCAGTGAAAAGCAATGCCAGTCAGTTCCTGTGTCATAACAAACTCAGTTTTAATTTATGGCAGGAAGATATGTGTGTTGATGCTGTTGGGGGGTGTTTGTACAAACACATTTTTTGTAGATGTTTTGCTCAGCTGAAGCAGGTAATAAATTTTTTCAGGCTTTGGTTATACAGATGGCTGGAAATATCTCTGCTGGGCAAAGCAAATGGGGAGGGAAAACTTCTGTTTTTCTCCATAGCAACATATGAGGGGCAGTAACAAGACATCATCTACTTCAGAGCAAAGTATCTTGCTGTTTGGGAAATTAATTAAAAGCTCAATTGACTACTACTGATTGGTTTAAAGAAACATCCTTCAAATGTAAAGGTATCTGATCCCATTTCTGTAAATAAAATATATGTGCATACAAATTGAGTTCATCTGCTCTGCAATCTCATTGCAAAAGCAGTTCTAGAATTTATATATCTGACCTTGCTACAGGAAAACAGTGTATTACACCCCGCACTATAGCGTTTCAGTGATGCTGCTTTTTAAATGACACTGTACGACAGTATCTGCACTGTAATGCAGATCACAGGTCTAAACCACATTAGTTTTCAGAAACCTCAGGGAAATGAATTCCTTTTCTCCAGTTTCTGGTTTTATGTTCAGTTTGTGTGCCAATCAGAGTTGTACATGAACGTTGAAACCTAACTTATCTTTCTTCCTGATGAAAGCTGTTCCTTTCCAATTGGGCAAATGGGGATTGCTCATGTGTGTGTATAAGGCAGGGTCAAGCTCCCTTTTAAACTGGTCTTGTGCCATTCACTAACAAGAACCAGATGAGACTGAGTGGTGTAAATTGTGCATGGATAGTTTTTCTTCCTCTGATATCTACCTTTGAGTACAGTTTTTTTGGGTGGTAATCGTGAAGACTGGGGAAGAATAATCCTCCTAGTGAAGAAGTAAGGCTCAAACAGAAGTCAAGTGTCAAAATTAGGGTCCACTTGTTCACTTCTTTTCTTCTCTTTACAAGTACTCTGAATATAATTAAAGGTTGGAGACATGGCAGTGTTGCAAAGACATGACAGGGAAAGGGAAGAAATGAGTTTCTCATCAGTGGAGTTAACTGCATAACTCTCAGTAAAGCTAATAGCCTGATTATGTATTTCTTCTAGTCAGTCAATGATTTCCTGAGACTGATGCTTAAGTGGAGTGTTGATTGCAAGAAGAAATAAAAAGCTTTTGTGCTGTCTAAAGAAATAGCACTTTTGTGTAGGTAGCAATACCTACACAACTCCAGTGTTACTCTAGGTTTTCCTCACTCTTGAAGAAGTATTTTCCCTCTTTATATACAAAGATAAATTATGGAACTTTCTGTTTCCTTTGGGCAAAATATATCCCCCTCCTTGTGTGTGTATGTGTGCGCACAACTGTTGTCTTTGAATAAATACAGAGATAATGCAGTCAGGATTATGGCTGCAGTCAGTGTACATGGTCAAGATTAAGGAAATCCTACTTGCTAAGCAATTATAAAACAATCTGAAGGGGATTTCGCTTTTCATTTGTAGATGTGATTTTGGTATGTGTTGAATGTTAGTAGTCACAGGAGGTTATCTATTAAATATACGTGTATTGACAGGAGGCCCATTTCAGTATCTATTAACCTGATGCGCTGTGGCATCCTTCCAGGAATGTCTTTATAACACCACGAAGTTGCAGTTTCTGTGTACACTATAAAATACCTTTTTGTCTGTTTGTCTGAATTACAAAATGATGGAGTGTCTTGTGGAGATTCTAGTAACAGATGAAACTATATAACATTACTAAACCAAATCTATATTAGTTATAAAGAGCAGAAACCTGAAGGGTATAACATGCCCAGTTTTCTTCTCTGGTGGCGGTTTTAAAAATTTATTATTTATTTAATTCCTTCATTTGTCTTGCACAGCTGACCAGGGAAGGCCTGTTGTCTCTCCTATTTATCCTTTAGAAAGACAGTTCACAAATTTATTACAATGGGGTTTTTTGGGTTTTTTTCACAGTTTTGTAGTCCCGTGCCATTCCTACTGGCAAGTGGTACAGTCCATGTGCTGCTTCTCCTCCCTTATTATTCACTAATAATAGCACCCTCCTTTGAAAAGAGGCATCTGCCTTATAAATTCTATAGAACAATAAATTATCTTATGTAGGTGACTGAATCACTTTTCAAGAGCACAGAAGGTTAATTTTCTGATACTAAATAATAAAACAAAGTTTACTTGACAAGGACAGATGGAAAGACATGCAAATAAGGCTGTGAAGTCAATTATACATTGTTTCTGGTGAGCATATGGACAATAGAAAAACAGAATAGGTCCATACCAGACAAATGAGTTGACTACATTAAGAAAAACATTTACAAAGAGGTCTAAACAGAATTATGCCTATTAATGAACAAGATAAGTTATATTAATGGCAACTCTGAAATGGTTGATTTTTTTTCTCTTTAGCAAGAAAAAAAAGTTATTTGGACAAAAAAAGGAATTTTGTGAATGAGGGAAATAGAGTATATCCAGATGACCTTGTGTGTGTCTGATAATGAAATGCAGCATTTTTTTGGTGGCCAGGAAAAGTCACATGTTTCTGAAGCCCTTTCCCTATATGTGTCACACAAAAAGTCTGCATTTTGCAGCAGTGGGTGAAAGTACCATTTAAGCAAAGGTGAATTTAATTTCTCCTCTGAATTCCAGGCACACAAACCTGCACAGTCAGATGTCCCCCAGCATTTGTGTGCTGTGTATACCACTTCTAGTTATTTTTGAGATTTATAGAGAATGAAGGAATAGTGACAAATGGTAATGGATAGTTCAAAAGAACAATCAATTCAATAATTTTCTGAGGTTAAAAGAGTTCTTACCTTAATAATTTTTTGGTTTCTTTAGTTTTAATATTAAATCCTATTGAAAGAATTTGTGGAGGATGAAACCTATTCATAAAATATTTCTGAATTAACTTTCCATTGGTTACTATTTTTCCTCATAAATAACTGTAGACTTCAATCCAGCAAGTGAGGGGGAGAGGTAAAATGTGTATATGAAATAAGAGATTTTTGCTAGCAGGTTATTCAAGAGGTACAAAGCACCTGTTTCTTTCTATATCAGATGTATTTCTATCTCATAACTTTAGAACTAATTTCTTGTTGAATTAAGATCAGTTTAACGTGAACTGTGGCTCTACTGAAACCATTATTTCATTAACTTCAGTCTGAGACAACTAAATATACTGCTAGGATTTTTTCTTTTTACATCTTATTAAATAATACCAGGTGTGGTGATCAATTGCCAAAAAAGGGTGTTTTACCTTTTATTAGGTAAGTGTTAGCCATACTCCATTTTTTACAAGAAAAAATTGCAGTGTTATCTATAGCAGGAAATGCTGTTTGTTTCTAGTCTCTGCCTATTGCTAAATGTGCAAATTGTTACAAATAAAAATCCATTTTTGCAATCACAAACTAGAGTTTATTGCTTATGCAATATATTTAGCTGTAGGAAGCTTTTGTTTAAAATAATCTACTCTCTATAACTGCTAGAAACGCTTTTTTCATCTCCATTAAACTTCTGTTTTAGTTCATTAACATATTGTTAATTGTTGTGTGATTTAGTTTAGTTCCACATGAGTGGCATTTGTGAAGAAGAAATTGTTTTTTATGTTTATCATTTGTTTGGAAAGAAAATCTTCTAAAGTGATTGGAAAAGGAGGGGAATGCAGAATACTTGCATTGTAGCTGGACCTCTAAATAATTTTGAAGTTTACAGTTTAAAAATAAATAAAGAAGAAACAAGTAGATACAAGATTGTGCTTACAGGCAAACAGAGAAATGAACAATCTGATAAAAGAAAATTCATAAGTAGCATCCATTCAGACAGGAGTTAGCTTTAAAAGTCTAAAATACATACGTTTGAGGGAGAAGAAAGAGCTTTAATTTAAATCCAGACACATTTCTTGGAAAATTCAGAAGTTCTAGGGGGTTTGTATAACAGCAGGTTTAACTCCCTGTTGCTTTGTGAAGCAATCCCTGATAATCCAATTGGGACTGAGAGCTGAATGCAGATATTGAATGGTAACTGCTTTTAAACAACATAATTTTATCCAAAAAGACAAATAATGCCCCCAACTCCCTTGCCCCAAATGCACAAAAAATCCCAGATGATACATGAAAAATATGAAAACCACAGCTGGAAACATCTTTCTCAGGTTTTCTTACTGCTTGAATTGCAGCAACTGAAAGCTATTTAAGTCTTTTATAGCAAACCAACAAAGTGCTGGTTCAAAAGATACAGGCCAACCCTCTGTTCTACTGTCTCTGTTCTGACTCGGTCTAAAGCCTCTGACAATTGTTGTGGTTAAATTCACATTGAATTTTCATACTCTAAAATTGAGGCTCTATAGAAATATATATTTGTACATATATGTGTATTCGTACACAGTTTTATATAAATGCACTTTTTAGGGGAACCATAAGGACACATCCAAAACAAATACACTCAAAGCTAATTTGTATCACAGTATTATTTTTCTGCCCTGGGTTATGATTTGATCAAGTGTTGATATTATTTAAATAAAACTATGGCCAGACACCACATAAAATGACCTAACTGTTGAAGAACAGATTGCTTCATTGTTTTAAAACCATGAGAAATTTGAGTATATCTGGAATAGACATCTTAAATAAGGCTGATCTGGAAATATCAAAATATTCCTCTATGTCTGGAGGAAAAGATATGGAATCATTCTAGGCTATTCTGAAAATTAATATGGATATCAATATTTTCATAGTTCTGCATGACAGGAAGACCTTAAAAGATCTACTTTAGATTTTTATTTTCAGGATTCTGTTCCCTCCCCCCAGTAATTTGTTTTGTGAGGCTTTTCATATTCTTATTAGCTACATGATAAATAACATCGACATGACTGCTGGAGAGAACCAAAACATAAATACCAAACACAATAACGATCAAAGTGGAATGACAAAAAAATAATCTCCAAGGTAAAGTCATAGGACTATAAATTACAAAATTTTTATTATTTTCCTTTTTTTTTTACAAAACTACAGTACCAAATTGAAAAATCACCATTTCTTTTTCAATGAAGGGAGTATTTTTTTATTGTAAAATACTCCTCACCAGTCTGCTTAAAAAGGAATGTTTTGTGATCTTTTTACAAGTTTTAGGAAACATCGTAATGAATAACTAGAGCTTAATTATATATGTGCTTCCTGTTAGGGTTTTATAATTTTGAAAATAAAATTTGTGGTTTTCCAAATTCTGATTAATTACTCAGTAGTGTATCGCACTGATCGTCCTGTTTGCTGCTTTGTCATCACTGTTTCTGCCATCTAAATATCTACCTTTTTAGGAAAGATGTATCTGTGACTGATGCCAGATCTGAGACAAGAGGTGGAACTTGGATAAAACCCTTTTATAATCCTAAAGAGCTTATTGTTGTCGTTAGGCTTTTTCGGGTTGTTTTTCTCTTAAAATTAAAAGTGGTGAATTTTTGTATTTTTATGAAAAATTCTACAAATATTGCCAAAAATAAATAAAGCCCACCAAGGCTTTTCAGTTTGCCTGACCTGGTGTTTGAGGGCCCTTGAAAGCTGCTACCAATTGCAAACAGATGAGAACAGGCAAAACGAGCCTCTGTGTTGATGCCTCTTTCCTTTGCTGGGCTTAGGGAAGAGCTACAATGTGGTTTTTATATTTCTATGTAGAAAGTACTTACCTGCTGTTTTGCAAAAGAGTACTTCAGCTGATAATCAGAATATATTTGAAACATGCTTCCAATATATGGACTGAAATAACGGGGTGACCTTTTTGGGAATGTGTTTGCCAAATTACATTTCTCTGAGATCATACATTACCTAACCTTTGTTAGTATGAAAATGTTTTCCTTCATTCTCTCTTTTCCAGTTCCTTGGAAGTTGTGAATTAAAGGTTATATGCTTGTGTGCTATGAAAATTTCATTTTACCAAAACTATGGATCAGAAATATAGAGGGTACATAGTTTCTTATTATCGGGAATTTTTTTTCTGTGCTGTGATTAATGAGGAAAAAATTAAATGCTGTTTCTATCAGAGTCAATCTAGTACCACTAATGAAGTACGATTTTATAGACTCTGTTCTTCCTTGGATGGATAAGAAGAGACAAGTCACTTGCGGATCCAATCAAATTTACAATTTCTATAGTTAAGTCAGAATTGGCACGAATTAATGTGAAGAGACAAGCATCTGTGTTGACATAAATTCTAAGGCAACATTGTTTTGCTGTTGAATTACTTCATGTCTGTTCTCTGCTTCCAGCACAGGAAAGAATTCTGGTGCAGTGCTTTTACCAAACCAGAGCAGCCGATGGGACTGATGGGGAATAAAAGGCGTACGTTTCTTCTCAATGTCATGTAAGAGCAATAAGCTTAAATCTGGAGTAAAAATATATTACGTACTGCTTTATAGAACTTGAGGTTTTTTTGCACTGGGAGAAGTGATTCTTTCCTTGATATGTGTTTTATGAGGAGATTGCTATGTAGTGTTTTGATTACGTTGATAAAGATAGATTTGCTTTTGCTTGATGCCAATTTGGCATTTGTGCATGAAGCGAATCTGAAAATCTTTCAAACTGTTAGCGACCATTTATCACACTGCATCTTCAAACAGTTCCCTTTCCTTGACCCAGCTGCAACTCTCTCAATAAAAGCTCTATAGTGTTTCTGTACAAATGAACTCTGGGGAAAAGATTCAGTGCTGCTTTCACTTTTTTTCAGTGGGATTTGAGAAATGGAAACAATGAGGATGAGTCATCTTCATTTGGTCAGTAGGTTTGCTTATCCAAAGAGGCAGTCAGTTCTCCTTGTATCAGTCTCAGGTCCTGGACATAATTCTGACCGTGATGGGTTCTTGCATAACGCTACAAGTTTTTCCATGTTTCTTTGGCTTTCTATCAGAACCACAAATTATAGTTTATACATAATAAAAAGATGTTTCTTCAAAAATAATAGGAAAATACAGTTGTAAATATGGAAAATATTTTTTTGGGGTTTTTTTTTGCTTGGGATATTTTTGTGTGTGTGGGTTTTTTGTTTGCTTTGTTTTTTTTTTAATATATGCTAAGCCCTTGGGCCCTGTGTTATTTGATATAATTTCTTGGAGGCTGTTAGTTTACTTGTATCTAGAAAACACACATCATATTCATGCCTTAGCCTGATAGCTATCTTTGTATTGAACAAAGTACATGAAGTACAGGGAGTGATCAGATGAAAGAGAAAGAGGAAAGTATCAAGAAATTTAGATGAAAAAATGTAATTTACTTAAGTCTTTGAAATAACCAGATATCACAGAACATGACAGTAGAAAGACACATTCTTGCAAAAAACTGGTTCCATGTTTGAAGCTATGGGGAAAAAAGATCCCATCCAAGCAACTTAAATGAATGGATTTATGAAAACCAAACAATGCACAATTTAAGGGGGCCTGAAATACCATTCCAGTCTTAAAACACAACTAGTAGTCAAAGGTCAAAATGTGGTTTGTTTTGGTTTTTTTTTAATGCCCGCTTTTTCACCCTTGTGCAAGCAAAGCGTGCAACTGGGAGGTAGCTTGTGATTGGAATGTGCCTTCAGACCCACCAGTGCAGGAGAGCCTGCTGGCCAGGGCCTCTGGGGAACCTGTGGGGCTGAGGTGTCTACCTCAGTCCTGCTGCTGCTCCTGCCCGTCCTGACTCTGCTGTGGGATAGAACATGTTCTGCCACAGACTGGCTGCTGCCAACCTCACTGCTGCAGCTGCATTTGGCTCTGATTGAACTGACTTTATTTAGAAAGAAGGGGTTTTTTAAAGCCTTTTTTATTTCCAGCAGTACTGAGTGACTTGTCTAGGGCACACGGTCCTGTCATTCTTTTTGTTTTATGGCAAGAGGATCCCACTGATGGATCAAATGAGCCTAGCTGTCCTCACCAGGCCTTTCAATTCTAGTTTAGCAATTTTCACTGCTTGTTCCTTCTGTTTGTGAAGATTCCCCTCCATCTCTGGTTTGGGAAAGGACATCTATAGCACTAGAGCATGTGCTTACATTTCAGTGGATACCTATGGTGTTTGCTTTAAAGACTTGGTTGTTTTGTGGGTCAGAAGTGAAGAACCTCACAAAAGAGACTATTATAGTCAAATATGGTCTCTAAGTGCATATTAGTAAAGCTTGATAAAAGTATCTGTGCTTATAAAGGGTCTGATAAAAAGTATTCTATTTTGATAATTTTTAGAGCAGGAATGAGATGAAGTGGCCCCAGAGGTGGCAGGTGATGTGGTAGAACATTACTTTCTGGCTGCTGCATCACAGGAAGCCTGAGAGGCTTCTGCCCTCTTCTGTCTGTGCTTACTTGTTCCTGTTCTTTTTGTATGCCTCTTTGAACTAAGATAAATCTTCTGATCCAGATTTTGCTACAGTTTTACCAGCAGCAGCACTGCCATTGAGTAGGTGATGAGGGAGTGAGCAGGCAGAGGGGAAGGCTCAGTGCCTCTTGTGCTGGCTTCTTGCTGGAGAAAATGTAACAAGAAGCTGTGCTCTGTCGGTCAATGGTATTAGCTGCTGAGGTGGTGTTTAATGTAGCCTGATCCTCCAAAGTGCATTTATTTCATCTGGAGATTTTGGAAGAAAAATGAGCCAGCTGGAAAACTTGAGCAACTTGCCAAAAAAACTAAGACTTGCACTACCATCTGGGGATGCTCACTTAGAATTTACCTACAATGAAAACAGTTCTAGAATATTTGCTTGCTTATCTTAGTATGAAGCATTTTCATTTCCATATATGAGTGTTTGCATAAGAACAGCAATATCCCTTTACATTTACATCTTTTCTTAAAGTCAGTTCCCTATATAAACATGTCCTTAGAATGTCAGTTACTGGTGAGTAGCATTATTTTTTGCAAGGTTCCCAAAGTCCTTTGATACTTTGGCTATAAGATTATTTGGATTCAAAACTATTTCAGCTGATCTTTAGCTCTGTCTCTAGTTAATGTGGGAAATGTATCCTGGAAGTAGGTTTTGCTGAACAGATACATGGAAGAGTATGAAGAATATCTAGACCAAGTTGTAAATGGGATAAACTAAGTAGAAGGTATATCTGGAGAAGAAAAATGTGACAGTTAATAAAAAGAAAAAGTGAAATCACACATAACAACATAGCAATAAAATCATGGAGCGATGACTGAAGAATGGATTTTAGTCATCTATGAGTATATGAACAAGGTTGGGTGGCTTCAGTGCAGAAATTGTATATGAAGTAGGAGAAGAGCCAGGGACTGAGCAGGTGTGTTTTGTCTTTTGAGTGTTAAGTCTCAGAATGGAGGTCTGACTGAAACATCCATGATTGTCAAACATTGAAAGTAAATTCATACAATCAGTATTATATTTAAAGACAGTTTATGAAGTTTTAACCACATGATTTAAGTACAATTTTTTTTTAACTACAAAGTTTTAATGCAGCAGTTAACTGTCAACTGCTTGGGGCTACTAATGTGCTTGCATACAGTACTTTGTATACGTTTATCTGAAAATATTTCCTAATGACATGCTGTTGCATATTGTACTGACATCTGTAAAAAATATATTAATGCTTATCTCTTAACTTTAGTTGTAAAACTTGAGTGAATGCATCTTTGATGGAAAGGAAGACTAAGCTAATGGCTTCACTGATCCTGGAGTAAAGAGAGTCAATATTTATGTGTTATAGCTGGGGTTTTAGAAAGGCTTAAAGGCTGCTAACAGAGACTGTGTTACTCCAAAGAGACAGGAGTGAGAATAGATACAGGAATACTAGTAAATAATGTAGGGATAGTATGGGAGAAGAAGAATCCTGAGGATAGATAGAGTGCTGAAGAGTCAGAAAATGCTAGAGTCATCATGTGAACGTAGAGACTTAGGTGCTGCTGAGCAGCCAGAGAGTGACAAATAAGGCAAAAATAAATTTAGCAAATGCAAGAATGTTTATTACCTTCACATGCAAATGAAACATCATTTATTTAATCAGTTTTTGATATCTGTAGTGGTGTGTATATTGTGTTTTATATGGTTCCTGTGTGGCCATAAATAGATTTTATTTAGAACATTGGAGGGAGCTGTTATTAACAGAGTTACTTACAGCCAACATCAATTATCTCTGGTATTCTACAAATCATTATTTATGGCTACAATAAAATATTGTTGTGGAAGTGCAGTTCTGTGAAGCTACCTAGAATACCTAGTATGGGGATGTAGTCTTCTAGTATAAATCCACTGTTTCATATGACAAAAATATGGAGATTTGGTGAGTCGCTGAATAAACCTCAAAGTGTTAGCCCTTATGAGTTAGCATATTCTGTCATTTATCTTTCTTAGGGCATGGTCCTCTCATTATGAATAAAAGCTCTCAAGAAAATCACCTTTGTAAGGAGATGAAGATATAATAATTTGGAACATGGCACTAAAGCTTTCCATGTTTAAAAAATAAGATAGCTAAGGTTCTTCAGAAAACTGATTATAGACATTTCTTGTAAGTGGTCTGGTGTGTTTTCTCCACTTTTGTGACTTGTCATAGAGTAATTTAAGTTTCTGGAGCGGAGGGTATATATATATATATATGTTTTTTTTTAATATTTTGATGTGTGTACCTAGTCTTTGACAGTTTGAAAGCCTTAATGAGTTACTTTTTTGCACTTTATTATTAGAACATTCTTTTATTATAGGATTATATGTATGAATTTTGTTTCCTCTTATGCTAGTTATAAGGAGCATTATAGCTACCAGGAAGCTCACTACTTTACAGTTTATTTGTCTCTCTGTATTGCAAAGATCCAAATAAGAGGCCCCCACACACACTGACAGGCGTGTGCAGGTCATATAATGGAGGAGAGTTATTTCTTCATTTGTGACAAAATGATTGGAAAATTACTAGTGACAGAACTTTCCTTCTCATCTGAAAGGGGGCTGATGTAGTCATTTGCACACAAGGAGGATTATCAGCCTTTATTAGACAAGAATATTAATGAGCTATAGTAGGTAAACTGTAAATGACCAGAGTCCCTGAATTAGCAAAGATGTTAATGGTTAGCCATGTATTTTATAGTTAAGTGGAGTTTTTTTGAAGTATAAAAGGATATAAAGACATTAATACTATTTCTAAGAAGCACTTGTATTAGTCATTTTATTGACTATTGCATAATCCATTCTCATTGTATTATTATGAAATGTTTTAATTTGTTATTTTAGCAGATTAGATTTTCTGCAAATAGTGTCAAGTTATATGTGAGACTGCGATTAGTAATAGTGCCCTTTCAATATTTTTATCCCAGATTCTTGAAAGTCTAGTGAATGGTGGAAAATAATCAGATTCATATTTGTCAAATCACATGCAGATTTCACTGCTAGTGAAACTGGAATACTGCAGAACTTGAAATATATTTTTCTTCTATTCCATGCAATTTGGGAAAATAAGAGAGAGGTAGTCTAGCAGCAACCCACAGAAAAACTATAAATCATCAATCTTAGATGTCAAATTATGGTGTGATTATAAATGGAAAAACATTAAATACAAGTTTGAAGTCAACAAGATATCACGCTGGACTTGCATACGTTTTCCCTTAGGAGTCAAGGAAATTACTTTATCACTGCTTTTTTCTTTTTAAAATTATATTGGCAGTAAGAAAAAAGTATGATGTTTTAATCACAGACTTGGTTCTTTTGTTTTTTTAAGAAGACGGGTCTCCAGGCACAGAAGACCCTTTCCACGTTTCTGGAGTATAAATGTAGGATATAAATAACATTCATGTGGCAATGAACATACGATACCATGTAATACACAGCTGACTGGTCACATTGTGTTTTCAGTCACACAAGTTTCATTGAACTGTACTGCAATATTTTTCTTTCCATGTATTCTTAGGCAAATACTTTCTTGATGCTGTTATCAGTTAGACTGCCATAGATTTATCATGGATATTTATGGATGAGCTGGAGGTTAAACCATCTACATATTGTGCATTAGTATGAAAGATATATATTAAGATATTAATATAATTTCAAAAGAAAAAAGGCAGAAGATGCAAGTGATCTGCCAAAATACATAGATCCTAATGCTGGCCATGTTTTCCAATTAGTAAAGAGAAGGCTGCTGTTTCTCCTCAAATGCTCCAGTAGTCTGACAGCACTGGAACCCAAATGAAGGTAAGAGGTTAATTGTTGTAGGAGTGTCTGTGATGCCATTTCAACTCCAACTTTTACAGGGAATTTCACTGTTCAGTGATTTAACAGTTACTTAAGTAAACAGATAGACATTAATTTACTACAGCTGCTTCACTGTACTGCAGTTAAAACTTCCCAAAGCAGGAGCTAGAGAATGTCTCTATGTAGTTATTTTGTTCTGTCTCATTCACCACAAGGGAAAATAACCTTTGTTCTGGTCACAGAGCAGCAAACGCACTGCACAAGAGTCTTCCTGCAGCACAGCTTCCTACTTCCTCAGGAGATTTGAAATTTGACGCCCACACGTAATCTTTTTGTCCTTGTGGCCTGCATATTTGATTTTGATAGCAAATTTCATTGGAAACTCATTAAATGCATCATATGAATAGAAACATGTACACTTACAAGTCCTCCCAGATGAGAATAAAGTATTAAAACATAGATGTTGCTCCAATCTGCCCTGCAATGCATAAAGTAGCAAATGGGATGGAGAGAAATACCCAGAGATACGCTCTAAAAGGAAGGACAAGGAGGAAAATCTTTCTACAAGAAACTGTTGCTCCAGAAGCGTTTTGTTTTTGGGTTTTTTTAATGCCCTGTGAGATAAGACCACAGTTGTTAGTGGGTTTTGCCACCAGGCTCTTGCTGCTTCCCCTCTGCTGAAATTTCACCTCTCTGTGGGCCTTGGATGTGCAAGTGCACGTTAGGGAACGCAGTGTGCTACTCCTGGCTGCCGCAACAAGGCCACTGTTTGCATGAAGAGCCTCTCTGAGGCTTTATAGGTATATCTTTATTCTAATAAGGAATCTTTATTCTAATCTTTATTCTAATAAGGAAGACAAAGTGCACATTGTAGATCTTGTAAGCTTCCTTCTTGTCCATCAAGCTCCCAAGCATTAAAAACTACACATAGCACTACCACCCTTGTCTCATTTCTTTTTTATTTTTCTAGTTCTGTTTTTGTGGTTTGTTTTGTTTTTACCATGGGTGTTTGTCTATTTTCCAGTAGATCAATTCCAAATCTCAGGCAGCTGCTGTAATTGTTGCCAGGAAGAGGTTCAGTTAGTTACTAATTAGTTCCTAATTAGTCTTTTAACTGTTAGAGCTCACCTAGTTAGTGAAAAAGATTGAAATGATTTCCTCTCCTCTTGCCATTTCAAATAATTCTATTTTGAGTGCTGGTTTAAAAGGAAAAGGCTGCCTTCCTGAATTTAAATGATCTATTATTCACTAATTCTCTTGAGTTAATAGCAGTTGAAAACATATGTAGTATATGCTTTACTTATTGGGAGATATGATTTCTTGGATTAGACCATTCTGGATGGAGAAGAGGGACATTTTAACTTGAATTTCAGGTAATTTCCAACTTTGTAATTGTGATACATAATGAATAAGTGGTTTGACTCCTCTGGTTATTTAAGCATTTAATATTCTTAATTGTTGTACCCAAAAGAAGCTGATAGGAGATTGTAATTTGCCTGTCAGAATGCATTTGCTTTGCAGAAGCCCTGTAGCAATGGTAAAAATTAGTGATTTGCCTTGGGTGTTTCATCAAGTGTAGTCAAGTTAAGATGCAAAATCAGAATGGATCCCATAATTTTTATAGCACAATAATGAAGTCAATTAACCAATATGATTTTTGTTTATTTATTTGAGGAATTGTCTGTGTTAGGAAGTGATGTTGGTTGTTGGGTTTTTTTTTATAGTGAGCACAGAAAATTTGAACTCACTTCTGCAGGAAATTTGGAGGTCATTGTAGCAATTGGTGAATGAAGTTAAATTACAGCGGGAACGGATAGAGAACTTCTCTGCTAAATTAATGACACTGATGTGACTTTTTTCCACTGTAAGTTAGCAAAATATGTCATGATATTGTTTCACAAAGAGAAGAATCTGTGAAACATTAAAGAAAAATTGACTAAAATACCAATATGCAGTAGTACATCTTGCTGATTGTATAAGCTGTGTAAAAAGAAGGATGAAGAATGAGATGTGTTAGACTCAGTATTCCTTGAATCATCCTCGCAGAGTTTCCACCTCTTGTTTCTCTTGTTTAGCTTATAGACAGGAAACCCCCAAACCTTGTATATTCATTGCTTAACACTTGTCATTTTGTTCTCATTTCATAACCAGGAAAACAGACTTTAAATGCCACTATACTTTTTAGTTTATACTTGGAATACTTGTGAATTTTGTTAATTTTTGGTTTGTTTGAAACGAATGATGCCAACTAAGATTGATTAGTCAGTACCTCTAGAATACATGTGATGAGTGTAATGCAATTTAATCTCAGTAAATTCTCTTTTTTTGGATAGAACTTCCTATAATTGTACTGTGGCCCTATATCAAATTGAGATTTGGAAAAAGAAATTTTATGATATACCAATAGGCTCAGTCAAAAACCTACTATATTTTTTCACCAACTGTAATGGGCTCAGGACAGGTGGTAAGGATAATTAAGCACTTTTGCAGCAATAGCTAAATGATTTATCAACAAGACAGTTGCTTGCAGGGTTTGGGGTTTTTTTTAAACATAGATGAAACATGTTTTGTTCAGCATTAATGTTGGGGAAAAAAATAACCTCAGAGATGAAACAGCATCTCCCTGGTGGTGTGGGAGATTTCAGTCCTGCAGCTCAGGAAATTGCTTTTTCCCGTACACAAAAAGACTGAAGATTCAATACTGTTCTCTTACCTACATGCTACCCATTACAATTAAGGAAAGCAATTTGTATCTATAAAAAGTCTCATTAAATCAAACAGCATTCATTTCAGTACATAATGGTCTCATCAAAATCAATAGGATTGAGGGCTATAATCTCTGGGTCCAAGGGGAATTGTGTGTGCTGGTACCTTCCCTGCCTTGGAAGGTCTCTGAACCTTTTGGCTCAACCCTGTAATATAGAAAGGAGCCTCTCTAAAACCTTGGTTGCTCTATACTAAACTTCTTTTATTTTCCTTCTTTTTTGAAGTATTGTGGGATATTGTGTACCAATGTCCTTGGGATGCCTATTAATATCTACTATAATGGATACACTATTCCATTTCTTTTTCATGTCAGTATAAGGCTTTGCATCGTCTAAGAAAAAATAATTATTGTGCATTTTCTTTAACGTTTTTCACTTACAAAAAAAAGAAACCCTTAGTAAATGGCACATCTTCTGATGTAATTATTCAGTAATGTAGTTTAAATCTCTGACTCTTCCATTTTCTGCATCTTTTCCCAGTCTAATTAACATATACAATGAAAGTATTTATCAATGTGGTTGAAAGAACAAAGTGCAGCTCTATGCTACCAAATATAATGAAAGACGTCTCACTGAATATGGAGGTTGGTTTGAATTTTCCATTCTGCCTTATCATTGAGAGAATATTCTCTGACTGATACTGACGGTTGAAAATGTAGCAGCAGAATGTCTGAAGGGAAAAAAACCCCACCTAAATCATTAGAAAACCAAATTATTTTATACTACTATGTAATTGCAGTAAACTACAAGCTTACTGGCATAAACATAAAAGTAACTTTTTTTCATGGTATCCTGCACTGATTTACAATTTAAGGAATCATTCACAAAATGGGAACTGATGATTATCTAGCTGATGCTGGAAATGTATTAATTAATACAATCAATCATCAATAATGACACTTGAGATCATCATGCAAATCTTATTTTTGAGTTATGCTTATAATCTGCCTGTGAATTACTCAAGGGATTCACATTATTAACTGAGTCCTTTTCCTTTTTCTGTGGATGATAAGAACAAGGGTCTTTTTAAAGTGTCTGATGTGTCTGACTACATCTTTCACTATATAATCATGCTTTTTGTTATAGAAATGTTATAAACCATTTTGTCAATTACCTTTTAGAGTTAGCAATTGGTATACTCATAAGAATAAAAGGGATAGTCTTATTTTTAGATTTGATTTCAGTCTTGTGAATAGGAATTGTGTCTGTGACGCTCCCCTCCCCCATCAACAGTCTGACTGCATCAGACCTTGTGGTGATCAAGACCCTTTCACTTCAAAGTGTTTAAACCATCTCATCAAATATACACTAAGAATAGAAATGAAGAACAGCCAGTCTCTCATTTTTCTGATTTTTTTTTTCTTCCTGTTTTCCTTTCAAGTTTTGAAATCTTTGGCCATGGGGATAATTAGCCTGCTCTTGGGATGGAGTCTTTCCTCTGGCTGTCAGCTTAAACAGGCGTCTAAAGATAATTTGCAAATTGAAAGCTGGTTTATTACTGAAAGAATAAATGCAGTCAAATAAGGAAATTTGCTGCCTATGACCTACCTTTTAAATCTTTCTTCCATGTAGTGCCACTTGTATCATATCCACATTCATCTTCTTTTTCCCCTTCCACTTTTAAAATGTTGTATTAATCATCAACCTTAGTGAAAGATCATTTATGATCTTCAGAGAACATGAAGCAAGTAGAAATGACAGAAGGAATAAGGATAAACCTAGCATGGCCAAGAGAAGGAAGGAAAGAGAATAACAAATCTAGATGTAGCCTAGATTTACCGGGTTTCCCACATCATGGTGTTGGTGATGGCTGAAAGTTTTGGAAAGTCTTATGGAAATAACATCAAGAAAGTAGCGTTACTCATGTCTGTTCCCAGCCCCTATGCACTAGATAAAATTTTCTTTTCCTCTTCTTGATATTTTTCACTTATTAGAAATTTTGTGATTTTTATAAGAGGCAAATACTAACTGTGGGAAAGGTTTGGGTTTTTTTTTCAATTTGCCACAGACAAAGATTTTAAAAACGGGTGGGGCAAGGTATATTTAAAGCATCGACATTAAGGTGCTTAGCTTTGGTGTCTGAGTGAAGAGGCTAAGCTCTCTAAATTCCATAAACAGACATATGATAGCAGTCTATAAAATCATTAGCAACATGCAAATAGTAGCTGCAGACTAGTTGTTGCTGTCTTCTCCAGCCATAGTAACTGGAGGGCATCAGATGAAGCCAGGATGGGAGAGGTTCAAAATGAACAGAGGGATTAAGGGGTAGGAGGTCTGAGATCTAGGCCTGTGTCCTAGGGCACATTCATTTGAAGTTTTGCATGACTCTTTTACTACATTAAAGAAATTATGCTCTCTCTCAAAAGAAACCCTAGGTGTTTCTGGCTATTTTTACCAGTCAGGATGAAAGAAAAAAAATATTACTCAGTATGTTAGGAATTCCCATTCTGACAATTCTCAGAAAGATGGCAAGGTGTTGGGAGCTTTGCAAACAGACTTTGTCTTTTGAAGTTTTATTCAATTTTGAATAAAGGTCCCTATAAAGTGATGACAAATGAGATTGTAAGAATCTATAACAGAATAATAACTATTGGGAACTTTCATAGAAATACTTCTATAGGTAAGCATTTTCTTTTCTGCAAGACCTATTTTGTTCTCCAACCTGTCAGCGTATTTCTTTCACATAAGCATCAGATCAAACCTAGTGTAGAAAGCAAGCATTGACTAATGTCTTTCCTCTGTGTTTTTAATGTGGGAAAACTCTCCATAAAGAATACACGTTTGCTCCTTAACTAGAAGTAAAATATTACAGCTGGCTACATGCTCCATTTGCTTATTGCAAGATTTTATGGTAGTTTGGCATAAAAAACTAACCTATCACTCCAGCTTCTTTAAACCTTCCAAAAATCCCTCATAAAGCAAGTAAATGTAGTTTTGCATGAAATGTGTAGTGAATATGAGCTATTTTCCTTTTCATTTGTTTTCGTCTTTTTTAGTTGGTGTATTCTATGTCAGATGATTCATGTTTGGGTGGTTTCTCTTTATACAAATATATGATTATCCTCCTAAAGGGAAAATGTTTTAAGAATAAACATAGTACTAAGTAATTTTATAGATGAAAAGCCATCAAAGGATTTCTAAATTCTGCATATTTTTCATATGTAGAGTTATTGGGTCAGATTAGTGCTAAATTTGCAAAAAAAAAAAAAAAAAAAAAGGGCACGTTATACTATTTGAGCAACAATTTTGTCAGAATCCAGAAAAATGCATTATAAAATCCACCAAAGGCAAAAAAATGCAGAGAGGATCAGGGAAAGGACATAGGTTGGTATTGCAGCATGGAAGACTTCTGTGAGGTAGAAACAAAACAAAGATGTAATGATGGTACCAGCATGAACATGAGATGTCTGTATAGTTTTGTGGGTTGGAAGGTTAATATAATCCTTTGATATCCAAAAATAAAGGGCTTATTGAAGTGCTTTTTCCTCTTGTTAAAATCACTATAAATCTGTAATATTAATTCTTTTTTTAACAATCCACAAAGAACTTTCAAGTATCAGAAAAGGATGTCACAAAAGTGAAACAGACTTTCAATATGAAGTTCTGACTTCATAGAGCCAATACAGAATATAGATTCGGTACAGTCGTGGTTTTCTGACCACGTTTGGTATGCTGACAGGGTCAAACTCACAAGCAGAAGGGATTTTCCACTTGAAACAAGAAACAATAGATTAGGAGATGTAAACTTGAACCCATTTGTTTTTTCCCTTACTTACAGCCTGTAAATTCTAAGATTATTGCAAGAATTTTGATGGAGGAAAATTACAGTACCAATGGTTATCAGTATTCCCAGATGGTTCACAGGTCATGTCTGCAGTACTTACTTAGTCTAGAATGGTGTGAGGAGGAAAGATTACTCATCTAGACAGGAATGTTATGTGGAGAGTTGTGGATAAAGTTGTTATAATAGAGCCTGAGCACTTCTCATTGTAGTAAATGTCGTTATTTCCTTAGCATCTAAATTTCTATTTAGATATCTGATTTGAGGAATGCAAATCATTAAAGTTTTGGCTTCAGCATATTGGGTGTGAAATGGTACTATCAGGTTCTGTTTAAAAGTCTATAAATATGAGAGTCTAAGGATAGTGATAGTATGGAGGAGTCAAAAGATAATGTGGTTTGGGTTATGTACATGCTCCTTTCCCTATTCTTAATGTCTGGTGGAATCAATATGGAGTTATACAAAATGGTGGGCTATCTCTTGGCTGCCTGATTCTTGTCTGAGGAATGCAGATTAATGTCGGACAGGGTGACTTCTTGACATCAACATCCCCTAAGTGTGTTGCAGTCTAGTGCTTTCACGTAGTTTCAAACCCAACAATACTTAACCCTGTATGTTAATATGCCATGGCACAGTCCTTGCGTAAATACCAGAAAAGAAACCCAAGAAATTACATATAGTTTCATTTTTTTTTCAGCTGACTGTAAATTAAATGTATTGGGGTAAAATGTGGATGGTATTTGTGGAAGAGAAACTGTGTGAAGGGAGCTCCTACAGCACCTCTAAACACCCCTAAGGCATTCTAGGTTTGGGATTAGCGGTCCCCTACACCAGGGCCTGATTTACAAACTTTGGGGGATTATTATAAATTTAAATTGCATATAACATCCCAAGTACATCTTTTCTTTTTCATTGTAATCTTCCTCTTTTTGGCAGTATTAATAAAATACCACTTTCATTTAACTGCTTAGGCACATGGCTACTAGGAACTCTCAGTGGAGAAGCAGCTGAAGTTTTCTGAGTGCCTGCAGTATACATGACATATTAGCAATATCTACTGAGTTATGTTCTATATATTTTTTTGAATCATGTTCCACAGCACTCAGCAATATCTGTCATATTCTTTGTATCTATGTCACAGTTATTGCTGACTTCAAATGAGTAATATTTAGGTAAGTTTCTTTGAGAAATTCAGGCGAAAAGCTCCAAAAGATTCACACTGTAGCAAAATTTCATCTTCTACAGATGAATCATTACTTTTTATGAAACTTTAATGAGCATCAGCAAGTATATATAAGTCGTAACTGAGTTTACAAAGAAAGGTAGTATTGTAATTTCTTCTTCTACGCCCATCTGAAACGTTGCTGAATCCCTAGGGCAGTCTTTTCTTTCTTAGTTAAACTAAAGAAAAATTGGTTTTATAAAAAGATATTTGAAAATAACTTTCACTCTATGTTACTGTCATCAAAATTGCTTGTGAAAGCAGTTATTCAAAACATAATAGGCTTTACACACAGAGATAATGAATAGTATGCAATGATCTGTTCACTTCAAAGCAGAAATCAAAGAATTACAAATAATTAGAAATTGGAAGCGGAAATTATCTGTTTAGGCCATCTTTTCTTTCTCTGACCATAAATTCTTCAACTTTAGCATCTTTGATGGCTGCAAATAATTTGTTTCTTGGGTGATGATTACCTTAGCCAGCCTTTACCTTTCTCTCCTGTGAGAGAAGCCTTACAGAGAGAAGCCTCTCCTGTGAGCCAGCCTTACCTTTCTCTCTTCACAGCTCTCCTGTGTTTTTGAGGCTATAGCATTTTGTCTGGGAGGTTGAAAACAGCTAAGAATATTTGGCTTTTACCCATATCCACCATCTCTGCATATTCCTCAGAAGTTAAAGATTCCTGATTTCTTTGCTGTACCATCCATCTGCAGTATATCCATCTGCAAGTCTTATTTACAACAAAGGACAAAATAAAAGTGTACTTCTACAACATATTCAAAATTCAGTAGAGATTATTTTCCTTCATCATATGTATGATTTCTGGTAGATTTCTTTAGGTCCATATTTACATCTCTATATCTAGTACTCTTTTAAAACTCACAGGCAAAGCTGAAATATTCCAGAAGTTGGATGGGAAATGCTATCTTCATTGTTTGGATTAATTCATATGTACTACATTCTTTGCTGAAGAAGAGGAGGTTTAAAGAGGTAGGGTCTAATTCCTGCTAATGTCTGCTCCTCTAAATGGAGTAGTGAATCCTCACTTTTCTAGATAGCAGCATTTTGACCTTGGTCTTGAATTGAGTTGTGTTATGCTGCTCTTCACACAAGAGCAAACTGAGTTTAAGTATATTGCACATTGCAATGTAACATAGATATAGCTAAACCAAATTAAACAATAGCAGACAGAATTCAAGAGTAAGGCACTGAGGTAGCATTAGGCTTGAGTTAGGCTACATGGTAGCCTAAAGTTTCAAAGCGGTCCCTCCAAAGTCAGAACAACTCTTTCTCTCATTAACACAGTGGTTAGCATGTCATCATTATTCTGACTCAAACATTGAAGTATTGTTATTGCTTCAAGCAAGAAGTACAAGAGTCCAAGCACAGTATAGCTAATGGCAAGAGGGAAAAGGTAATTTCTTATCACTGTGAAGTTCTTGTTCAGGCCCAGACATTGATGAGAGTAGCCCACTTCCTCACCACCCTTCCCCACACGGCTTCTTGTGATCATAATGTCATTTATGAGCTGGCAGAATTGAGAGAATTGAGTGTGCTGTGACCATACACCCTCTGTGTGGAGGAAGGATACAGAATGAATGGGCTTCATTTGCTTCTGCTGTTTTTTTTTGTCAGAGGAGCTTCCCTTTCCCTGCAGAAATGTCAACAGCCAGATCTAGAGGAGTCTGTGGGTTTTGTCATTTTGTGTTGCTGACCCACCTGGTGGTGCCTTTACAGTGTGAGTTATTTTATTATCTGCATTAACTCAGTCTCCAATTTAAAAACATTTCTGAGCTGGCATCAGCACAGCTCCTGAGCTGGGAGTACTTTTCTGCCTCTGGTAAAACCTGACAAGAACAGCTGTTGTGAGATAATCTGAATTTCTTTTGCTAGTTGGAAATTCCTTACCTCTTAAACATATTTTACCTTTTCTGTGAACCCCAAATTGTATTATTAAATTATTTTAGAGGAGAGGTGCTCACAAAAAAATCATGCCTTTTATATTAAAAATGACAAAAGAAAACATAGTGAATGTAATGTTTTATAGCTGTCTGTTTATTTTTAATGTAACATATTGGGCTTATCAGCTTTGTTTGGCTTGTGACAGCAACTAGATTAATTAGTGTAATGGTTCTGTATTGAAGGAGCTGTGGGTTGTCGAAAATAAATGCAATTTGTATGAGTACTGGGATTAAGAAGTCTGTATGAGAATGACTAATAGCAAATTAGGCGATGAGATTTTGAGCAAGACCCTTCTGGCAAATTTAGCAATTTAGTCCCTTTTGCCATCCATCCATACAGGTGGCCCATTCCTTTCTTTCAGCCAAGTTAGAGATCTGATACAGCCTTGGTGTTTCTGCATGTCTCACTAAAGATTTTGAAGATTTACCCTGTGAAGATAGAATGCTCCAAGTGTAAATGGGAGCTCCAAAACAACTAAAAATGACTGGGGACATGCCACGGGTTCCCAGCCCTTGTTTTTAAAGGAAAAATATAGAGTGAGACTCCCAGATATCCTTTTCTTTCATGTTCTGTGCTTAGGGCCATAGCAACTAAAAAGCCTTGCTGCACTGAGACTTGAGATAAGCTCAGGGAATATTGAATAAGCCAGTATGCACAGATCACTGGGAGTAGGTAGGAGTTTGAAAGCTCCAGTTTATAAAAGTAACTAGGAAATTGTGCTGGTAGCTAAAAGATCAAACATTCAACTTATCAAAGGTTATGTTTGAAGTTTTGGGAAACAAAATAAAGAAATTCCTTGTTCTACTTCAGTGACTTCTGTGGCGTATTTTCTTTGGCCATTGCACTTTCCTTAATAAAAGTGGATTTTTGTGGAGGTAATTTTTAGCAATGCTGCATCATACAAGATGATTCCACGGTAAATGTTCTCCAGTATGTTAAATTGATTTCTTGTTCCTACTTGAGGTTGATTAAATGTAAATTTCAGGTTCTTGATCTAGTAGTTTTTGGCTTTGTTCCCTGGCTCAGGTTGGTGTGATTCCTCTAAAACACACTTCAGCCAAAAGCACCAATCTTTCTTAGTCCTCTGTATTCATGTAGAGAAAAAGATTTTTCTTGCTGGAGAAAGGCAACAACTTTCTTGCATCATGGATTTTTTTCATTTGGTATATGACCCCTATAAACTGTGCCTCAAACCAGGTTTAACATTGTGCTGCTGATCTAGAATACAGGCTTCAAATGAGTTTTACAGGCAAGAGCTGTAGCAAGATTAATGAAAATTAAAATATATTCTTCCTCATTTTGGCAATTGTGATTGAAAAGTGTTTCCCTCATTCTGGGGGAACATTAAAATGATAAGTCTATAGAGAATGAAAGCTTTATGCGGTTTCTTGCAAAAATCACATTAATTTGAGAAAGAATAGAAGATTTTCTTTGAAGTAAGACCAAAACTGAAAAAGAGGACTATTTCTACTCAGCAAAATGCCAAACATTTCCCTGTTTATTTATAGGTCAAGTCTGAAGGAGACTTGGAAGCCAGGGAACTTTCCTCTGGCTAGATCCCTAATTTGTCCAGCAGTTAAATTTGCTTGCCTGTTTGCAGTGTGAATAGTCCAATTTCAGTGGGATTATCTATAGTGCATAAAGTTAAATCATAAGTGAGCTTTGAAGGATTGAGAACATCAGAGGAAACTGGCAGATTTAAAATGCATTATTCCAAAATGTACTGAAGAGTTCTTCGTTATGCTAAGTGTGCTTTATTACACCAAACTAATCTCATAGTTATACCTGAGCTCTTAAAGCTTGATTCTGTTCATCCTCATTTCAGTAAGTGTGAATTCATTGCCTAAATCAAGTTAGGGTGCTTGGCTTTTTTATTCCTTCATCCTTATATGTAACCTTTAATACAGGGTTTACAGAATGGAGAGGTAGGTCCAGCGGATAAATTGGATTATTCCTCCTGAAACTTGTGGAGTATGACTGTTTACAGTGGCTAAGAATCTGCCCCATAAACTTCACTGAAAGGCTTTCTGTAATCTGGCAGTATAATTAGACTGAAAGAGTTCTTTTCAAGGGTTGTTACTACCTGAAAATGAATACTCACCAGGGCATCGTTAGTGTAACAGCAAAGTCACTTCTTGGGGATGCTGAAAATCCAAACACTCTGCGTTGTTTGTGTTGCTCAATAGGACAGATAATATATTGTTTGTCACTTGTGTATTAAAACTGTCCTATTAACTATAAAAACATGTAAATATTTCCCTAATCAAAAAATTAAACTGATCTCTCTGGTAGTAGTTAACTATACACCTAGAAAGACAAATACTCATGCCCTTTGATCTCTATCAAGAAAGCAGCTTTTCAATGTCCACTGAGGATTTTATAAAAACATAGAAATAGCAAAACAAGTTATATTTGTAGATAAAAAGAAAATCACATACACAAAATAAGTTAGAGAAAACTGAGCATATATCTTTTAATACAGTTCATCAGGAGTACATAAAGGAGCTGAACTAAAGCCTTACGGAAAGAGGCGTCCTGACTTCAGCAAGGCCTTGACTGATCCCGTTATCCTTGAGGTGTGCAGGCTCTCAGAGAGAAAGGAACCATTGCATGTAAAATATTCAAGCATACACAAAATCATAGTGCAGCTAGATTGTCCTGATGGGACAGTCCTACTGATGTGATCAGATGAACGCTCGTGTCCTGGCAATGGCTGCAGGACCATTGGTGATTTATAGACAAACCCATAGTAAAGATGTGGTACAGACACATCAAAAAGTATTATGAGAGGCACCATGGCTCAGATGGGAGAAATACCTTCTGCAGATATGTGGTCTCACACTTCTCAGTGTGACAGCAGTGACGAGAGGAAGAAGAGGGAGCAGCTCCTCTCTGTGTCCCATATTTGTGGAAGTTGTGAGCATCCTCTTGCCTGCCTTGGCCAGCACGGTTGCAGTGATGAGTGCTGCTTGCCCTGGTCAGTGATGAAGTCAGCACTGACAGCAGCAGAGCCAGAAGGTCTCTGGCTTTCTCTACAGATATGTCTGTTGTTACAAAACATCTCATTTTATATGCACAAAGTGTTTTATGCCTGTGATTGAAATAGTTACTCAAGTATTGAGACACCTGTTTTACAAGTGTTGTGCATATGAATGCATATACTGGTCTTTGAAGATAATTTTTACTAATGTGCTCACCATTTCATAATTCCCTGTTTTGGTGTATTATCAGAGTGATACATCCAATGCCATCAGCGTACCGTGTTTCAAAGCAAATTAAAGTATGTTGCTAGGGTGAACTTATGCTTTGCTGACAGCCAATTTTTATCTGAAAGGTTTTTCTCTCTAACATCAGAGACTATTTACAATAAAAATAATTGTGTCTCTGAAAGTTATCTGGCCAAATTGCTACTGTCAGTTTCTAGGAAGCTGTATCAGGAAATTTTGGGTTATTTCATGTTTCTCCATGCTAAGCTTTAATAGAATTTTGTCTCACTTTATGTATTTATGCTTTTGCAATGTTTATAACTTGACCACTGAGGGAAAATCTAGTGCATAATGTATAAAGTGAAAATATTTTCATGTCATCCTTTTTTATCCTAATTTGAATTCTAAAATAGCTGTTGATCTGGTTAAAGGATGGCTTAGTAGTATTTCTGTATTTGCTAAGTCCAAGTTGGAACTTTCTATTTCAAAGTTACCCCGGTTTCCTGATGCAACTGCCTGTAATATTTTTAAACACAGATTAATTCTTCCAAGAGCCACAAAGAAGCAAATACCTAACACATGTGTGCTCTCTAAGTACAGAAAAGTTATGGCACTGAAATAAATGATAGGAACAGAATTATTTTATGCAAAACAATGATCAAAGAAATGCTTCTGGTAAAGTATTACTTGATAGAAAGTTGTGCTGAGCTGAAAAAAAATCTGCACTTTTGTGAAGTCTACAGAGAGCCACTTTCAAATGTGAATTAATGTAACACTGCCAGCTTTAAAAGCTAAAACTGGAGAGAAAAAAATAAAGTAGAATATAACAGGATGTCAGTTGCCAGAACAGAGAAGATGAAATGTTTTCTTCATTGTTGGACTATAAAAGTGAAACTTGGTAGTCATTTGACTGACTGGATCATAAGATATTATGATTAGGTATAACAATTGCACAAAATCCTACTATCCATCTACTCAATTCCCATATCTTTCTCACTGTGAGTATGAGTGCACAAAACTTTGTGGGGAAAAAACAAAAGGATTGCTCTTTCAGGAAAACTCCCCAGTTTTTTCTCATCCAATGTAAACATATATGGTTATGAATGCAAAAAAAAGTCATGAAATCCTGAGGAACCTAATGCTATATATTTATTTAGGAGAACTGGAATACTTTCAAAGGCAGAGACCTCTGACATTATTAATACTACTAATTAAATCTTTCTGTCAGGAAGGTTCTCAAAGCTAATTACAAAGGACCTCTAGGATTTGCTAGCATTTTGCCTGCTGTGTAGCTGTGCCAGGGTGGGTCCTCATTAGTGGCAATGTTGTCTTGTATTCATTTAGTAAGGACTGCGGGGTCCAACAGCAGTCTGAGGCTGTGTTTTCCTTCTGTCTACCTAGCCTGAGCTGTACCAATTAAGAAGATATTTTTGGTATCAAATATTTTAAAAGTGCAGCCCTTTTAATGACTTTCTGATATGTTAATGAGAAAATGGAGGGAGGAGACAGATTTAACAACTTTTAATAAGACTTCCTAGTCATTTGTATGCTTTGAGAAAAAAGTCATCTTTCCAGCACCTTTTGTTTGCGTTACTTCCTACAGCTATCACTGAAGGCAGTTATTTTTATGGCGAAATAATGTGAACTGAGAAAAAGCCTGTTATAGATCCTCTGCGAGCAGCCCTTGCAAAGGTCTGTAAAGTTGCAGAGAGCTTGCAAATCTTTAGTCCTTGGGCGTCTGGTCCAGAGCCCAGTAAAGGGCTGGGAGTGCATGTACCAGTGCAGGACGATGCTGTCCTTTGTCTGCACCTATTACTATAGTTCCAGGCAATTGGTTGCGTGTGAGGGGCCTCCTGTGTAATCTCAGTAGCTGCTCTGTTACCTCTTTTTTTCCTGTGGCACAGTGATTCTTTCCACAAACACCCACAGCTTGATATTCATTTTCAAAGTCATAAGGATCTGATAGGCTAAAAGTGCCTGGTTTGCAGTTTCCTGTTTTGGAACACTCTCCTGACTGCTCTTTCAGTTTTTAGCTGCACCATGGGGAAGAACTTGCAGCTTGACATGACCATCATACTGTAATAATACATTCCATTAAAGCATTGTTTACTGCTTGTATTAGCTTTACTTTTATTTATTTATTTTTTTAAAAGAGAGACAACAAAAATAAAGGTGAGGGTTTTTTAAGGGAAAAAAATCCCAGTTATACAATGGGAAGAAGAATTTTGGGCTTGTGTAAGACTTAAGAAGAACACTTAAGTACACTTCCACCTCTAGAGAGGAACAGCAGACAGAATAAAAGTCAAGATTTTCTGTGCAGTGGGTGTTTATGTGCTTAACAGTATTCAGCTTCATAAGCTGTAACAGAAACTTCTTTTGGTAGGTCTTTCATCTCCAAAAACAGCTTACTGCAGCCATCACACTTAATTTGATTAGTGGCACTCAGACATAAACCCAGTGAAACAGCAGCTTAAGAGCACTTTTGCAACCAGTGACTGTATTGGGAATTCTAATCTTTGTCAGAGCTACACAGGAGGACAGTTACTTCTCTCACATTTCTGAATGTTTTTAAACTATTTTGAACACTTATGTGCTTCAGGGAATGACATATAAAGGGTGAGAAAGATTATCACCTGACAAAGCTTTCTTGAATTAGGTCACTGCAGGCTGTTGCATTTAACAGTTGTTCCCTTTCCTATGTGCTAAAAATCAAGCTTTCCCTCTCCACTCTTGCATAAGACAGGGCAGTGTTTCTTGATGTGTGAACGCAGAGGATGCGTGACTGTGGTGTCAGAGAAGGAAGGGCAATACCTTTCTCAAATACCCTTGCAAGGAAGGACAGGATGCGTATTTTGTATTTTGTCCCAGGATTGTGCTGTGCTGCTCCTGTAAATTGTCTTCCCAAGATGATCAATAGTTAACATGACTTTTTTTCCTATTTCTCAAGCTGGATAGCACAGTATATTTGCTTGCAGAACTGATGAAATGCACAAACTTTGGGTCCTGCAGATTTTTAAGTGGAGAATATGAAATGCAAACTCTTGTGGCAGAAAAGGAAGGGGGAGAAACTGCAGGCTGTGACAACTCATTATGGGAGTCTTTTGGTGTACAATGATTGGAGCAATCAGTTTCCGTGTTTGACATGAAGTTGGCAAAGGCGAATACTGTACCTGGGAGAGGATATTTTTCTCCCCTCTCCTCTGTTGGGGAAGTACAGACATTAATTTCAAGGGTGTTACCTGATCATATCTTGATATAATGAAACTGAGTGTAAGGTTTTGATAAGGCATTATAGATGGTACTATATCTGATCAATAATTTTGATCTGCAACTTTTGTGTTGTTTCATTTTGTTGTTCTTTTTAAATAATATGTCCTTTCCCTAAATACTTCAAACTGACTTAAAATGTTATGCACTTAATTGCAGACATATCTGTACTTGTCCTAGTCTCATATGAAACCAAGCATACTACTCTTCTTTCAATTTTATATTAACCAATCTGGTTAATACACTCAAAAATTGTAGCAAACTGTCTTCTAATAGTATGAAGACCATAAGGTTGTGTAAAATGATTTATTGAGCCTTCCTTTCAATAGTGCGGTAGAGTAAGACTAAGCTATGGCTGTCCTCAAACCAGGACAGAAGGAAATGTAGAGCTTGCCAGTTTGTTTTTCCCTACCAAAAATCATTTGGATTAAGGTAATTTATCTAAATACATTCAGGGTATATATGAAATATGTTTTGGATATGTTTGCCAATTTACTTTAGATAAACAGGAGCTTTGGAAATTCCAGCTGTTTCACACACAATGTACCAGTAGCAGTCAGGTGACAGAATGTTACTGCAAAACTGAATAGAGTTTCTATACCCAAGCTATTCAAACACTCAGATCAGCCACACCTTATCACCTGTCTAGCAATCCAGCAACCATCTCATGCCTCCCTGGGAAAACGTGGGCAATCAGGAGTGTCTGGAAGAGTGATAAATTGAGATCTGATAAACAAAGGTGGGACAAGACTTTCAGAACTGGCCGTGCCTTTTGAGTGGTGCCATGTTCTGTTGAAACGTATGTGGATTTATATTGGTTTGTTATATTGTAGTGAAACAAATTATTCAGTCCTAGAATCAATTTACAGTTAAACAGACTGTTGTATTATATTGGCCAATAATGGCTACTGTATATATTTGGACTCTGCTATTCAGCTCTATTTGAGAGGCCTGAACAAATGACAGGGAAGTAATGTAAAATTGCATGGCTCGAAGGACTGCTTAATAGGATACAGAGCCTCTTATCTCTAAGTAGTCTGTGTGGGCTTAATAGGGTCCAAATGTTGTGACAAACAGTTTTGCAGACACCAGAGCACAGTGTTCTGATTTTTTTAAGGGGCTAACTGACGTCAATAGAACTGTGAATGTCTCAGCTTCTTATAAATGACTTAGTGTGCACTGAAAAAACAGACTTAGATCACCCAGTTCTTACTTCTTTCAGAGCTTCACGTAAGTAAAGACAACAATATATATTTTAGTAAGCTCTAAAATTCACAAGAATCCACTAGTACCAAAAGGATTCTTGCATGTTTGGACAATTGCATCTTTTCAAAGTGCATCACATTGTTGGCACGAGTAATTGGTTCTGCTTCCTGGGAGAATGAGAAATTAGCCATATCAATGTGTTTCTTGTGCCAACTATGTCACTTGTTTGTGTATGTTAGCGATACCACTAGATGCAAAAGTATTGAAATCCAAGAAGTGTCAGAAACTCCCAAGAGATTTCAAGTTGCATTGAAGTACTTGGCTGTACGTTTGTAAAGGGCTTAGACTCTTTAGGAAATCCACAGCTATTTTTTCTTGGTGCTTATCATCTGCTGAGTACAGGAGTTGGTATGGTAAGGAAGGGGCAGATTGTGAATTATTCTTGCAGTCACCAACTGCCTCAGAGGAGAGGTTAATTTTTTGAAGTCTGTAAGACCTGACTTGCCTTTCTGCTCATACCAGAGACCCTTGGAGTCTGTGTTAAGGCACAAAATGCAGCATGGCCAATGTCTACACTCCAGTTACTAGAAGGAGAGAAGTCTTCCTGGGTCCTTTCATGGGTACTGACTAACCACAAATAAATTAAAGATGAAAGGGAAATAAAATGTTTACTATGAACAGTGTTAACAAGTTTCACTGAACACTGCTGCTACTGAGGAAAGGTCCCATCAGACACCAGTTTTTCATGACTTCAAAAGTTCTTTCATTAGAATACTGAAAAATTGCTGTATTGAAATATATCTGGCTCCACTCACATAATCCATCCACTTAGCATAGTTGTGTATTGTTGGAAAATTCAGGTTGAGCAGGTTCAGCAATACTACAGGTACATTCCTGCTTGCAAGTAAATCAAGTTTGTTTAAAAAGTTAGAAGTAGAGAGAAAAAAGAACATATTGAAAAGGAAGATATCTCCCAGAATTTTCCTGGGATAGTTTGGAGGATTTAATGGTTATTCTGTAAATGTTGCAGGGGAAACTGATCCCCTTTATTAAGCTGCCTAGAAAGTCCATTGTCCAGAAAAAATTTTGTACTTTAAAACCAAGTTCTAAGATAACACAAGCCAGAAATCCAGGCAGCAAATATAAGAAAGCAATTTTTTTCTCATCATAGAAAACCTGAAGCTAGCCCAACAAGTATAAAAAGGCACTTCTTCCTTTGCATTTATATAAGGGTAGAAAACTATTATATCTGACACCAATCTCTTGATCTCTGTCTCACAAACTGGACAATGGGACAATGGGGTCCATTCATTACATCACCCAGAATCTCTTTCTGCCCTGTTTAATGGGAACTCTTCTCTGTACTTCAATGAAAATTTTTTTTAAAAAGCACCTGCTTCAACTCTTTGCTGCTTTATAATCAAGCAGAAAGCAGTATGTGTACTGTCAATACATATATATAGAATATACACACACATATAATATCTGGCTTGTGTGCTACAATCACTGACTGTTCTTCCCATTTGTGAATGAAGAGAATTCTACATACTCTAGGGGTAAAAATACAAGATTCTTCACTCTGCAGAGCTGTTTTCATAAAATCTACAGGCTGTCAAATTGCAGTTAGAGTTTAGAAATTGCTGGGAATTTGAAGAGCTGTAAATTCCCATTTCTTGAGCAGAACATTACACTTTTTATTTCCCTTTCTTTCTGATAGCTGGTTCTCATTTTGTCTGTGTCTTACAGAAAGTGTCTCTCTCTTGTTTGGGCTCTGTAATTCCTAAATTGTTGCACATCTCTGCATCTATAGTCATGTATCTGATTTGCAGGGAAAAAGCAAGGGCTGTGGGTTTTGTTTGCTTAAGAATAAGCTTTTTCCATACTCTTACTGCTTCAGTTTTGGAATGTGGAAATCTAAGTCTAATAAGGTTAAAGAACCTGTAGGGAGTCCTTCCATATAAGGAGAAAGTTTAGTTGCAGTTGCATGAGGTCATGGAAGTGCATGTCATCACATGCTGGCTGGCAGCATTTTTTCAATGAAAAAGGAAAGAATTTAGTTTTGAATCTCAGAATGGCCATCGCAGAGCACTTAGAAGGCAATCAAGGGTAGAGCAGTAAGCTTACTCTATCCTTCATCCTGCCTCAGTGTGCTAGCATGTGACAGTGGAATTATTGTAAAACTACAGAAGTGGGGGTAAACTGGCTTTGTCTTTTGCAAGCTCAACACTGAGCATAAATTGTCTACAGAACCCAGCATATAGTGCCTGAAGGCATGTAGCATCAGCTGATTCTCATGATAATCTGAGGAGTGCCCTATTTAGTTTACTTGTTCAGAAGCAATGGTTAAGGGAAAGTCAAACCCAGATGACCCTAAAATGCAGTGCTGCACTGCTTTTAGTGAAACAATATCCACCTCTTCCAGAGGATAGTTGAGCATCTTGAGTTACTATTTCTGTGTTGTTTAAGGGGATAATACCATGATTGAGGGAATGTATTAAACATGCATACATCAGTACTGGAATTTGGTTAGTAGCAGGTTAGTTCTTGTTCCCAGCAGATGCTCTTCATTATAGCAGGAAGGTTTGGGAGGAAAAGTCAGATTTAACAAAGCACTATTCCGCTGTTGCAATTGTACTTACTTTCTTCCAAGTGTGCTAGCCAATCTGTATGATAGTCATGCAGGAGTACGGTGTGACTAATGCATTTCTGAGAGACTTTTCATTTCAGTAAGTTAAGAGTGTTGAGCGGTAAGTGGCATTTCAGTGAGGGCCCTGCCTCAGCTCTGGATGAAAGGCCTTTGTCAGCCACCACTTGCGCCTCACTGAAATCCCTATGGAGTGGCCTATGAGAAGGTGCATTACACAAAACCGAGCTCTGCACTTTCTTGTTTCCTCTTTTTGTTCCACTAAAACCAAACCCCAAAATTGTTTCATTTACATAGTGCTGTCGCTATTCTCATCATCTCTAGAATTTGATAGGAATAAGAGTGTTTGAAGCAATGACAAATTTCCCATCAAAGTCAATGGGTAACTTCCTTCAGCTGCAGCTCGCCAGGAGAGCTGCTGTCACCAACTCATTTCCTCTGTAATGACCCTTCTCTCTCTGAAGTTGTGCTTGTTTTTATACCCAGATTCCACAGCAATTTTTATTCTTAATTTAGTGTAGCAGTGAGAAAAGAAGTTTTTGCTTATATAGCATAAGACTTAGCAGGCATCGCGGTGTTTATCATCCATAACGCTCATTTCACATCTCATATGTTGTATGAGTGAAATGTGAAAATAATCATGTTTTTCTAGCATATCTGGGATAAAATGGCTTACAACCAACAGGAACGGCTGGAGTTATTTTTAGTTCTCTCTGTTAGTGTAATTTACCAGCCAAAGACTGGAACCACTTGTCCCTTTTTCATAGATTTATAGTAGAAGTAATTGACAAAACTACAGAACTGCTACAGCTCACAAAACCATTGCTGAGTCTTAAGATACGAGTCTCTATGGCAGGTTGTTTTTTTGTATTTATTTTAATATAGCACCCCCAGGCAGATTCAGAATTTTTTGAGTGCTGGCCTTGTAAACAATCACAACTGTTATTCACTAAGATGCACACTAAGGAAAATGCTATTATTCACTAAGAAGCACACTAAGTAAAATTCTGGATGGCCTGAATGACATTGGTATCACTGCTTGACATACTTTCTATTCACCATGAACAATGGTATGGGGATCAGTACCTGATTTCTAGAGAGTAAAGAGATGTGATGGGAAATAAATTATGTTTCTTTTATTTTTGGACTAGAGAAGGCAAATATTTGGAAGGAAGGGAAAAGACAAGACTGTGCTGTCCCCTATAGAGTATAGTGTAAAATTACAGTCAACAGGCTGCTTACAGATCCAGAAGAGAAATGAATTCATAGTACAGAAACCATAAGAAAGTCACTGTCCTGTCAAAGCAGAGTTTAAGATAAGAGTGGTGAAGTTAGGTAGTGAGAAGTTGTCAAAGAATTATTTGTGAGTTGTGCTTTGAAATGAGACAAAGACATAGATTTTTTGGTTTTGTTTTTTTTTTGTTTGTTTTGGTTTGGGTTTTTTTTGGCATGTTCTTGAGAGCAGAGTGGTTTTAATTCTTGAGAGCAGAGTGGTTTTAATTTCCAGTGTGAAAATTGTCATTATAACTCACTTGATTATAGCTCTGAAAATTATTAGTTCCTTAGGGTGACGCTTTGATGAAGTTTGGAATGTAGCTTGAAAAGTCTGTTAGAAAATTTTATGTTTTACTTTATACACTACAGATTACATGTGCAAGTGTCATAATGAATATTAGGAAAATCAATTTGGTTACATACCTAAATACAGTTAGACCAGAGAGCTCCAGGCTTGCCTTTATGAGTTTATTTATGTATTATAAATAAAAAGGACATGGCAGTTGTGTTATGAACAAGAAAATTCACAATTAAAGAAGAAAAAATTCACACACGCACTCAGTAAAACCAAAATGAAAACCAAAATGAAATTAATTAATCTCAAGATTTAAATGCTGGAAATCAGTTGAAGTTTCATATGAGCAAGGAATACTGAATAAAGCACTAGACTAGAGCAGGACAGATTTTTTCTTTCATTTTGGGAGTCAAGCCCCAATGTTTTTTCCTTTCAAGATGAAGAGGAAATAAACACAGATTTTATATGAATATGGTAAAGTAGGATGCAAAAGTCATTATGCTATAAGGACCTGGATTAATTAATATCTCTTTCCATTATTTAGAGACATTTAGGCCATTACCCTTTCATTGAAAAAGAAAGGTAGATCTCCTTTCAGATTTCAGACCTATCCAATGACTTTCAAGGAATATCAGCCAGTGAATTAAAATCCAAATTCTGTCCATCCCTGTAAGTATGTGAGCAATGATCAAACTCACTGATGAGAGTACATCTGCAACTTGGCTTTTGTCTGTATAAAACTTGTGTTTCTAAAATATCCATGTTAAGATGTGAAGATACCTCTTGTTATGTGCATGTGATTCACCTAAGACTCACAAATTTTGTTTTCATGGTTGAGGGCAACTTAGAAATGAAAGATGAAAGACTGGCCTGAAGCACATACTAGGAAAAACAAAAGAAAAAAAAAAAAGAAAGGCAGTGAAAGAGCTTTATGGAACATGTATGACATTTACACATTGTTTCAGATAATCAAATTTGTAACAGTGCAGCTGACTTATTTGCCACTCAGTTTCTCCAGTTATCTTCAGCAGCAGTTCCAAATTATTTTTTATACAGAATTAGTCATTGTTAAAGAAAACAGTGATTGAATGGTGCAGTTAAGTATAATGACAGAAGCATCAGCTGGAGCTTGTCTTCTTCAGTTGGATTTGGAATCTTGTATTTTAGATGTACACAGACATTAACTTCTCTTTTCTAGCTGATATGTTTATCTTAGGGTCAAAACACTTTATTACAGTCTTTGTTTTACCTGTTTCAGAAGATAAGGAGTGATAGTATAGAAACTGCTCAAACAAGGAAATCCTGGTATGATTTATTGATGGAACCAAGGTGTCTTCACATCCCATTGCTTGTTCCGTTGTTTAGGATTTATAGGCAATGTGGTAGAAGCAATAAGTCTGCGTGGAATCCCAGACAAATGGTCTCACAGATTTTTGGGCAGCACACCAGATGTTCACTCCCAGGCTGAGCACTGAAGTGCTTGCATGTGTCAGATCAAATTCAGACCTGATACCTCGACCGTACTGCACCTGCATCGCAGGACAAACGTGATCACATGAGAGATGGATGCATGCAGTCCCGTGTCACATGATGTTTGTTACTCTGCATGTCACATTCTTCAATTTGCTACAAGTCTGAGCAAATAATGAATTGTTCCATAATAGTTGTTTATCTACAATTCTGCATAATTAGAGCAGAAAGCCTTTCTAAGGGAATAGTATTTCATTACTTTCATCATAGTTCAATTTTTATGCCATCGCTGGAGAGACAAAAAGCCATGTGTGATCCACCTTTCTCTAGCTGTCTTACACAGAACAATATAAACAATTTCACCTCTTAATTATTGCATTTGGCTAACTTATATCCAGAGACCTAATAGTGAGGAAAATGGCATAGAATAGGTTATGGAGCTAGGTACCACAATGGGTAAATTGTATTTCCAGTTATTGAAGTCTTTGAAAATCCTTTAGAAGTCAATGAAGATGGGTTTTAAGGGTGTGACTGATGGCAGGATATGGCCTATTAACGCTGCATTAAATAAAGGAATAATCTGAATACTTCAAATTAGTGTGGCTGTTGAAAGCAGAGATGGACCTTAGCTACTGCTATGTAGTATACAAAACATTTTTTTAGTTTTAAATCCACCTCTCAGCAACAAAAATAAAGGAAGAAAGCCAGTTTTCTCCCTGAACGGAATAAAGCAACATTTATTTTGATCAGACTTTAGTTTCCATTTGCAAAGAAACTGATGTTTCAGGCCCAACAAAATAAATAAATACATGTTTACTTAGAGATATTGCCAGAGCCTTAACCCTAAAAATATGGGCCTGTTAGGAAACAGCTGGCCTCCTCTAAAGCTTGGACAAACCATGAGACTATAATAATGACCTCCCCTTTTTAAAATAATATTCCAGGCTTAGTAGCTACTGTAGATTCCAAAGCAAAACATCAAGAATAACTATAAATAGAAAATAAACCATAATATAGTTGCAATGAAGGGACTTTTTTTTTTTTTTAATTTTAATGTATGATAAGATTTGAGAGCTGCATTAGTCTTTTCAAAATAAGTCTTACAGGATTACTATCCTGAAGAAGCATTCACCAAAGTAATTTTGCAAACCACAGGGTCTCTTCAGGGTGCTTTTTAAAAATATCAATAAGATATGTTTATTTCATGGAATAAATTTATCTTTTAGATTAGTAGTGGAAGTACATATAGAATATGAAATAAATGCATCTTAATGTTTCATAATTCAATGTTTTGAGATGACCACATACAATAATTCAAAGAAACATTGGAAAGAGGGCAGCTCAAGCATCTTCTAAGGTGAGTCACATCTTGAATTTCCAACTTGTTAAGAAACATAGTTTCTTAGAGGTAGCTGTCAGAAAATTGTTCACAACATAAATTTGTCCTTTGTATATGAAAGTGTAATTAGCAGTGTTACACAGCTATTCATATTGTTTTCTCTATCTGATTTATTTCTTAAAAGAAGCCTCCAAAATTTCCATAAGAATGAAGTAAAAAAACTAAGCATATCTCCCCTTATCATCCGGGTAATTTAATGTATCTTTTAATCAGCAGAATTCAGACTGACTGATATTTGAACAACAAACTCTGTAGTAGCATTCAGTTTTAAAGAATTCTATAATTAATTATGGCTTCACAGATCTGTATGTTGCATCTTTACCTGGCTAGCTGGCCATAAACAAAATAAAATTAAAGCCTGGTTTGAGTTATCCAAGTAGTTGCAGGTCACTGTTCTGAGGATCTTTTCTAATTGCATCTGACTCCTTGGGAGTTACTGGGTATTTCAGAAATATGGGGTTCAAGTTTTGCAGTAGCATTCCTATTTGGAGCAGGTTGCTATTGCTGCTTTCTTCATTTGCTGTTTGGTCCTTGGTTTTGCAACAGGCAGGATCATGGGAAACGGCCGGCAGCCAGGCCCTGCCAGAAACAGCAGCAGCCAAAAATGTGGTACAGTTCACTGTGGTACCCCCACAAATGAGATTATTCTACTGCAGATTGAATACTCAGGGAATATGAGACAGTTTACCCTGGAGATGAAAAAAACACCTTTATCCCAGGGAAGCCCTGTCACAGTTTCTGCTAGAACTTGATTTACAACATGGAAATGCTAGACAGCCTCTATTTTTCTGACAAAATGAGCAGAATTTAGTCTCTGCGCTGTGGACTATTTTATCAGAGCTGATTCTCACAGATTGTTCTTTATGTATCTAAATATTTATCCAACTGTCTGGCTTCATTATGCCCCTCCTCTAGATTTGGGATTTTTTTATGGTTTCTGTGTTGTGTCAGCTTGGTTAGATGCACAGGATTTTTTTTACTTTCTAGTTACTGGGCGTTTTGAAGTCTCTTGAATCTTTCCTTTACGTGGTTTATTTCATACTGCTTTTTTACTCCCAAGCATTTGGCATTTAGGGTCTTTACTATTCACAGTAACTCAAAAGAAGATAATGTTTTTATTTCAAATTACTTATGCAAGGGTAAAGGAAGGAGGGTGTAGAACTAGGAAAGAATGCTGTTGTCAGCTGAGATTTCATTGACTGGAAGAATAAAACGTGGTGGTTTCTTACTGCTTCTGAAAACCACACTACTCAGTTAAGAACCATATGTAGCAGAAATGCTTGTATATGATAACAGTGATGTTGCAACCTAAAAATTATTTTAAATAGGCAGCAACCTTCATTTCTTATAAGTTCGAATACCACCTAATACATTTGAATAACTAAGTGTAACACGAGCAATACAGATTTCTGTGTTTATTTTTCAGACTCTTAAAATGGAATAGTAACTTCAGGCTTTGGTATAATAAAAGATTGGAACCCCAAGCTTTTCCAAAAGTAGGTAGAAAAGGAGCAGGAAGTTTTACCAGAAGTAGAATACTAAGTACTTGGCTAATGCAAAGGGAATGAAGAGAAAAATCTATTTTGATCTTTTATGTGTTGACAAGACTTTGAATCATTGAAATATAAGATTAACTAATTGCATTTAGGTTTTTTTAGTTTGCTGTAAAACTAATTATAAAACAGCTTTTATTTTATTATTACACAGCTTTTAATAAAACATTCTGTGACAAAACCAATGTATTTTATGTTGTCTTTGATACCAAATGAATAATTTCTTTTGCTGTAGTTTGAAATCTGTAATCGCATTCTTCATTTAGACTGCCTTTCTGACAGGGTTTTCTTTGTGAATAGACCAGGGATGTGATGAAATACTTTCTTTAATGTAGCCTGGGTGATAGCTGAGAAGCTTTCTCTCAGTAGTGGGTCAGTTTAACTGTGATGTTATTAGATATTTGCCTGTGACATGCCCTAAACTCTAAGTCAAGGATCTCTTCCTAACAGTCAGTTGAGCCTTATCCCTCATTTTTTTCATCCTTATTAAATCTACAAATTGACACATAGATTTAAAGGAAGTCACCAGTTCTCAGTGTAAGCTACAGTCTAAACGATTCTTAAAAATAATCTCGAAGACAGACCAATTTTCTACTGACAAAACCAGAGAGGTAGAAAAGAGCTAAAACATATTACAAATTTCAGCTTCATCTTCTTAGCCTAAGACTTTAAAAAGTTGTGTTGATTTAATTACTCAAACTCCACAGCTTTTAATGGGAACTGTATACATAAAATCCTTCCCCATCCTTAGTAGATTAGTTAGGGGATTTAATAAAAAATAAAAAAGGGAAAAGAAACATACATATGCATACAATTTGCTGGGTTTTTTCTCTGTCAGGCTAAGCAGAATATAAGTATGTGTCAGAGTATCCAGACAGAGATGTATTGTAGGGCATCTAATAGTCAGAAAACGTTAAGCAGAAAATCTTTGAAAATTGTGTTGTGGGATTTTGATTTTTTTTTTTTTTGTTTGTTTTTTAAGGTCTTAAAATTAGGTCCAAAGTAATTTGAATATTTGCCATGATTGTGCTTGCTCCTGTGCAACTCCATAGATAATCCACGTCCTGGAGGACTTACATAGCACATTGTTTGGGCCAGAATGTTATGTGACCATTTGCCATTGACAACCCTGGTGATAGCTTCAGTTGGCAGGCAATCTCACTACTGTCAGTGCAGTAAGATGTGGCTCCAAGTGAGATGTATTGTCTGACTCTAGAGGAGTTCAAGACCTGTAAGGGTGAGTTGTTTTGCATCATATTTTGGCTGTTAATTCTTGAAGTCTGTCGGTGTCTTGAAAAAAACATACACATGCATCACTGTGATATTTTATTGCGTATAAACCCAAAGAAGAATATCTGCATATATCTGAGGCTAAGTAAGTTTTCCAGAGGAGACGTGTATGACAGTTGACAGGCAAAGGCCCATTTGAGGCTGGGTGTTGTGTGCAAGGAGGGCGAGGGGCTGAGACCTGCAGCCCGGGAGATCAGCAGAGCCCACTGAAGAAGTAAGGGCAGGACTGGTAAGAGCTAAAGATGGTTGGCACTGAAGCTGTCAGACGAGAGATAGTCAGAAAAAGTAACATAGAACAGCATAAAGTGAAGGATAGTGAAACTAAAAATCTTGAAAGAGCAAAGATGACTGAGAAACAAAACCTCAGCTGGTAAAAGCTGTAGTTGGCAGGTAATATGACAAAGAAAAGACACCTAACATCATTAATATGAACTATACAACACCTAATGTCATTAACATGAACTCTCAGAGCAAGTAAATGAGAAGTGTAGGTGTCTGAGGAGCTCAGGGACAGCACAGCTAGGGTAACTGGGTGGTGGAGCAGGTGGTGCTGTGGCTCTTCAGGCAGGAGGTTGCCTGTTTGCTTCTCTCCCTGAAGCCTCTGTTGTGGAATTGTCTACTTTCCAACTCAGAAAGATAACCAAAGATGCGACTGCTGCTTAGAAAATGAGAAAACACATCATCTGATGTGATATACAGTAGTATAACAAATGCATCATTTCCTGAACTCGTGACTGGTATTAGTTCCCCAGACCTAGTTAAGCAAGCAGGTAAACAGAAGTTGTGCGATTCAGCACCTACTATTAAATAGCTGTAGGCTCTTGCTTTGAAATATTTGCTTCATGTTTATTTTTTCTGGTGAGGCCCAGTCATGAGGTTTCTACACAAACTGCTGATTGGCTTTATTGTTTTTAATGGTCTTGTTTCTGGTAGCTGTCAGTAAGCGCAAAACAGAAACTTTGTTCAGTTCTAGAATCCGCCTGGGCTGTTGGCCATTCCCAGTGAGAGGGCTTAGTTACTGAAATCAGCTACTCTGATTTCAAAAACCCTTGCTAGATTTAGCTTTTACTCTTTCAAACCTACCTCCATCCAGAAAAAAATGGGCATTGAGGTGTAAGTCAGACATGTACTTATCTACCTGCAACATCAAAGTGAAGGTGTGTTCCTGCGGTCTAATTTAAACAGAAGTGGTTTTGTGCTCTTTGTAAAGCTGGATTTGAACTGGTAAGTAAATAGCAGATGTAGCTCAGCCTTTGGGTAATTTGCAGGTGCCAGGTTAGCACAGCAGGAATAACTGTAGCGGGATATGGGCGAGACTGACTTGTGTTCAGACATCACTGGCAAAGAATCAATCATCCCCAGATCAGTCAGAGCTAATCAACACTTTTCAAGTTATGAATACTGAATGCTTGTCACAATCTGCAGCTGAAAAGTTATTCACTGAAATTATACAGTGGATTAATTGAAGTCGTACCTTTGAGAAGATTCTAAGTGTTTTGCAGGCAAAAGTGAAATTAATTGAATGAATGATTTGTTATGAACTATTCTTCCAGCAATAATTTAAAAGTAGGAAGGTTTTGTTTTTTTCTTTTTCCAATTTCACTAAAGAAAGTTTGAAGTGTTCATCCGTATATCCTGCCTTAGAAACGTATTTCCTGATTTGGCTGTTCATTTCATCTTCTTTAGCACCTTGCCATGTTGTAAGGGTCACTGACATCTTTAGGTGTATTCATGAAGCAACCTATAGCTGAAATATGTTAGGACTTTTTTTAATGACTATTGTGTAATTAGGAATAGAAATTGTCCAGTTTGTTATTTTTTACTCCATTTCCCTGCTGTACCATATTTACATCAGTCTACCATGTAATGGTAGAAGGAAAATTTTTATCTATAAGCAAAATAATCTAATGCAGATTCCTGCCTGATATGTTAAGTAATTCTGTCTCTGAAAGATCATTAACAGCTGACTGACAATTTTAGAAAAAAGAGAAATGAAACAGTCTCCATATTTTTCACTCTGTCGTTAGTGCTTAGGATAAATTTTCCATTTCCATGATGGAATGCATTGTAGTTTTGCCTCAGAAAACAATTGTTCAGTCTTTATTAATGAACACTTCTATTTAGACTTAATAAATTCATCAAAACTACAATGCATTCTAACTTAACTAGATTGAAAGTGAATTCCAAGTGCCTCCCAGGTATGCTCTGTTCTGAATATGAAGGTACTTTCATTGTATGATCTTGGTTTTTTGCATGTGAAATATGTCTGAAACATAAAGTCCTATTTTCTTATACTTCTGTAAGTTATCTGTTAAGATATCACCTTAACAGTAATATTAAGTACTATTGTGACACCTGACAGCTTTTTACTTCACCCACAAGTTCTTGCCCCTGTGCAGTGGATAATGCTTGGTAGCTCAAGAAGTCTTAATCCTGATTTTGCTATGTGTAATGAATTCCTCCATCCCTAGTGTTTTGATACAATATACAGGCAGCAGGCAGCATTTTCAAGAAGTAGGTGTTGGCCTCTTCCCTCTGAAATCGCTAGAAAGTTTACTTTCCTCTCTTGAGTCAGGCCAAAGTGAATTCTTTTGAAAATCCCATTCTACTTGTCTATACAGGAAAAAAAAACACCTCGTGGCCTACAAAGATAAGAGCTTTCTCAGAGAAACACTGGCATCTTGATATCACACTTGGGGAATTCTTATTAGCACTTTATTATACGACTTTGGAGAGCAAAACCAGGTTCCTTTGCTGTGTCTGCCAAACTATCTGAGGAATTCTTGAGCAGCACAGAATAAATATCCTTAGGGCTTTTGAAAAGATCAGAGATACCATGACTGAGATTTGAGACTGCAGTTTCCTAGGACCTTGATTCTTGAAGCTCAGATTGTCATTATTTGAACTAAAAGCTTCCTCCTTGTGTGAGAACAGTTTTGATGTGTTACAAGAACACTACGGAAAAGTTTATTAAGGAACAATTAAACATCCTCTTGCCCCCCCCCCCCCCCCCCCCCCCCCCCCCCCAGGATTCTTTGAATTATAGTTGTCCTAATTCCAGCAAGCTTGGACTTATGGTTCCAATGTGATCTAAGGTGAGGAAAGCCTTTTAACTAGATTTCTAACCAAACAGCCCAAATTGCCTCCCCCACAGTCTAAAATACTTATCTTTATTGACATAAGCAATGTGAAACAGAGAAATACTAACACTTGTTAACATTTGTTAACAATTGTTAACAATCCATTTATTACAGTTGCAGCTTCTGACTGAATTGATATTATTCATTACAACTGTCATTTCCTTTAGACAGTAATGTAGGCTTAGACTGGGAACCATGCTGTGATCCATGTATCTTTTTTTGTGGATAAATTTATTCTACTGTCATGTGGTAAGAGGAGCCAGGCAGTGCTGAACTAGATGTAAATGGGTTTCTTTCTCTCTCACTTTGGATTTAATTTGGAAAAGGTGTGTGGGAGAATGTTGTTCTCATTTACTTTTAGAGAAGCACATTAGAAGGATCTGTGTAGGTAAGGCAGGTAAACCAGCTGACGTGTAGTCTAGGATGGCTGCAACAGTCTCATATTACGTTTCCATGAGTAGTTGCTGATGACTTGCTTGCTCTCTGGGGAGGTAAGGTGTCGTCATGCTGATCTGAGCATGGCCTGGCTGCTGCTTGGTCACTTCATCTCAGTGCTCCCAGATTCCTACACTGAAGGTTTGTTGCAACTTTTCTCAGCTCTGGGATTTCTGCAAATATAAAGATTTTTTTTTTTTGCTATTTAATTTTGCTCCAATTTGGATTGCTTTGACAGTGCACAAAATACTCTTTCCCCCCCAATTAAATGTGCCTCCCAGCTGTTGTGATCTTCCTGACTTCAGGAAGCTCAAGACGGATGGGGGAAATGCAGGTCCTGGTGCCAGAACACTGTTGAGGAAGGCAGGGGCTCACATGGTGTGCACTGCATTCAACCTGGCAGATTTGCCTTGAAGCCATGGATGTCCCTTTGTGGGGCATTTCTCCATAAATCTATGTGTTTCTCTGTGAGGAACTAGATAGTTGACAAAACGTCATCACTAATGAGATTTTTTGGTTTGACTTATTTGAATATACTCTATTAGTGTTTTCTGCAGAGCTTTTCTACAGAATATATTTGGTAGTTGTAATTCTAGTATCTTTATCTGCTTTGACAATACTGCAGTAGAGACATCCAAGAAGTTTTAATTTCCTCACTATGTTTCCAAAGAAAATCTTGCCTTTGTTAAACACAAGTCAGTGCATTTGGTTTTGTACTTTGAATTTAAACCAAGTCAGGCCTAATTACCTTGAGCTTAGTTTCACATCAATGAAATTGATGCAGTGTTTGTAAACTACGTGATGGACAACAGAGACCAACTTTACATTAGTAAACTTTTTTTTAAGTGAAGGAGAATTGAGAAACATAAAGTACTGGACGTAGAGAAACATGGCTTGTATTTTACTAACTGCATTAAAAAACATTTTGCTGTTTCTGATATGGACACCATTCCAAGTCCTTTTTTTTTCCCTTTTTAGACTCTAGACAATGTTGCCACGATATGGAGAATGGATCAATAGATAGTCTATGAACACAGTGGGGATTAATACTCATAAAACTATGGGTGTATCACGAAAAGGCTGATAAATCACTTGAAAGTGGTTCCACAAGCTGTAACCTTAGAACACACTGAATTGTTAATTGCCAAGACTTTATCTAAAGCTTCCAAATTTGTAGATTCAAAGCACAATATACAATGATTTCAAGTCCAAATCTGCTATGGGATGTGATTTAAGAGTATTGTGGATGCATAAACCAGTTCTGCAATGTTTTCTGCTGACTGAGGTGGAACAGAAGGGCAAAGGTTGGATTTTCCATTATGCATTAGTTTCCAGTTTTGTTAAATGTAGGACCCTATGTTCAGGGTGGGCCAATATTATCTTATTCCAGGTCAAGCTAACTGCACCAACCCCATCAAATTCCATGTTTTACTGTTAGTGAATATAAAAACAAAAGGTAGACTTCAGGTCTGTATTATCATGAAATGTATTTTCATGCTTATGCACACAACAAAATTTATTTGTGATTATGGTATCCTTGTGGTGTTCTGTCGATTCCTATTAAGGGGTAAGATTTCAACATGGGTACCATGCACTTTCAGTGTGAAAGTACAGTGCGTAAAGAGATCTGCATTGGGTTTTGCCTGTTGGTGGTATATGAACAGCACTACATACTCTCTATGTACAGCAAGTCACCAAACACTTAAACTTTCCATGTTAGTGCTTTACCATGGTCTTAATTCTTCTTCTTGAGAACTAAATGCAGGTTTGGTGATTATATTTTCCTGCATGTGAAAAGCTTTGAGGTGGAAATATTATTAAGTCTCTTTGATGGTTTCTGTTAACTGACATTGAGAATAGGCAATCTCTGATTCTCCAAACAAAACTTCATTTTTCAAAATTTACATCAAGATTTTCCAAGAATGCTTCGTTGGTTTTCTTGTAAAGAAACAAAGCAGTCTTTGTAAAAAAAGACTGATTTACTTGTACTGCTATTTTGGCACCTATGTGCCACCACAATGCAAAAAATGGGATAATGGGATGGGATTATGCGATAATGATTAGCTGGAATACAGCTGTGAAAAATATACAGATTATTTTTACCATATGCAATGCACAGAAAGAAAATGGTCAATAAACCTTTAAATCTATTTGCAAGTAAAAATGAAAGGGTGAAGTGGATAAGTTAATTACTGAGGGCAAATTCAACACTTGGTCATGGACATGAAATTAAGCATGGATGCAACGTGCCATGTGATAATGCATGTTACTGAATGCTGAGAGCAGTTACCAGTGTTCCCAAGGAAACAACGATAGCCACAAACATTCAAATGGATCAGGTCATCACCTAATTCTTTAAAGCTCATTGTTTTAGACATACACTCTCTCTCGAGGTTGAAAAGATGAGAATGGAGCATAGATGATTTTGTAGTTTCTAAAGAATGTTTATAAACCCTATTTCTCAAGAATTTGGCTTGTTTCTGATGCCAATTCCAAATTAAATATGAGAAAATGTTTGAATTTCTGAGTTTGTGGTCTGTCTCAGGCTTTCATGTCAGGCCACCCAAGAGGATGCTTTGTATGGAGGGGTTTTCCTAACCTCTAAACTGGTGCTCAGATGCTGAACTCTGTCTGCTCTGTAATGGAATTCAGTACTGCCTCTGCCAAGTGACGGCGATAATGGTGTTAAAAAGAGCACATCTCTTCTCTCAGTGAAGTTTGCACATGCCTTAAAGGAATTGCTATGTGTTGAAATAAGCTATCTTGACAGATTTCATTAAGTGTATTAACCTATATATATTGGAATGACATGTAAAATTTACTTGCCAGATGGACTTGCTTTCATGAGAGATTTACTTTGATTGCCAGATTTTCCCAGTGTTTTTAATGTTAATATTGCCTTCTGCTCAAATAATGTATTGTCACCAAGCATCTAGGGTGTTCAGGGCACTAAAGATCTAAACCCTGCAAATTACAAGGCAATTAATTTTTGAATTATTTGGTAACTTCAATTAGAGTGACTAAATGATGTACATAGTTGCTTAATTACATGCAAATTTGTATTTGTGAAGTAATTATATGTGCCAGGTAAATAGTGAAGAGGAAGAATCCACATGCGTGAATTTGACTGAAGACATACAATAATCTCCCTCGCAGAGGGAGCTAACTTTGAATTGCTTTCCATTATATCTGAGGATCAGAATTTCAGTTCATACTGTGAATTTTCCTTTTTAAAAATTTAGTCGACAAGATAGCTACAGGGAGATTGCTGAGCCACTCTGTTTTTCTGCTTCTTTGCTTTCTGAAATAATTGTTCTCATGTCTTTTCTCTCCAAAAAGTTCTGTAATTACCTGGATACAGTTAATGAGAAACTTGAGTTTTGGCAGTTAAAATGTTTGAAGAACAGGAGCTTTAGCAATTAGTAGCAACAAATTAAAGTTTACCACCCTCATTTTGATCCCTCTTGACATTACGTAAATAAATTTGTTTTGCAATTACCTGTTCTCACGACAGGCTCTGTCATAAGAGCAAGGGAGCAGGATGAAAGCCAGATATTTTCTAGGACGTGTTTACTGTGTCTTCTGTAGTGGGAACCCTTGGCATCTTTGTTTCTTCTAGTTGGAGTTTCAATTATTGTAAAAATATGTAATAATAACCCGGCATGCTGTGATGAAGTAGTGATCATACTAAGGAGTGAATGGTTGATGGTAGATTTTAGGAGGCTTAACAATTTTTATTATCCAGTTGAATACAAAACAAATATGATATATCATATTGTGACCCATGGTGAGCTCCATTTAGAATCATAGAATCGTTTGAGTTGGAAGGGACCTTAAAGATCGAGGTCCAACCCCCCTGCCATGGGCAGGAACGTTTAACTATGCCCAAATACAGAGCACCTTCCTGGGAACTTTAAGGAAGGTCATAGTAGACACTTCACTGTCGTTCCCAGTATGGGAATACAATGTCCAAGGAAGAGAGAGGGAAGGAGTGAAACCGTGTGTGTGAGTATGAAAACATGTTCTGCTTCTTTGCTCACATCCCTTTAGGACTACTGATGGGCCCTGGCAAATTTTAGAGCATCACATCCTGCAGAAATACAGTGAGAGCTAAGAAAATTGTCATACAAATAGATAGTTGTAGGCTGGAGCAATTGAGACCTCCTTTTGCCCAGAAGCTGCTGATAGACTATGCTGCAGATTGCATTGAGCATTGCTCCCCAAAACCTTTCTGGGAGGAATCTCAAGAGACAAGATTTACATAATCCTCTCATTCTGGGCTGCTTCTGACAATGCCTCTCAGAGGTGTTTTTATTCCAACCTATTAACTGTGTTCTAACTTACAAGCATATATTTAAAGGACACCTTTCTGCTGAGGATTCAAGGCAGCTGAGCATGTCGACTTGCTATTCCATCAGAAAATTAAATGGTGAAAGACTGCAGAAATAGTGGACAGCATTTAATGGAGAGGCTCTAAAAGTCTTTTGTGCCTGTCCTGATACAGAAAGAAATTATAATCAGAACACTTTTCAGAATTGGCATTGAGTTTCCTACTTGGAAAAGCACTTATCTAGCAAAAGCAAATGATTTCTTTACTACTTCAAACTGTAGATGCTTTTGAAATGTAAATTAGGAAAATGGAGGTCTCAGCGCTCGGAAGAGCTCTGAAGATTCATTTGTTATGATGTTCCTCCCCACTGTGCTATACCTAGAGTCATACAATGGGGCTGCCTGGCACAGTTCAGCTGCATCAAACAAGGAGGTACCACATTGAAAAGAGGAAGCTACAGGGGTGTGTGGTACTGCAGTTTATGGAAATGACAGCTCTATCAGCTACAGGAATTAGCTGTTTCTCTTGTCTATGCTTTTAAGTTACAAATTAATGAGCACGCAGTGAACCTACCTGTTACAGCACTAGAACTGAAAGAAGTCCAGTTTTTGATGAATGTATCACAGATGAGAGAAGAGAAATAAAAGGAAACAACAGTGAGTGATACGAGGCTACTCTCCTGATGCTGCCATTTCTAATGTAACTCCAGATTGTATGACTGGAGATCACCATCATCAGTGAGCTGCTGATACTTTTAGAAATATAAAATCTTTGTTTTTAAACTGTCATAAAGTCACAAAAATTATTGTTTTCCTAGAAAAGCTTCCCTTTCAAAGGTGTAAGTAACCTAACAATTTTATGAAACAAAATAATGCTTTTTGTGACAGTCGTTCTCTTTCGTACAGCAGGACTGAATTAATTATTCTAAAATTGAAGAAAGCCTCTCCTCTAAACTGGAAAATGACACCAGGAAGTGAAATGTCAATGTGTGAAGGTTGTCCTGAGGCTTGAAAAAGGCAGCAGACAATATTCTGCAAAGAAGCATATTTAAATGCATCTCTGGATTTTTGAGCGGTACCATTGCAATGCACTGCAGGCTGTAGAGAGCAGAGTTCAGGCAAGACAAATCTTCAGTCCATCAGGCACGGATTGCAGAATTTTGTGCTCTTGCCATTCTCCCTGCTGCTTCAGGAAAGTTTATGCTGATTTGTGGAAATCCACCTAATCTTGCATGACATGGCTTTGTGATATTAGCATGTGGCAAAATACTATCTTCAAACATTTTGCCTCAGGAGGAGGAGTTTTCCTTGCTAACAGCAAATAGAAGAGGCACTTTTGGTTATTAGTGTTTAGTGAGTAAGAAGGCTTTGGTACCTTTTTTTAGGGTCTAATAGTTTAATAACAGCACCCCAAACTAATATTATTCTATTTTGATCAGTGCATTAGATAATCTTGTGGAAAATTACTGGATAGAGCTTTGGGGGAAAGTGTGGATTGTTTCGCACATATTTTTCTATTCCTTCCTGCATCACTGGTATCTCACGGAAGCTAATGCTAGAAACAACCACTATGCTGAGGATTGCAAAAGCTATTGTTTCACTTTTGGCCTCCTTGGTGTTCATACATGCCTACAGGCTTCTTTTGAAATTTGGAAATAGTCAAACCTTGATGCAAACAATTATCCATGTTATCATTATGAAGCTGTTCTTGTGCATGCATTTGAGAAGAGGAATCTTTCTCTTTACGGAGGGAATGATTTTTAAGTATTTTCAGTGAAGATCTCAAAGCACTTTTAGCAGTTATATAGCCAAATTGGAAATTTGCCACTGGCAAGACTGGCAGGTCTGACATGCAGGAAATAATCCTGAAGTGGATTATTACGCCTCTTAAGTTACATACTTTCATATATATGAGTTTGCCTTCTTTGTATGCAGTTCTTCATCACTGTCAGATATCCCCCAGTTTTTTACTTCTGTGGGTCCTGGATTCTGTCCTACACAACTGCAAATTCTGTATTGGCAGGTTTTTGATGGCTGAATTATCAAGGAGAGAGACTGTGAAAGCCAGGAAGATTATGTGTGATAGAAATTTCTTAGGATGGCATGATCCTCTGGTTGTTTCATTGTAGGTTGTTTGCCAAGTGACACAAACACTCTGAAGAACTTGATGAGCTGAATTTGTGTGGCTGTAGTTTGGTTTTTGAAGATCATTTGTTAAACATGCATGAGCACAGAGGAGAATGAACTTTCTTGTCCTTTTTACCCCTCAAGACGTGATCATTCATTAGAACATTAGAGTATAGGTACTTCTAGCATGGAGTGTGATATCACTGAAGTGCAGGGGAGAGGTAAACTAATGGCTCTGAAATATCTATCACTATCCATTTCACTCTATTAAATTATTTTTGGAGGATTTACCATAAATCCCTTAATTTTCAAGTTCACAAAGACCCTGAAGCAATGCTAAGTCCATTAAAAACTTTTCAAATTCACTGTGTTCTGGATAATACTAAGTGGCTTGCTACCTGTGACTAACCCTCTAAGCTCTCTGCTTTTGGTGTAAGGTAGAAGGTAGACAGCTCAGTTAGATATATTGCTGTATAATCCAGGTGAGTTGTTCTGTTTGTGTCATGTTCGTTGGTTCTTAGTTCTGGTTCATTATTTTTTTTCGGAATAGATACAAATGAAGTGTTAATTATAAAAACATTAAGCTACTGAGAACAATGCCACTTGCATCTGCAACAAAGGAACATTTCCAGTATTCCCTGACATAAAAATTAAAGGAGGCTGTCTTTCTGTTACTGCACAGAAGAAATCACTACAGAGGGCTGCTCATGAGCAGACATACCTCAGACGTTGCTATTCCTGACCAGAATGTACCCTGTCAATTAACACTCAGCAGGGCAGATACTGCCAGGGACAGAACTAATGCACTGTGTCATGATTATTGTACTCCTCCGAGCATAAATTGAATGGGGATTGGTTAGTAATTAGCTCAAGCAAAATAGACTCTACACTTGTCTTCTCTTGTCATTAAAGTCCAGCCTGATAACAAAAGAAGCTCTGGTAATTAGCACAAAACCATGCAAGAGGCCTGACTGTGCTTTAAGAACTCTTCCACACGCATATTTTTGTTCTAATGAAAATTTGAATTGAGAAAACAATGAGCAATGATAAGATAATTGTACATTAATAAGCAATAATTATTTTAGAAAGAAATTCAATTTAAGGATCCTTTCTCTTAATGGCAAAGAATAATTAATAAAACAATTATATACAGGTTTATGGATATAGATATGCAATCAAATACATACATGCATGCAACCCTTCTGCTGCACTCTCATGGGCAGAGCTAAACAGAGCTGGCTTTGAATTTTGCCATTATTCCATGCTCCCAGCAATAAGATTTGCAGAATCTGCATTTGGTGCCGTGATTTAGAGGAAAACCTACCTTCTGATATTTTTTTCTTCAATTTAATTTAAAGAGTATAGAAAAAACCTAAAGAATTCTGTATAAGTGAATATTTGAAATATTTAATATATTTTATACAAATATATTTATGTTCTACTGCCTGAGAAGGCATAGCAAATACGGATCTTGACTCATAGTTTCAGGAGCTACACAATAAATGTCTCAAACTCTGAAAATATGCATGAAAATATGTGTTTTCATGCATAATGATGTCATAAAATGAGACCAAATCTCACAGTAGGATTAGAGACTCAGCTGTTGGAATGGTGTACATCTTTCTGCAGATGTTGATGTCTGTGGCGTAGACCTCAGACTTGCTGCTGGTACTGAACAGAGTACGTTGTGGTCTTCAGTTTAGACAAGTGTAGTTTTGGTCTCGTCTGCAGCATGAAATAATAATTTAAATCAAATGTTAACAAAAGTAATGATGTGGTGAGAGCTAAGGGTTTCAAGACACCAGTGTGCTCCAAAAGATCTGGAAGCTCAGTAGTGAGTTAAATCATCCTTGTTCCTCCTTTATGATAAGGAATAACAAAAAATTGTACGGAAGTTTCACCTTCATTTTGCTCCTCTAGCTCTTCTCACTAGCAATTAAGACTTGGAGCAGACCATATCTCCAGCTGGAACTGTAAAGATGAAGCCTGTAATTCACACCTTCACAATTCATAACCCAACGGCAGTGATGATATCCTGGAATGTAGTACAGCTAACTCCATTAACCTGAGAAGGGAAAATGGCTGTTGACAGGGCTAGTCAGTGCCTTTCTCAATAGTCGATCATTTGTTTGTTGGGATTATTTAAATAATGAATTAGTTTAATTTTAGAAAAGTGAGATGCTCTTATGTTAACATTTGGTGCATTAAAAATAAGGATGATTCTGGTGTTTTGTAGGCTATTAAATCTTGCTTCAGTTTACAACTGTATTTATAAAACACCCCACTGTTTCCCGTGTTCTCTGGTGGATCTCCATACCTGGTCAGTAGATACACTCTCTGCTTTTCCAAGCGTATCTCAGTGTCCAGAGGAACAAAGCAAGCTCTTGAGATTTACTCCTAGATTGGTCAGGATTAGTGTTTAGTTGTGTTTGAACAAAACCCTGCCTTGGACCAAGAGCTCATGCCTCTGAGTACCATGTTGGGTGGTGCATAATCTCACCAAGGACTTTCTGCTTTTTGGGTCTTGATATTAATTGGGATTTTTTTTAAAAAAAATAATATAAAAGTCCCTGTTTATTTAGCTTCTTTCTTGGTCCTATGTAGCATGAAATTCAAAGAGAATGATGCTTCTTTTATGTGTATGGTCCTTTTTTTGTCAAATTGTGGGCAAATGGAATGGAATTGTAGCTCCAGAGGACAAGATTTTTGATGGAATTAGTAACAGTCAAAATGTCAAGTGTTTAGCTTATTTCTGTGTAATTCTGAATTAAGGAATCATGGCTGGGGGTTGATTTTTACCCAGCTGTCACTTTGCTTTAGTGTATGCTTTTTGACTTAAGATTTAGCTCACGTTTCCTATATTATTATTATATTATAGGAAATAAATATATTTCCTATAAATAAATAAATACCTATTTATTCAGTACGTAGTACATTTTGGGCTTCACCCCAAATTAAATTGGTGTCCTGGTTTCAGCTGAGATGGAGTTAATTTTCTTTCTAGTGGTTGCCGTGATTTCAGATTTGGTATGGATGCACAGTTTTAGTTGTTAAGTGGTGCTTATACTAGTCAAGGACTTTTTTCAGCCTTCCATAGTAGCTGGGAAGGAGCAAAGACAGAACAATGGAATATTCCATACCATAGACTTGTCCTTGGCATATGAATGGGGGTTGACTGGGGGTTCAGAAGCTGTGATCTCTGCTCAGGTTGGACTGGGCAACCAATTCACTAGATGGTGACAGTGATTTGTGTCTTATATATTCTTTTACCTTTATTATTATTATTATTATTATTTTTCTTGTTCATTATTGTTCTAGCAAAGTGGCTTTATCTCAGCTCACAAGGTTTTCTGGTTTTGCCTCTCCCCTTCTTCTCTCCCTTTTCTCCCTCTCCTTCTTGTGGGGGGGAAAGGAGGGTGAGTGAGAGACTACATGGTGCTAGTTGCTGGTTGGGGTTAAATGATGATGACCGGGAAAAAAAAATCTGAACTGTAAGAGCAACACAGAAAACTTGTTTATAACCTGCTTAGTATTTGTTGAGCCCTCCAAGGCTTGTAGAAAAAGAGAGACACTGAAATTCATATGAGACTTCTATCTTCCAGCTTGCTCAAACACTGGATTTCCCCTGTGATATCTCTTTTTTTTTTCTTTTTTTTTTTTTTTTCCCCAGGGAATTATTTAGGGTTTTTAAACTTGTATAAGAAAAATTAAGTCAGATAATCTGTCCACACTTCCCGGGACTCTAACAGAATTAGACATTACCCTCCTTGTGCATTATAGCCACTGCATCCCAAACTAATGTGAAAGAACATGATGCAAATTTTGGGAGAAATATTTTTCTTTCTGTGCTTCAAAGCCATTCCAGCTTCTCCTTCACTCTGATAACAGTGTTTACACTTCAGATAGAAACAACCAATACCACACCAAGTGTGCATGTGGAGAGAATGCAATGCAGCAGTTTATCTATTTGGGCAACTCTGTTATATTCCTCTTGCCCCACACCTGTCCGTGTCCCGTCCCCCCCCCCCCCCAAGTACTATCTCAGAGGTATCAGTAGCTGCCTCATGTGTGTAAACTGATGTGTATGGCTTACAAGGAAGATATGACAGAGGAAGACTCTGGAATTCATGATACAGACAAATTAATTAAGATAGCAATGTGTTTATCTAATCTTACGGATATGTTGCAGTTACAGATCATCTTTTATTATAGTAATTTATTTCTGTTTCTATTCAGGTGACTTTTATTATTAGTTTGTCCCTATATAGATGGCTCTAAATAATTTTTCTCAAGATTTAGAGATGTTTCAGGTTTAAATGACAAAATACTTCTATTAGTTACAATGATAAAGAGGAAAAATCATAGCCATAGTCTATTGACCAATAGTGTGAGGTATTCAAGGAAAACACCAACAGAAATCAGTAGGATGAAAAAGACATTGGGTGATCCTGTTGAAGGCTAAGTCAAGGGCTTTGCAGCTTCACAGCTGACTGTTGGGATAATGGAGCTGTATTGTCCAGCCCATTGACCAGCATTTGCTACAAACCAGTAGAGGTGAGAAACCACTGGAATCGAGGGGGCCCTCTTGGGGCTTCTGTGAGATGTGCATGAGGTGGCAATCCATTTTGTGGAGGACAGAACAGACTCTAAGCTTCTGCTTTAACTGCTTACATTTGTTAAAGACATAATATACCCAGACTGGGACATTGCATTCAGCGTGGGTCCAGTGCAGAGAAGCCCATGACTACTTCATGGGGCATCCCAATGGCAGTCACGGCTCTTCTAATGCCAACATATCTGGTGCATTACATATATAAACCACTGATCATGCTAGATTCAAGTTACTTTTATTCAAAGAATACTGTGAGTTCAAAAGTACAAAAGTTGATAGAATTCTCACAAACTGTCCAGGGAAAAAAAACTTTTTATCTCCCCCATTTTGCAGGAAGAGACTTGAAAGGAGTGATTTCCCTGGGGAAAATGCCTTTTCCTATCCCTGAAGTTGCTTTTTTCAAAGCTGCCAGTTTATGATGTGTATATGAATGAAATATTGTGATTCCTACTGAAATGGGGAGTGATGCCATTCATTGTATATAATACTGCTATTGGTATCATGTTCTTTTTAACCCTAAATTGTATTCTGAAATTTTATTCATCGATGTGTTTGGAAAGGAAAATTGCTAGAGTTCATGTCATCATGTGGAGCCTCATGTGCATTTTTTAATCCTGGCTTGAAAGGATTACCAGTTTGCTCCTCTGTGGATGCCATGGGAAGGAGTGAAATGCTCTGAGGATATAGCTGTTGGGGTGAATGCTGGGCCCTGGGCCACACACCTCTGCTCTGGCTCTGGGAAATGCCTGCTCTGATGAAGGTGTAATTGCCTTAGTGTGAAAATTGCCTCTGTCAGGCAAAGATGCACCATGGATATGAAACCTCTGGCACAATTTTTAAGCTGCGTTGAGAACTATCTTGCACAGTTGGGCAATTTGCACTCTTAGATGTAGCACCCTTTTCTTACTGCTTACGAAACTTCATGAAAAAATTAGATTCTTAGTTTATATCTTGAATTTAATATTCTGTTTATACAGTAAGTGAAAGCAACAGCAGCAAAATATGATGACGGGGTCCAATGCTTTTATTATGCAGTTAAAATCTACATTAAAAAAAATATCTGTTTCTAGTACATCACAGTGAGTAGCTCTTCAGCATAAAAGTTTTTATAGTTATCAAGCCACTTTCCAAAATTTTCTGTGGGTAAATAGCTGGCAGTGCCAAGAAACCTTCACACCAGATAGGAAAACATAATTGACATAATATTAAAACAAGTTATTTGTCCAGGCAGCCTGGATTGTATTTTCACTGCTTAGATGATGCATATTTGTGTTTAAACATGTACCAATGTTCAGGTATTTTGAATGGAAATAAAGAGTGCTGATGGAATTTCATACTACAGGAGAAAATATTTCTATGGTTAGCACCCTCACAATTGTTTTACCAAAAAGAACAGACCACTTTTTTTAATTGCTTGTTCATTGTCAGTTTTAATCAAAGTCACTGGAAGCAGTAGTCTAGTACTGTTGTTTCGGGTATTGTTTGCTTTTCTAAAAGTGTTGTGTTTTTTTTTAATTGTTCATGATATTACTTGAGCATTGGACACTTGGATACAAGAATAATAGTTAATGTCATCCCCTCAGAATTTTATTTCCTGTTTTACTGTTTTGTGGTTTTTTTTTTCCAAAGATCTGAAAGATGCTGATCATCTGAAGTCTTGATTCTGATTTAGTTATTTTCTATGATCTCTCAGGGAAAACTTTATGGGTATTATTTTGAATGTGATATTAAAGGAATGAGAACACTGTATTGCTATGCATTTGGCTATGAAAGCCAAAATGGTACCTTAGATCAGATAAGCAAAGGGTCTTATTTTCAGAGGTAGATTTAAAAAAATGTCAGCTGGTTATGTTGAACATTTAGGCAGTGAAACTGATAATGCTTTAAAGAATAACTGTTCAGTTAATGACTAGGGGTTTTTTCTGCCTTCCAGGGTAGTTTAGAAAGGGCAGCTTGAATCTGTGTGAAACAGCTGATACCTTCAGCTCTTTGCTGCAGAACAGGTGTTTTGGCTGTTTGCTGCATTGCAAACAGGAGTGATGAAATCATTCACACACATGTGGTGTGGTTCTGGTGAGTGGACCCTGCTGCCATCAGGTGCCCACCGAGCTGCTCTGTCACTCCCCTCAGCAGGATGGGGATGGGGGAGGAAAAAACCCTTGTGGGTCAAGATAAAGACAGTTTAATAAAAGGAAGAGGTGCATGCAGAAGCAAAGGAAAACATTACCCGTGTCTGTCACTTTTATGACATAAGTATTTTTATTCTATTGATTTTTCAAGAAATGAGAGAAACTTGTGATTTACTGTGAATTGAGATGACAGCCAACATTTTCTCTTTTATCACCCTCTCATGACTACTTTCTAGAGAGTGTAATTTAGGCCTGCATTGATAGGAGTTGTGATGGTGGAGGCTGTGGCTGGCAGAGATTATATACATCTAACATAGGATATGTTGTGGTGTCTCACAGGAATTCTTTGGGGAATGAGTTGAGTTGAAGCTTAAATTTTAATTTGACAGCATTGTGTTTAAACAAATAAATGGGGACAAAAACTTCTGCATTCCCACAGTGATTCACGGTTTGAAACAGAGCCAGTATATATCTCAGAAGATCTTACACTAACACTAGCAGAGAAGACAGGGCATCCAAACTGTTGGCTCCAGAGCAGCAGGAAACTGATTGATTTCCCCTCATCCCTTCACAAACCTGGATTAGAGTAGCTCTACAACAGGTCAATCAACAAGAAATAATGGCACTTCTGACAGCATTGCAACCTTTTATTATCTCCACCTGCACCACTTGACATTCACGACTCCTGCTACAAAATTGCGGGATAGTGTTCAAAGTGTGTGAGTTTGCAGTAGGCTCTGGTATGCCTTGCAATTAAGGAATTACTTCCTAAAGCAATTTTTTAATTTTATGGAGGTTTTCATCTGGGGATGGGAAAGTTAGAGCTAAGATTTGCGTGAAAGGTGAGCCACCTGATGCCATAGGGATGGAGTCTGTGTCTTCAGAACAGCTGTATGAACATATGAATATAGTTTAATGATACACTCTTGGTGGTGTTTTCTGTGCCTAGACTTGGTCAAGCTGAGTGTCCTAGATGTTTCATCATGTGAACTAGCAAACTACCTTACATTTCTCTCCAGCAAACTGCAGTGAGAGTTTGTACTTGTCTTTACTCACTTTATTGATATCATTAATATTGCTCACAAATTTTTAGAGAGGAAGCCGAGTGTGACCCTTGCACTGTCCTGTCCTTAGCGTCTTGTTGCTGGATTACTAGTTTGTGTGAATGATCCCAGCCAATTTAAGTTCACCAAAATAATGTTCATTTACAGCTGATGAGCATATTACTTCTTGTCCTTGATAAGGCAAAAGAAAATTCCTTAGACTATTATATTAATCAATAACTTTACACAATCTTGTATTTGATTCAGAATGTATGAAACATGGTGTGCAATGAGGAAAAAATAAGTCCAAGTTCTTCTGTCAGTTATAGCGATACAGAGTCAAACGAACAGCATTACTTTTATTGGAGCATCTGTACTGCTACACTGGAGAGAAAAATCTCTCTTTTGATATGTTGGATCTGAGTGTTAAAATAAAACATCACAATTAAGGTAGAGAAGATGTTAGGTATGAAAGGAAAAGCAGAGGGGAGTCATCCACATCTTTTTCTTATGATGTTATAAAGTGCTACAGCCATTTCAATTTGTACTGAGCCAAAAATAATTCACTATAAGGCTTTCAAAAACTCTTCTCAGTTTTTATGACTATCATATTAAGAGAAGAAATAAGAAATAAAAAGAATGGTAAGTTTAATATAAAAGTGGGCGTAATGATGAAATTGCTGCTTTAATAACCAGCCCTCTCTGTGTTACCTGTCTTTCTGGTTACAGCAAAGTGTTTATACCTCATCAGACTTATTTTGAAGACATCTTTTGCCTTATTTAAAGATAAGACTGTGTGAAAGAGGCTTTCATCAGTATCAGGCCCAATTCTGCCTTCATTTTATTTGAAGCACAGTCTGAGCAACTCAGCTGAGCTCTCTGGAATGTTCCAAATGTCCAGCAGTCTGAAACAGCCTCATTTACTGTCTCCTGGTGAAACTTCTGTCAATACTATGTACTGCAGTGTGCAGACTTGAGGAACTATGGCTAATGAAAACAGACTTTATAAGCAACAAAATGGACTCCTTTCCATTGCTACTGAATTGAATTTGGAAGAAAGTAAGACCCTAAGATTATTTTGGGGCAGCAGCTCCAAGTTTAAATAAGTGAAAGCTTTCCTTAAAATAGAATAAAAAATAATGACATTCATACCTACTAATCACAGGCTTTTGTTCCTAAGCTGGTAAAACAGTTGAGAATAGCAGTAATAAAAAAAAAACCCAAATTGAAATAATATGAAGAAATAATAGGAAGAGCAATCCATTCCATCACGATAGGAATTTACTGGAGAGTTATCTGAGCTCCAGAGGCTCAGATAATTTCAAGAGTCTGAATGACAGGCATTGTGAAAAAATTAAAATGAAAACTACGTAGAAGTCTGTTCAGTTTAGCAGATGGAGGATTTGGAGGATGCTGGGACTTTGGGAAGTGTGTGGTCCTTGGGACATTTGTTCTTCAGTGTGGTTTTGCTATGGAAAAAAATAATCCAATTGAAATAACTCTACAGATGCATCATTTTAATTTATAAGCTACTCTCTGACTTTCTTTAAAAGAATACTGCCAACTTTGCCATGACAGTCTTTCATATTGAAAAGAGAATTGTTAATCTGGAAAACTAAGTTTCTAGCCTTTAGAGGGGAAGCTTTAAGAACAATAATTTGATCAAAACATTCTCAGTTATGTTTATGAATCTGGGAATATATATCAGCTAAATTGTGTCTATGATTTTAATATTAATAGCAATAAGAATCTGCATAGACACAGAGTGGGGATTGGCTTATCACATCCCCCAAAACATAAGAAAGGGACACAGGGCAGGAGAAAGAATGCAGACTATCCTCCTCCTCTTTTGCTTTTCCATCATTTCTTATGCAAGGCCCTTGTTTTACACTTTTAGAGGGATTAGAAATGGTAAGTAGGAAAACCTGCACTCAGTGTCTAGGGAGTAGTACACTTTCTGGCTTTAAATTATTTAACTGTTTATATATGGTATGTTTGATAAAGGCCAGTAAAATCTGCCTAGAAATGTCATCAAAGTTTTCTTCAACTTTTTGACCAACATTACTTAAGTGGAATTTTCAATCGGATTTTTTGGTTCTAAACTGTGTATAAAATTAAATTTGTGATCTCAGAAATCTGGTTCACTACCTTAAAAAACCTGTCTTGTTCAGATCAGTTATCTGCTGTGATTTTGTTGAATGATTGATGTTAGATTTTTAACTTTTTAAAAATTTTTATTCTTATTTTTATTTTTTCAAAGCTTAGTGAGAAGCCAAAGCAGTATTACTATGAAATGATCCTGGCTTCTATTAACAGGATCAAGAGATTGCTAAGAGCTAATGCACTAGCAGCACTCTACCTGACAGAGGAAATATCTACTCTGTTGATTTTTTTGATTGCTGGCAGTCCAGTGAAATGGACTATCTACTTATTGCTGGCAAATTAAATACAGACCAATGCCAATATAATACAACTGAACTGAATGTGTCATCCAGAAATTAATTTTTCCTGAGGTTTGAAAAGCAAACCCATGAAACAATGTTGTTTATTATAACCTAGATATAACAAATGCTGCTCTACATCCTGCCCTTCCAGCTGCATCTTGCCAGACTATTCATTCTGTTAAAGTGCTCAGGTTGTTTTAACAGGTGCTGACGCTATTTTGCTTTTGGTGAGTTTTGAACCCAACGGATCTGTCTCTCAGTTTATACCAGACCAACCAAATTCTAAATGTGTACTAGCTGCAGGTGGTTGCACAGCATGGGACACAAACTATGTATACAGATATTTTTTTCTCCACCCATATGATTCTGACTGGGGAACAGGTTGCTTTCTAGAGCCATCCTTTCAGTCTCTCTACCCAATCTGTGATTAAAACAGTTGCTAGCACTTTCTTGCCCTTTCACCATATTCAAATAGCCTGCACAGCCAATAAGGGCTTATTCAATTAAATTGATTAAATATTATAGTGGAAGCTATGTTGGCACCTTTTACCAAATGTAGCTCTAAGTATGCAGACTGCCAGAAAAAGCATTTTGCTGGTTCATTGAATATGAGAAATTTGCAATAGAGAATACATTGTTGTAACACTTTTGCTTTCAATATGCAAGTCAAACAATTTTTCACAGATTGCATTCAAAGGCAAATGCAAATTTTTCACAGATTTCAGAGCATGCTTCAAATAATATGTGAAAAAACTGCTAATGTAAAACTTGTCTTTCGCTGAATCCCTGGAAAACCTTTCAAGTCATGTGTAAGCATGAGAGGAGTTGTTACTGATACGTTTTGGTCCATTATTTATGTAAGATAAAAGTAAATAGGTGTCTGATACATGACAGATACTGCTATACTCAGAGTACAAGTTCTGGTTTTTGTTAATGAGAAACAGGGTAGATGATCTGTGGACTCTGAGCCGCACCACCATTTTGATGACAGGACACTAAATTGGTGACTAAGTCTGATTTTGCAAAATGGAGTAATAGTTTCAGATTATCTTTGCATGAAACTTTGCATGTGATGTAGCTTCAGTACAAATTATAAGTGGGTTCCACCTTTAAAGCTCATGATTCAAAGTTAATTGCCGTATTACAGGGAATTATTGCTTCCCTTCTCCACTTCCTCCTTCAGTCAAGCGAGGCCAAGGGTTCAAAGAGTAATGGCAGAGCTGTGAAGGGGATGAGAGAGAATGAGAGGAACTCTGATATCTAATATCAGTCACAGGGCAAGACTTATTTGCTTCTCCCTGCCTAAACCCCTCCAACAGTGAACTTATTCATCTAGAGTTTGGTTGTATAAGGAGATTCAGCTGTATATCTTCTATGAAAGTTGTAATCTGCTTATCTGTTGTTGTTTGCCTTCCTAATTTAGTTTTCTTTTTCTTTGTGCTAAAAAAAAAAGAATTGCTCTTTTACTGTTAGTTCTCTGGATTAATAATGCAGAAAAATCATGACACAATGTCTTGGGTATTGCATTTTCCTACTAGAGGCATGCAGGAGTGTCACAAGCACAGGGCTGTTACTCTTGCAGAGTCAGTAGCTAGAGAAAGGGAAGCCAGCAAGCTGGGAATTTTTACTTAAAAACAAATTGAATGAGTGAATAAAGAAAATCATTAAGGCTCCATCTATAAATACTGTCTAATTTAAATTCATATCAGCATGAAATTTTAAAGATTTATTTCCATAATTTGAAGTAAAAGGCATTTGTAATTAATTCACACACTGCCTTATGGGTAAGGGAAGATTGCAGGATCAGGGTAGTATAAGTTAGCGGTTGGAGTATGTGTACTAAGTGTGAGAGAAGATTTTAGTCAAGGTTTTTTCTAGTTCCTTCTTCCTGTTAGCATAGTGGTTGTAGAATTTCCTGATTCAACAGCTTGAATGGGTACTGGTTTTATTACCATAATAAATAAAATTATCATCTCTGGTTAAACAAAATTACCCACATCAGAAAAAAAGTGTACAAGAATAAGGAAACAGAAAGAATTTATTACCTGTTTTAGAATGGGAAGCAGTTATGACAGCTGTGTTGCTCAATGCTTTTTTAATTTGTAATGAAAAATATATCTTTTTTAAGAAAATATTTTAAGGTGATCATGCTGAAACTTAGTAAATATTATGTATAATAGCTAGAGCTCAGGCACCAGAGTCCTTTACCCAGACATTATCCTGCAAATCCATCAGAGCAGCTTTCCTGCTCTTGCTAACCAGAAAGTGGAGTTTGGGTGAGTTATTAGGGGGACAGCTCTTGGTGGCAGATGTCTGTGCAGGGGCAGTGCTGTGCTTATGTTTTGTTTACAAGGAAATCGCTTTTAAGCATTTTGGTATATGTGGGATGACTGATTTTCTGCAGCATTTTTTTTTTTTTTTACATACTGGCCTGTGGCTGGTTCTCTAATAATTTTTAGAATGTTCAGTGTTCGTAATAATTACTTTATTAAATTTAATATAAGGATTTTTTTAACATATTGTTTCTTTCTTATGTTATTAGCAAATGGCCTGATTTCCCTGCAAAGTTGTTTAGTGGCTAGAATGAAGAGCATGTCTCTATACTTCCCCCCCCACCCCCCCTTTAAAAAAATAATTGGTATTTATGAGGATTATGGTATTTCAGATTCTAAAGACATTTGCAGCATGTTGAATATCTGTTGTCCTTTGTCACTACCTATATCCAACCTAGACTTGAGGCCTTGTTTCCATGGAGGCAATGTTTGTTATTAGAGATATTTCTTCTACAAACAGACTTGTCAATTTTCACGCCTTTGGTTCCAGCTTTATAGTTTTAAGCCTTATCTGGAGCTTTAATGTTCCACCATCTTTGACCTCCTGCCAGAAGGCTTTATGTTGCAGACTAAGGATCAACAGCAAACAGGAGATGAAAAAATTACACCACATTTCCTTCCTTCACACAGCAGCCTTACAAGTTCTTAAACATAGACAAAGTGTGTTTTCATTTCATTACTCTTATTATTTGCCAAAGTATAAATATCTATTGGCAAATACCTTAAGTTACAGCTAGGCTCCTCCCTTCTCTTCTTCAAGACAAACCAGAGTTGTGGAAGACTTGAACTGGGAATATATTTCTCTGCAAACTGTTTTCCCCATGAATCCTGCTGATTTGTTCATATACTTTTTTTCAGTAAAGGTTTAACATTTCTGCAGTTTGGGTAGAGTGATACAATGTGAAGACCCTATCTGATTATCAGGTCACCTACTGGCATATTATTTCAACCATTTTATCTCTTTGAGTTACCAGAATGGTAGACATCCATTTTGTTGCCAGAATCATAGAATTCCAACAGACTTTTAGGTTTTGACAGATGGGAATCTGCCACTGCTAGTGATAAACTGTTACAGTGGCTAATTATTTCTCTGTGCTTATTTTAGCTTTCCTTCATTCACCGCTCTTCTTTCTTTTTCTGTGTTATAGAGGCCTTACACTGTGGCTTTTCTTCCTGATATATCCTGTTCTGGTCACTATTCAGTCTTTTCTGATAAACTAAACAGGTTGAACTCTTTAAGCCTCTTACTGTAAAGCTTTTTTAATACCCTAGAATCATTATTGTTCTTTGCATATTCTTTTGTATAATGTTATCAATCACAATCAAGTGAATTATGCAGCAAAAGTTTTTTCATATAAACACTCTTTTCCTTCTCAGAATTTTCTGAACTTTTCCTTACGGAGGCTCAATAAGTCTTTGATAACAGCTTAAAAATTTTTAATAAAGATTTTTCTTGCTGAGGTGCAACTTGATGGTGTTCAAATACAAGGAGGACTGTCAAGTTTTTAGTTGAAAGAAAAATCTGTCTCTAAATTTAATAGCCACTTTGCAATTGAAATGCAAAACTAATAGACATTTTGGAAAAAAAAAAGTTTAGAATTAAAACAATTATCAGAAAGTAACATGTACGGAAATAAGTATGTATACTATTGCTTTGTTAAGTAATTGGAAGCAACTGTTTTCTTTGTTCACTGTTGCTAATATGCAGGGTTTAGAGGCCTTGGATTGCAATAAGGATAAGTTAGGATACATTGGCAAAACTTTCTAATAATAAATATACTTATATACTAGAATGAATTTCCAACAGAGATTGTGAAATTTCCATTGTTGGAGGACTTACACATTTGCCAGAAATGGTTAAGTTTGTAGTTGATCACAGCTTGGATTTGGGGGATGAGGGAGCAGATGGCATTGAAGATACTTTTAGTGTTTCTTTCAATTTTTTTTGATGATATATATTTTTTCAGAATTCTGTGTGATCCCATCAAAGTCATTGTCTTCCATTGAATTAACTAAATTGGAAGCTGAAACTTGAAACTATCAATCTGGTGACCTGAAGTTACTCAGATGCTCTTACCCCCCAAATATTCACAGATAGTGGATGGTGCTGGTGATTTTGTCTTTCCCTAGATCATCTGAAAGTGTTTTGGGGAAGATAGAGGTATTAGGAGGAACACCAAGATACCTGCCAGTCCTATTTGTACTAATTTTGAGATTTTAAAATTTGATTCTGAGCAGTCTCATTACAATGGCAATACATACAAAGAATAACCCCCCACTAAGGAATGCTATGGATTAACAAAGCCCTGGGATGTCTTTTTTGCATTTTTGCATATTCTTTTCATAAGTGTTATTTGGTGTTTCCCTTGTCACACTATATCTGTATCTCTTCTGAGCCTCGTGTTCCTCTTATGCCCAGTTTAGAATAACACTTTTTTGGCCTCTTAAGAACAGCAAAATTAGACCCTTTTGTAGTCATATGACCGTAATTCTTCCAGGCTCTCAGTTAGCAGGAAAGCAGTTGTTCTAATAAAAAGAAGCATCTCAGAACCACGCAGTATCATTAAGGTGACCAAGAGAAAAAAGATTAAGTTTTGGGCAGAATAAGTGAGGAAAGTTTACTGGCAAAAATGGGAAGCTCCAGCTGTGATCTTGAGTCATTGATAAATGTATCAGAAAAGATCTTTTGGATCAAGTGTCTCAGGGTTGTGTGAGTCCTTTGAATGAGGCCTTTCTTATGGTTTGCTCTGTTGAATAATCGTCACGATGCATTGACTTCTGAACCATATTTTTTTCAGGGTGAGTTTTACTGGTTAAACCTGAGATTTCTTACGTAACTTTGAAAGCTGCTCTGTGCTTCAGTTTCCTTTCATTTCCAAAATTAGGGTGTTATTTTTCCTGCCTCAAAGTATCTATGCAGCCAATCAAGATCCTTTTAATAAAGTTACCTTAATCCATGATGTATCCAACTAGCTTAATAGCAAAGGTGTGAAACTTCGCCTACACAGTGTTTTTTAGGGCTGACTTTCTAAAAGTGTTAAAGTGACACATACAAGAAGCGTCATGTTCTTGCTTTGCAAATACAGTCTCAGGGTCATATAAGGATTTAAAAAAGTAGTGTCTGTAAAGTTCTTAGGATTCTTACAGGTTTGGCTTTGCAAGTGAAAACCAGAGTTATTCTTTTTTCAGGATAATAACTAGTATATAATTAGATAACTATATACTAGTATATAACCAGTAGTTACTAGATAACTAGTTCTGTTTTTTGAGGACAAGGAACTTACCAAGGTAAGTTCACACGAGGATACTGAGCTTCAGACAGCCTTGTATAATTAGATTTTTGGTAGATTTAAGAATGCAGAGAAGTCTGTAGCAGGATTACTAGAAGCCTCCAGGCACATCTCCTGGGTAGGATTAGGTGATTTTAAACTTGACTCTAACCTTAGAAAAAAGGGGGATGTGAAGTTCAGTTGTGGCCTCAGAACAAGTTACTGCCTGTTAGCTCAACCATCTAGTTGTCTTTATAAATGATATTTGACCTGTTATGAGCTAAAATATGTCATACTAGCCTTCAAGAGTCTTAAACAAAAATATTTTGTATAACATCTAGGTGAGTTAGGAGCATAGACATAGACAGGTATAATGACTCTACTGCTAAATGCTATCTTGATTACATTCAGTTGTGCATCCTTGGAAAATAGCAATGCCATTCCACACCATTTATACTGATTACATATACTGAGAAAATGGTCTCCAAGTATTCTCTGATAGCATTTATTCAAATATATTGTGAATGACAATATTCTCTGGCTGTTATTACTTCATACATGAAGATAAAGCTATTTGCCAAGTGACTAAGTGAATTCACAAATTTATATTCTTCTGCTAGAAATATGACCTTGTGATCTAGTAGGAATAATCTTCACTCATAGCTTAAGCAAAGTATCTTTAAAGAAACAAGAAAGATAAAGACCCATATCCCACTGAAATTCTGTTACCTCTGAAAATTTCAGCATGAATATGTTATCTGTAATTTAATGTGTTGATCCAAATGTATGAGTTCTTGTCTTTTAGTCAATTTTTCATGGTCAGAATCAGTTTGGTGCTGTCTTTTTTATTATTTTATTTGGGTTTTGTTTGGTCCAAATACTCTGCTTCTCCGGGGTAAACAAGATTTCTTTCCTTTCTCATTTGCTAGATCAGAATTAAATTCTCTGTTTTGTCTTTGTTCTTTAAGAAACATTGCTGACTAGAAGCTGGTGTTGAAGATTCAGTGATTGGATCTAAACTTTAGAAAAATCATTTGCAAAAGAGGACACAAATATCGCTCCCTTTTCCTTTTCTCATGTTGCTTGCCTTTGAGATACCGACTAGGCTGCTATTCCTATTGATCTTGATGGACAGATTGGCTACCCTTGTGAGGATTAAGGATTTGGGCCTGTGAAAATGTAGCAAATCATTTCAAGGTTATCCTTTTCCCGTCCTCCATTAAAGCTATTCAGGATTTAAAGAAATTCTATAGGCATTAATTGTCCTTTTAAGCATCAATACATGTTATCCAATAAGTACCAGTCACGTTTTTTAGACAGTTTACTTGTTGCAAAAGGCCAAATAATTCAAATACATCTCTTTTCTTCTATTTCTCTGCTTGCAAAAGATAATTGTTTTAATTTTGCTTTACCTTTAGTTTATGACGGGACAACTGGAAATGGTTTTACATTATTCAGAGAAGAATATGGACTAACTGGTAGGTTCTGAGGCATTTGTGAGAAACTATATATAAACACTGCGCTATAAAGATAAAGACAACTGAATGAATAAATCTTGTATAAAAATAATTTCTAGATGTAGATAAAGATGTACAATTTCTAAATATTTCCCACCGTAGAATAATCCAAGCCAGCTGCCTGTATTTTAAGATAATATTTTAGAGATACAGAAACAGGTATATTTGATTAAATTTGCACAGGATCTCCTTGAGAAAAATAATTTAGCATCTTCTTATGAGCTTAATAGGGGATTTAATAATTTTGTTGTTTTGTTTTTTTGGGTTTTTTTGTAATTTCACAAGTCAAATAGCTTCTGACTTAGACTTTCTCTCTTCAAAGTTTACAATATACGGAACTGAGAAGAAAGGAAATATAGTTGAATTTGCAGGTAGTTTATGTGAGATTTTTTGTTTCAATAGTCCATAAGACTGATCTCAAAAAACCACAAATTAAAATGGGTAAAACAGAAAACAAAGAGCTCAAGGAACACCTTTCGGTGTCACTGCTAATTCATACCTAGACTTAAGTATGAACTTACCTTTGATACTGTAGAGGGATCTATAACTGAGTCCTGAGACCTGTTGGCTGTCACCATTCCATGGATATTCTAGTCATTTACTATATTGCTGGCCTTATGTAGATCTCAAATGAGTACAATAATTATCATTTGTGCAAAAAAATGACATATAATTTGAAAAAAATGTTATTGGAAATGTATAGTGTAATAGTCAGGGGGAATATTTATCTTTGTTTTCAGTCTAATGGTTGAGAACGTTTTGCCAGGTTTTAAGGTGATTCTGAATTTACTACATCAATTGAGTTAACAACAAACCTTTGAGCACCTCTAATTTCATGTGTCTGGACTTAGTGATACGGATTTTAAAGGAAAATTATTCACTCAAATGTTACATAGATTCAGTAAAGTGAAACACATGTTCACATGTTCATACTGGACTCTAATAAAAACTTTTTTCTTTTTTCAAAAAAAGAAAGCCAAACTGAAAAAGGGTAGTAGGCTCTGGTTCAGCAAGCAGTGTTTGTTTGTTAAACAAGAACCTGTATTTGTTGTGTAACAGGAGAAAGAATTTCTGTAATGTAGAAAGAAGGGAACAAAATATTTCAAAATATAACACTTGTATGACTTAGGAATTGCTGCTTGGTGTGGATGTCCTCTCACAGAGTAATTCAACAGAAAAGAAGTAGGGGGATAGGGAAGGGTGATGGTGACTGGTAGAATTTTAGAAAGATTTTCATGAGAGGAAGATATGGAAAAGAACAGGGGATTTTAGATTTTGGAGGGAGCTTCAGAAGCTCTTAAAAATAAACTCTTCATAGCTAACAAACTAGCTTCACTGCTTTCTCAAAATGAGAAAGCTATTTAGGCTTTTTTTAAGAGCTAAGGAATATTGGTGAAATTGAATGATAGTACTTTGAAAAGCCATAAAATTTTTAACATTTAATTCTGGATAGACTTGTAGAACAATCGTTGATTTCATAATAGATCATTAACCCTTTCTGGTATGACCTCTACTGAAATAACAGATGACTGGAGTTTCAGTAAATGGCATTTGTAGCCCAGTAATAATGTCATTCAATGTCTGAACTTCTGCCTGTTCTGAAAAGTCTAATCTTGATTTAAAAAGCCGAACTGATAATGAATATACTGCCTTGAGTAGGTTGCCTAGTACTGTCAGTTCTTAGTTTAGCTAAATATGGTCTGAGCTAGAATTTTTTTTTGTTTTTTTCTCAAAGTATAAACTGTTTTACAATGTAAAATAATTGTTGTAGCACTTTTGCTAACATCTATGAAATTCAATACCTTTTTGAAACATGGAGACTGGAGCTGAATGCCACAGTCCAGCAAAAGCTTCATTAACACCCTGGTCTAACACTTTCCTGACCTCCTATCCATATTTCTGTATTTACTTTTTGAGATTTATGTTAATTCAGGTGCTTACCTTGTGTAGTTTTGTCTCTGCTGTGGTCCTGAGATTCTTTTAAATACCACTGATTTCTACGAGAGGGTGTTTGTGGGGTTTTTAAGCACTGCCTCTGCTCTTTGTTTCTGGGTATACAGTTCTTTATCTAACTACTTTAAAATAACACTAATTAGAATAAATACCTCCTTGCTACAATATTCTATGGAGTCTAGGGCTTAAAAGCAGTAAAAAGCAGCTTATACATTTCCATGGACTTTCACAGTTAAATTAGCAAGGCTAAAAAATATAAACCTCAAGAGTTCTTATGTCTTCAGTGTAACACATGATAACTGACAAAAACCAGAAAAAAATTGAACACTGTAGGATAAGACAAAATGGGTCTGAAGGATTGTCTGAGATCTCCAATTCATTGTAGCCTGAAAATGTGTCCTGCTTTTTTATGGTAAAATGTGTTGAATCAGAACCTCTTTGTAGGTTTTGCTTGTTGGCTTGGGCCTTTTCTATTTGTTTTGCTTTGTTTCCCGTTACCATGTTTCAGTTCCTGCCAGCAGTAGTTATGGAAGTTCAGAGGAGAGAGTTAAATTTTACACAATGTTTTCTAACCTCAGAGACCACCTGGAGAGTATCTAGATTCTGCAGTATGTAGTACACAGAAAAGGCACCTGGTGGAAAGAAACAATTACAAAACACTGATTATAGAACTAAAACATAATATGGGAACGTTTTTATGTTTTAAAATGCAAATTATATGTAGTGTTAATAATTTGCAAATATCCTGCAAAGTTATGCTGAGTGCATGAACATGGAAGAGAGGGAAATTCTAAGTAATAGGAATGGTCATATAAGACATACTAGGTTACTTGATCTGTTGCGCGTGCACGATAGGCTCCTGTTGCCTAGTTTTGATGACTTGCAAGAGTGGGATATCAGCCAAGTCGTTTGGGTTCCTTCAGAGAGGGACTGTTTCCTGAAAGTTTTGTAATATTTACATGCAGTATGACAAGAAGCATATGTCTTGAAGAGAATGCACATGAATGACAGCAAAAAAGGCTTCCTCTCAGGAGAGAGCTTGAATGGATGTCATGTGGGAAGCTTCTGGTTTCTAGGGATTATGTTCACTACTATGAGCTATCCTTTTTATCTCAATAAGGACGTATTATATTTACTTGCTGGTAAGAAAGGTGTATAGATATCAGTGCAGATTTGAAATACAGACCATGTCATTGGAAGAGTTCAAATTTCTGTCTTGGAATAAAACTAGATAAAGGCTGTAGGAAGAGTCATCACTAATGACTTGCATTAATTGAGTAAACATTAAAACTCTTGCTCTCCTATCCCACTTGGGTTCTGCAAAGACATTTCTAGGTTACTTCTACTTCTTGCAAGATGGAAAAATATATTTTTCAATATACATTCTATTAAAAAAAATCCCATTTACATTTTAATTGTTTATGTGCAAAGAAATGCTTTTATAACACAAAATAAATATGAACACAAATTTATTTTTTCCCCTAAAGGAACATATTTGACAAAACTTAAAAATGTTTCTGCTTGCAACAAAAATATGGACATTATGTGTTTTTTAACCCATTCTAAAATAGAAATTCTTTTCCCATTGAGCCAACTGTAAGGTTCTTAGAATTCTGTTTTAAGTTTGCTTAGGAAAAAGCAATGGAATTGGAACATGCTCAGCTGGAAGACAGAAACTGCTTCACAAGTCAGGCCATAGTTCTGTATGACTTTTGGCAAGCTCACTAGATCGGATGAACTTGTCGTGCCATGGAAGTGGAATACTCAGAAGCCTACTTCAATGTCACCATTTCCTTCAAAAATGACACTCATGCTACAATACCTGCTTTGACACTAGTTCTCTAGACCGTCTAATTTATGGCATAAAATATAATTGTTTTTAACATACCAGAAAGATCCTCTAGATTTTTTTTATATCTATACCATATTGAGCATTTATAGCTGAGAGAGTACCTTCAAGCGTTTCCATTTTATCCCCTAATTTTTCCCATTCATAGAGCATAAGTGCCCAATTTAACATCAAATTTTGCTTCCATGGGTTTAATAGCACTTAGTTTGGTACTTAGGGAAATTTCATAGGTAGAACCAATCTCTTTCAGCTTCCCCAGGGTGGAAATTACAGGGCGTGGGAGAGAATATGGAGCTACTGAGGGAGAACTCCCTGGAGGGATATCCCTATCTTCCTCTCCAAAGCATATTAGCAATCATTTTTGAAGTGCCACAGCTATATTTGGAGGGTTTTTTCTGACAAATAAAAGAAAAGGAGATAAAATCTTTTGGAAAATCTCCTAAACTAAAAGCTTTGGCCTCCAGACTCTTACTGCTGGATGCATCAGGTCTGCTTGCAATTATGACCAACTCCAGTGAAGATAATAAGATGACACTATGTCCAATAGCATTCACAGTAGTGGAGTTCAAATTACAAAATTACACTGTTGAAGAAGAACTGTCTTTTTCCTCAGTTGTGAAATTATTGACTCTGAGAAAATGGCAGAATTCTTTTTTGTTATTATTTCACAGCTTTTAAATTAATATCATCACTGTTGATTAAACTCAAGGTCACATTAATTCTGCAGAAAATGGTCTCAGATTCTATGGTTTTTGGTTTCTGTGGCAACGTAATTCATATCAAAAAAGCTTAATTTTATTGTGAAAGTTAGTGATGCTTTTAGCATTGTAACCCTTGGCAGTTTATTTTGGAACTACCTTTTATCTTTTTTTCTACAGTACAGTATGACACAGAATTTTTTTCTTTAACAAAACATGAATGCTTGAGAGAAATTGCCAATAAAATGTTTGAGTTTATGGATTATCACCATAAGTAAAATATTGGATGTATGTTAATCAGCTGTCATTGCCTGCAACCTTGATAATATAGGGGGAGTAGTGTTCACTGTTAGATCTTTAGTTCTTTTGAAATGAGCTGGACGTTGTTCACAAGTGCAAAACATAAAACAAATAACCCCTTCTCCCAGCTATTGTACATATGTAGATATACAGATATGTATATCCTTCAAGTACTAAGTTATATTTATATTTGGTTTATTTAGAAACTGCAAGGGTGATATCTTAACTAGCAGTCACTGCCAGAATGGAATTGCTGTTCTTCATCCAGTTTCTCCTTAACTTCTTGGGGGAACTGCATGGAACAAGGAATGAACTCTGAGAAAAGTGAAGGTTTCTATTCACCATACTGGGGACAATTTCTTCCTCTGCAGGTTTTGATGGATATTTCTAAATGTGTTGCTTGCTGACAGTAGGTGAATGTAAGTAGATTAATATACATATCCTGAAAATAATAGTAAAATTCTATAGTTTGCATTTGCTCTCTACTTCTAAGCAACGTTTGTGTGATTTTGAATTCACACTTATTTTACACAACCATAATTTTGTTCAGCCAGGGCAGTGTCCATCCCTGTTTCTGCATTGTAATTTTTTTGCAGAAGTTACTACTCTTCTGTTTATGTCTTTGATTTCTTTGAAGTCCTCTCCCACCTACCACAACTAATCTAGTGTACTGAGCTTCCAGTTTTACCAAGTCATTCAGTTCTTCTAACACTGACTGTGCTGAGGAGGGCTATGCTGTGAAACTGTAAATAACTTAAGAAGTTGGTTTGGGTTTTTTTTTCCATTAACTTGGTTTCAGATATTATTGTGCAAAGGGAAAGTATGACCTATGTTCCTAACTGAGTGAGACTGGCAATAAAATGCAAAGTAAAGACTTATATTCCCCTCTCTTGGACAAATACCGAGCACTCTTTCATCTGAGTTATCCCTTTGAAGGATATGGTTAAGACTCTTCTGATCTGAATGGAATAGGATCAGTATAAGCTCCTCTCTGGGTTAGATCCATATTGCAGATTACTGTTGCAAACAATCGGAACTGAGATTTCTTCAGTAGACATTAGAGGCAAACTATATAATCACCCTTCTACATCGCAGAATTGGAAGTCTGAACTAGTTGTCTGCCTCTTCGGTCAGGAGATCAAGCATGAAGAAGCAGCTGTCAGAAATCGCTAATGAGATGCACTGATAGAGCTGTGTGAATACTTTTACCCTACTTATGTCTGTGCAAAGCCCAGTGGAAGCTGAGTTATCATTATGCTAAATTATAGAATAATTTTTATGTAATTGTATATTCAGACCAAATATAACTTAAATGATATGAAATATGCTATAGGTGCTTGCTGCTTCATGCTACCCCACAGTTGTGGCCATTCAGTGAAAAGATCTCTTGCCACAAGCACCATTACCAAGTTTCATTATGTCTTCAAAGAAAGCCCACAATATTGTAGTTTCCCCAGTGGCAGCCTGATACTGACGTCGTTATACGAAGAGAACAAGATCAACAATTTCTGACTCAAAATTGCCATTGCTTTGGTCTGCTTCACTAGATCAGTGGTGAAAAAGAGGCTAATTTAGCAAAATGTTTAAGGTCCTGTCTAAATTCAAGCATCTAATTTAAACTTAAACCTAATTTTAGTCTAATTTAAATCAATAGGATAGTTCATGTGCCCAAATACATAATGTTAGGGTCTATGCAATAGGACTCAATCCATTATCCTTAAGGTCCAAGGTTTCTTAGTGTTTCTTTAGTGGTAGAAAGATGCTAATTACTGGTATGCTAAGTTTCTGTAGAAAGTATTCTTAAAAACCTTTTGAACAGTATTCTACAGAAGCAAGCAAGCCAGAAAACAAGTATAACAATATCCTTGTATTCTGGTAAATTGGTAGTACAGAAGTACAAGCCCTGTTGATGTCTGCTATTGTTTGTGACTGTAGACAGCTCTTCCTATTTTTCTCTCTCCATTTCTTCCTTCCACTTGTGAAATATTAATAATGATCTTTGCTACATCAAAACACAGAAAAAAAAGGAGATTGTCATAGTTACAATTTTTTTTTTTTAATATGGCATTACTAGAGAATCAGATTAGTTTAAGGAATGCATAATTCATCATCCAGATGATAGTCACATTGATGGATGCTGACAAAATTCTGTTTGTGTTTTTTTCTAGCTAATTGTGGGTTCTATGCCCTTTTCATGAAAGAATATCTTATTCATAAATCTAATACATCTAGGACTTATGTTGCATTGCTTTTAATATTATTGTATCACTGTTTCAGTAGTTCAGTTTTAGAACTGCAGACATAACTGTCAAGGAGATTTATAAATGACTGTTAGCCCAGCATTTTATAGCTCAGACTGCACTACAGTTCCTCTAAAGACTTCACACTTATCCTGTGACTTCAGTTTAAAAATACAATTTGCGTCTTTCTGTCGATAAGAGCTGTTGGTACCATGACATACTGGAATAATCTGTTGCCCACAATACTTTTTTTTTAACTTTTTTTGGATAGATTTCTGAGTTTCCAACAATAATGATTTGTTGCTAAACTAGAAGTTCATTATCAAGATGCATTTCTCCCCTCAATGCATATTTTTCCTGCCCATTCTGACTCATAGCATGGCTGCTCCTTTCCACATTTTTCTTTGTGTCTCAGTGAATACATGGAGAAAAAGCATTGCAGAACCTGAAAGCAGTATGTTAGAATCTAAACAAGAAAACATGTTATTTCCTTTCCCCCCTCTTTCAGGCTTTCTAGAGAGAATACTGAAACCAAAACTCTCCTTTGTCAGGGGTCATCTATCACTATCTTCAATTTTTTTACCAATATCCTGCACTTCCCTGAGTACTTCTCCAATTATTTTTTCTTTATACCTACCTACAAATAGCCAAACTGATCCATACTCTTTTTTCTTGTCACTGTTACTAATCTGAAAAATCTGATGTTTCCCACTGCTCTGCTTGTCCCCTCTTAAAAAGGAAATAGCTGTGGGGCTTATCTTTTTTCCCTGTTTTGCCTGATGCAATCTTTCTTTGCTAAGTCTCTCACTGAATAGGTTACCAGTTCAACATTTCATCAGTGAATACAAGTGTGTCGGGGTGGGTGTGTGGTTGAAGAAGCTCTGTGAAGATCAAAGAAGGAAAAAAAAAAGGTAAAACAGGCACCTCTTTCTGACTAGTTAAAATAATAATTTACAGAAACATATGTATGTATAGTAAATGTATTCATGGATATAAAAAAACAGAATTGCAATTGTAGAGCAAATAGTAGTTATGAAAGAGAACACCATTTCATTATGAATAGTGGAATTAATGAGGCCTGGCTTCCTATGGATTTGTGTCCTTTGTCTCCTAAATCGTCCCTTCTGACTGCACTACTCCCAATTCCTTCCCAAGTCTCCTGTGATTATCCCGCCAGCAAGAAATAGCACTTTCTGCAGTTAACATGCAGGCACCAAATCGAAATATATAATGGCTGAGTCCTGTCTGTGTTTCCTTTTATTGGGGCACTAATTAGTTTCTTTCCTGTGCAGCTGCTGATTACCAGAAGCAGGAGGTTCAGACTTTTATCTGTCTTTCAAGTTTGTCCTCAGCTGCCCAGTATTTACTACAGGAAAGGAAAGTTAACAGACATATAGCATTATTAAAGACGTCTTGCTCCTTAAGATATCCTTCTCAAATTAAAAATGAGATAAAATTAAAATACATGGTTTGTATGGAATAAAATATTTTTGAGCATCGGTTATTATTCCAGAAGTCTTTTACTCTTGTTATAATAATTGCTGAGTTTATTGAATAAAAACAGGTGAGCATGGAAATAAAAATGATAGCTCTCTATCAGGGGCTTAGGGCTGATTGCTTCTGTAGTGTATTGTCAAAAGATGATCTCAGAACTTAGCTCCACCCAGATAATAAAAGTCTTGGACTCATTATCTCTAAGCACATAGAGGAAAAAAGGTTATCAAGACTGGTTAACACGGATTCATCAAGGGGAAATCATGCTTGACCAATCTGGTAACCTTCTGTGATTTCAGGCCTGGCTGGATGGATGAAGGGACAGCAGTGGAGGCTGTGTATCTCAGCTTCAGCAGGGCTTTTGACACTGATTCCCATAACATCCTCAGGGGTAGGCTTAGGAAGCGGGCGTTAGATGAGTGGATGGTGAGGTGGATTGAGAACTGCCTGAATAGTAGAGCTCAGAGGGTTGTGATCAGTGGTGCAGAGTCTAGTTAGAGGCTTGTAACTAAAGGTGTTCCCCAGAGGTTAGGGCTGGATCCAGCCTTATTAAACATATTCTATGATTCATCAACAACCCAGGTGAGAGGACAGAGTGTACCCTCCCTCAGCAAGTGCCCTAAAGGTTACAGAATGTCATCTTTCTACTTGAATCAGTAAGTGTGATGGTTTGTGTGTGCCAAGTAGCTGGATGACAGAATATAAATATTGTATAATAAAATATTAATCTCTAAAGAACCCAGGCAGACAGAGTATAGAAATGGAACTCTTAAAGAAGCATAAAAGTTCACTACCTGAGCATTTGCCTCTATTTGCTATTTCAAATAAATAACATTCAATTGAGCCCATAATCCTTATAAAAATAGCCTTGAAATGATAAAAGAACTTTGCAATATTAATGGATTAGAAATAATTAATCATTCTAGCATATTTTTGAGTGCTGTGTCAATTTATTTAAACTGTTTCAGTGCCTGAGGGTCTCTAAATCATTGTAACTATTGTAACTTATTTTGATGATAGCTTTCATTAACATTAGCTGAAGGCAGGGGATTTCAAGGTGTTTACTATATTATTCATATTTAAACATAGCTATAAATATAAAAATTGAAACAGTGAAAGTGATGGGAATAGAATAAAATGCTCTAGAAAAGATCTGCAGAAGTATGGAGACAAGTACATTTGAAGGCCCAGACCTTTGTGGTATTTGGAACAGAAAACCCCTAATAAAGAAATGACTAGAAAGTTAATTTTAAACATAATTTACTAAGTTGTAAAAACCTTGATTCGGAAAATAGTGTTATAAACATGAATTTGAGGTCTGCTCAGCAAAGCAGGTGACAGCACAAACCTGAAAGACAAAAGGAAGAATAGTTGGCATGAGTACGAAGAAAGAATACAATTATCTACAGTTTTATGTTTGTTTGGTTGGTGTTTTTTAATTACCTCTCTGGTATTAATTACCTTTTTTATTGAATTAATTTTAAAATATATACCAGTGCTGCACACTCTCATACTTTGTTGGAACAAGCCATAGCTTGCATGAGGAAAGATGTAGCACAAGTTGTAGCTTTTTAACAGGTTCTCAGCAACGGAAGCAGAAGGCACTTAAAAATACTTGAGCTAACAAGCTACATTGTCAGAAATATATTTCCTTTGAAAAGGCCTCATGGCAGGAACAGTTTCAAGAAGCTCCATGAATATTTACTAAAGATTTTAACTCAGGGACAGGAAAGGAATATGCTGAGTCACTGGACAACTTATTGTATTTTATGCTGTATTTAGTTGTTGATTAGTGAGATTCTGGTTAAGGCTGGTAAAAGATGAATCTTTACTGTAAAAAATAGTAAACATGCAAGGAAGGAACTTGTGAGAGTGGAGGGTGAAAGATGTGTGTGACTCAAGCAATTCATGTCAACTGTGACATTTGGATCGCCATGCTGGTGTCAAATTTGTGTGGTTTAGAAGATACGTGATCTACAAAACTGTAAACTGGGTGTTGACTGGCCAATATATCCTCCAATATTTCTTCCAGGGACTCCAGATATTCAGAGCAGTTTTATTTCCCAGACAGGTCACTTAGAGCTTTTGCAGTCTCATCACCTTGGTGCTTTTGGCTGTGTTGGCCTGTAATAGTAGCAATGTTTTTCGCTCTGGAATTTCAGCCTTTAGGAATTCGATTCTTTTCCAAAGCCATGGATTTAGATTTGTATAGCAAACAGGAGACTAATGCCAGATTCTGCTGTTCATTAATTACTGCCAGAGGCAGGCTCTCTTCTCTGCATCCTGCTGGATGAACAGAGACTAGCTGTACCACCAGTTATGTTTCCTGTAGGCATTGCTGGATGGTTGGGGACACCTCCTGACACACATCTCATTGCTTTTTTCTTATCATCATTGCAGAAGTTAATGATCTTGTCCGTTAATATCTTGAAGGAGAGGAACTTTCAAGATATCTGCATCAGATGGTAAAAAACTAAGGAAGTTCAACAGAAATTAAAAAATCACTACAGTTGTATCTTGATCTAGGGTATCTGATCACAAAGCAGCATTTGCAGTAATAATACAAATAATGCAAAAAAACCCAGACAGCCTCCTTCTCTCTCTGGTTCATCTGTCCGTTCCTAGTCAGCCAAATTGACTCTCTCCTTATTTCCAGGCAGATTGCAGACAAGCTCCACCACGGTCAAGTGTATTTTGCCTTGTGTTTTTTTTTGATGACATAGGGTTATTATAATGTCCCAACACCTAATACTTCTGCCTTTCACTCCCACACCTGTGTAATTAGATTGATAATTTCTTCTCAGTTCCTTACCAAGTCTGCAGTTTGAAATTTATTTCTTTAAGTGTTGAATCTCCCTTTTTCCATTATTCTCTTTCAGCTCTTCTGAGTCTTCTTTTTATTTTTCAGTTTGGTATCTTAGCCAGTCGTTCTGCATAAGCCAAATCTCCATGACCCCAATTACATCATATTTCTTTTTAACTACTCTGTGCTGTATCTAAAAAACCTGCTAATTTGTTCCTTCTGCTGCTTCTATTTTTGTAGAAAGAATTGACTTGCATAGGACTTGTCCTCTCCTCTCCTCACCATTTCTCCAACTCACTTTCTCCCTACTGCTGAGAGAGAGATTCTGTTTGTTAGTTATTTGGTTTAGTTTAATCCTGGATTGCAGTTGTTAACTTTTGTCAGCCTATACAAAGTTCCAAAACAAAAAAGAATATTCCCCATACGTTTTTATTTCTTTAAAAGAAAAGAAAAAAAAAAAAGAAAAAAGGATCACTTTCTGAAATGTTTTTCTACTTATTCCAGTTTAAAAAAAGATATATATCTTAGCCAAGCTCATGTGCTTGTGCTTCTCCTGCTATGGTTGCTTATTTTTCTTTTAATCTTCCTCTGTGATAATCTATTTGGTGCTTGGTTGTTTTGTGGTTTGTTTTTTTTTTTTTTTTTTTTTTTGTATTATTTGAGACAGATACTGCTAGCATTTTCTTGAAATGAAATGTGCTGTACTCCAGAAAATTCTCTAAACACTGTTGCCAAGAAATTTAAAAGCACCTAAGTGACTAAGAAAAGAACCATTTCCCCAACCTATGTGAGTTGTTCCCCAACCTACTATGTGAGATGTTCACAAATGGAAGATGGCATTCATCTCTGGCAGTGCAGTGCTATGCAAGGATACCAGCGTGAGTCTAGCAAGTAATATAGCTTCATATTATTGGTTTTCATCTCCCAAATCATGTAAGTTCTGAACATTTTTTCTTATCTTATTACAAGGCAGGATGAAAAATTTAAAACTGTTTGGCAAATATCAAAATGATTAACAGTGCTGCAATAAGATGCATTCAATTCATAACAAAAATCCTTCATTGGAACCAGTCTTGGGCATGCTAACAAGCCACATGTATGAATGTGCCTGTGGCTACTCAGTATTTATTGGCTTCTAAGCAATATCATTTAACTGGATTCTCTCTGGGAAATACTATCAACCAAATGTGTTCATTGTCACCACACCATCGTCTCCATTCAGATTTGGGCAGAAAAAGCAGGGATAGGAATTGCTAAAAAGGTGTTCTGAAATGTGCAGTTTTGTGTTTGAATTGCAGTCACATAATGAGACTCCCAAAGCTGTCAAAGTCTCTCTGTACTATCTATGCAGTTCACAAATGAGTAGTGAGAGTGATTATTACAAACTTTGTGATTTAAACAAGGAGGGAAGACTGGAGAAGAAGTGGACTCGTATGCAAGCATCACATACAGAAAGAACAACTTAAAGCCTTGACCTCCTAACTTGCAGCACAAGTTGCTGCTTCTGTTCTTCCTTATTTCAAAATGTTCATCTGATTAAGTGCACACCAAGTGTCACAGGGAAGAGCTGGATCCACAGCAGCTCAAAACCACACTTAGCAGAAATTTCTAGGCCTTTTCACGTGGCAGAGAGAATACAGAACTTGTAGTGAGTTGAATTATCGATCTGTCTCATGTGGTAACTACCTTCTGTTACTCTGAATCCCATTAAGTCACGGAACCCTTGCAGTAAAGGTCATTCTTGAGGATATTACTCATTATTAATAAAGCCTGATTTCTGCTTAACTGTATCCATGCCTTTGACCTCTCTTCTATTACTGGTGAGAGATTATCTTTGCTCCTAGGCCCCTGCACCTGATGTTGAGGTTGGTGAACATGCCAGAATAGACATGATTTAGCACTGTTTACCCTCTGAGAGCTGCGAGCCAGACCTGGGCTGATGGGGAAGAAGCTCTGGAGAATCTGAGAGCTGCAGAGACACCCACTCTCAAGTGCTCTCAGTTGGACCCTGCCCTGCTTTCCCACCCAAGTCTTCTGCACCTCCTGGGTAAAGAGATTTGCAAGATCAAGAGACAGCAGAGCAATTAAAGCAGTGTCAGAGTTTCACAAGTAGATGTTATGGACAGTACATAAACTTTATCTCTTGGCACTTAGTAGAATACAATCCAAAGCATGTAGTTAACCCTGTACTGTTTAAGGGGATTAGCGTGACAGAGAGGGAGAGAAAGCCTTTGAGAATGGTGACAGGTTTCTATTTTTCTTCTGTAATCTATGACTTCTAGGGCAAAGGTCTTTACTTAAGTTTTGCTTTCATTTAAATTGGCACTGGGAATTGTCTGGATACGGGAAAAAAAGTATTCAAATAAACCAAAGAAAATAGAGAAAATGTCTTAGAACACAAGATCTGTAAAAAGGGTAAAAAATGAGCTGCAGTGGAGATTATGAGAAACCCTAGCTGGATCCTGGAGAAGACTAGTGTTGTGTGCTAAATGAATTCTTCAAGGAGTTCAGGTTAACTTTCTGAGTCCTTCAGCATTTCTTTGCATGGCTGCCATGATAACTGGCATGGCTTCAGAGGGCTGAGAGTGGGCAAGGTATTGAGCATATTGATATATGAGTACCTGGAAATTCCTGAGCAGAGTAAGTACTTTGTACTGAATTTTTCTGTCAGAGATGCAGACTCTATGGGATGCCGTGCACTGATATGTGGAATATCTTGCTGTTACTGCTTGGCAAATAGACTAAGAAATGGCTTTATTTTTTTCATAAAGTATTAATTTTCAACGGGCTCTACAGAGAGATCAAATGTGCCCTATGGTGTCTATTATCTATCTCTCCACTGACAGAGTTTTTCTACTCTAGAAAGCAGTAAATATCCCCTAAAATTATTCCATGTACCCTCCATGCTGCATAGTCAGCTGTCACAGGAGGGAGGGCTATTCAAGAAGTATGTACTAGTACCACAAGGAACATTTACAGAGTGGTGGAAGATGTGTGGGAAGTGAGAGAGGTCTTCAGCTGTCTTGGAGCGGATAGTCAGTCTGGCTGGAGGACTAGAACAGTGGTGCAGACCAGGGACGCTGAAATGAAATTTTATGTATACCCTCCTTCTTTCTCACGTTCTTTCTTTTAACTTTCTTTACAGCAGCAGCTATAGTGCTAAACAGTCTCCTCAAATTTGTGTCAGAACTTCTAACTCTTATTTCGTTATTTTTAATTGCATAAGAAGTCCTCATAGCACTAGAAATGTAGTTCCAAAGCAGAAAAAAAAATATTCTGAAACGAATAAACAGCAACAAAGGTGTTACCAAAAAAGCAGTGTGATTTTAAATTTTATTGCAAACCCAGGTAGAGCAGATGACTGATACAAATAAGATGTAGACAACTGAAAAGAACAATGATTGTAAGGTTTTGTTTTAAAATATTTATTTGAATAATAATGGAGATCAGGACACCTAAAATAGCTGCAAAGCTCGCTTTAAAAGTAACAGGATTGTTAAGAGTAGGAAAGTATAGAAGTTTTGTCAGGAAGATGATGTAATTACTCAATGAACTTTGCAAAACAACCAGAATTACTTGCTATGCTGGAAAAAATGCAAATCATAAAGCAGAATGTTCAGAACTAAAGAGCATCATGCCTTTACACAAAGGTGCAAATGCTTGCATTAAGCAAAAACACTTTCTGAAAGTCCGTAGACAATGACAAATAAGTATACTTACTCATACATATTCTTCATGGTACCGATTGAAGCAGAAGGTGACTGCAGAGAAAGGAGAATCAAAGGATAAGAGGATTTGTTTGCACAATTTGTTGAGGAAACAGCTGCACCTTTTGTTTGGAACAAACAAAAATTTATGTTTTGAACATAAATTGGTTTTCCTTGCTTAATTTGTAGAATGTTCTCCACACACAGAGACCAAGCATACAGTTCAAACTCTTTTCCTAAATGCTCAGTTATGTAATTGTTGCAATATTAAAAGTTCACCTTTTTACATACTCATTTGTGCTTAGGAAAGCTCACACAGTTACAGACTCGGACATAGACTTGTGACTAATACATGTGCACAAGAGCAGGAGGTACAGTAGGACCGTTTGTCGTGAGTTGAGCCAGACTAGTCACTGAAACAAATGACAGATGCTCTCCCCCACCTCTCTCTCCAAGGAGAGGGGGGAGAGAGAGGAAGAGACTTACGAGTTTACAAAAACCTTAGACTACTTTAATAAAAATATTAATAAATGAATAAAATATGAAAAGATAAAATAAAAAAGAAAACAATGAAATACATACAAGATGTACAAAACCATATCAAGCTCCCAGGATGACGATCACATCACCAACAGGTGCGGGAAGTCCCAGACTGGACACAGTGATGGACAGGGGCTAGGTTCTGGATCTGGGTTCAGGAACACATGGATCAGCATCAAAGGCAGATGAACAGAGAGAGTCCTCCTTGGGTGATGGCCATTGAAGAAAGAGGGCTGACTCTTTGATCTCTCACAGGATTTGAACCTGTGCAGGAAACCCCAATGCAAAATTGGTTCTGTTTTACCTCAAGCCAGGATACCGTTGTGTAAGTAATGGCCTTACTTTATCTGCAAAAGTTTAGTTAATTTCTGGTCTTTTGAGATGAATGAAGATAAATTAAGATTCAGGAAAAGGCTACAAGTATGAAAAGTGAGTGGAAAAAGCACCGTGAAACTAGCAAAGCTTTATTTGTTTAGGTTAGCATAATAAAAAAGAAGAGAGGAGCTGAGGTAGGAAATATTTGCTCTTTTTATGGGGATTTAATTTAATTACCTGAAATTATGTATTTAAAATTAATTTAATTAAACTTAATTTAAGGGCATAAGAGAGAGAATACACATGAGAAACACCAAGAAGAAGAAAGAACTGTTTAAGTGAAAAGACACCTGACACAGGCAAAACTCTCTATGAATTGCAGATGAATAATTATATTACTCATACAGGAAATTATAGGAATGAATCAATTCTGGACCAGTTCATTAATAGTAACAGTATGGTTAAATCAACAAGTCCAATCTCAAGAAAGACTATATAAATTGTGATTGTTCTAAAAGAGGACCTTAGGATGTTATTGCCTTTAGTACTAGGAAGGGTTGGAATTGAAGCTGTATTCAAATTCTGGATTTTTGCCTCCATTTACTGACTAACTTGAAACATGAGCTGTGGATAGGGCAGCCTCCAAGGCAGGGGTGTTGTGTGGGCCCTGCCCCAAAAAAGTACCTTAGCTTCGTTTACTATTTGTTCTTTCTTTTTTATAAGTAACAATTCTATAGACCTTTCAGTGAATTACTATGCAAAAAAAACCCCACACAATATTATTGTGACCATTGCTTTGTTTGAGGCTTTTCAATCTGAAAGTTTTACCTTTTTTTTTGCTGTTGTACAGGTAGAGCTGGAAAAATATTTGTATTCTTGGTAGTTACCTTGTTTAGGGATGAGGTTCCTTTGAAGGATTAGTCTCATGCTGCAGGGAGACAGAGTCTGCTCCAGTGTCTTTCCTTCCATTCAAAATGAGGTTCTGACATCCCAGAAAATATTATTCTATGCATGCAGTTTCATGTGATTCATGAAAGTACCATTGAGGATTAATTTTGTATTATTTTGAAGATATTTTTCACTGCTGGCAAAGAGGTGAACATTTATATGTATGTAAAATAGAAACCCAATATGCCTTTTGAAAACTAATAATGAAAAATGTCAGAGGAAATGTTTAAAACTACAGCTTATTTTTGCAATCAGGTAGAATAGCACATATTTGTATCTGGATATTATTCTCTGAGGAGGGTGGAAACAACAATTTGTTTCTTTCTAGATATACCTTTTCATTATGTGATTGTACAGGCTGTAATACAAAGGGTATGAATTGGTAGTGCCTCATTGTCTGATAATGAGAATTAATATAAATCAAATTATTAAATAATATGTGAAAAGAGCAATGACAAAAATCCTTTGAATAGTCTTTGTTGAAAGACAAAGATTTTAACTTTCTTCATGAATCTGGGCACGTGTTATTGATTTATAACTCCTGCAGGAGAAACAATCAGCTTGACCAATACTGTACCATTGGCAAGCTATTTAATGGAACTTTCTTTCCAGCCCACAGGAATATGACAGGTCTCATATTCCTAAGCAAAACCCTGTTATTATCAATTCATTATTAGTTTTCATTGAAGGCCTGGGTCATGTCACAAACCTTTTTTCAAAGACCCTGCGACTATTACTTTCTCTTTCAGAGATAAATAAGGAAATGATGGATGAAACTTACCACAGTTAAATTATCAGTAGAAAATTCATCAGCTAGTCCAGCAGGGTAAAGAAATTTCATAAATTCAATAAACCACCAGCAGTATAATGTGTATACATACACATGAGATGCAATAAAAGCAGAGATTAACCAAACTGATTAGAAAAATAGAAACACATTAAAATGCATGTCTGGTAAACTGTGAAGGAGGCAGTTTGATGTGGATAAGCTTCACAACCCTGCAACTACACTGGTGGAAAAAATAGCTGGAAATTTTATAAGGACAACCCTGTAGATTGTGCAAATGGCTGATATGGAAGTCAGAAAAGAGAGCCAAATACTTTTCAGTTCACTTCCCCCAGGCCTTAGTGGCTTTGTTCTCCACTAGTAATAACGAGCAAGGACTTTTACAAACTATGTTAAAGACTTTGGCTCTTATTTAACACGGAGTGTTTCTCAACCAGTTTCTGATACTTCTGACTATGTCATGCAAGTAATTCCTTACGTGTCTGTCAGTTCCATTGATTTCATTAAGACTATCTGCAGGTGCCTTAGTACAACAAATATTTAAGACTATATTTGAAGGCAAACAGCTGCTGAACGCTTTCCTGGATCTAGTCCAGAATGAGGTATTAATCTTCTTAATGACAAGCTCTGACTCCGAGTGCAACTTTGCTGTGTTAGCAACAACTCTAGCCTATAGCAAGCAAAAGAAATCTTATCTGTTATGCTGAGTGCAAAAATCAAGAAAGATTGGGCCTTCGTAGGATTAGTAATTTAGAGTATGACTTCAGTACGTTTTGTCTGCTTCATTGATGAATATTAGCCTGATAATTTCCTTTACATCCACAATAACTTGCAACCCATTTTGGATGTACTAAATACTTGTTGTACATGTACAGGGTTTTTTTCCCCTCACAGTCATCTAATGGCTTTATCCCTTCTGTCTCAATTCGCTATTTTAGGAACACCGAAGGAGGAAGAAGCCCATGATAGAAACAAAGAACATTTTATGAAGAGAGGAAATGTGAGAATTTTTGTGACATTTTTGTCTCAAGCATTTGTCATGTTTTATCTGCCTGCTGCACTGATAATTGGTATTCTGTTTCTGTTCTGAAATAGTGCTGAATCAGTACTGCTTGTACATGACTTTTAACGCTTTCTGTGGATTTAATACAATAATACATTACTCTTGAAAGTTGTCCTCATTGGTGTTACCAAAGTAATGCATCTAGATCCCACCACAAACTGAGAGCCTATTCTGTAAATGCTTCTGTTTATTCAAACACACAGTGCTGATACTGAGACCTATCTGTAAAGCATTGTTCGTATGCAGTGCAACTAAACAATATCACACATTACAAGAAACAGCACTACTCCAGCTTACATCTTGTTCCTTCTTGTTTCGGGGAACATCACCTTTGGGTGCAGACTGAAAAATAAGCCTTACCACAGGACAATTTCTTGCTTGCAATGCTGGTTTGCCGCCTGTGGAGGCTTGGAAGAGAGCCCAGCATTTGTACAGTACAACTCATCTGGTACTTGAAACACAAAATACTGTTTGTTTTGTCACTTTCTGGACACATGATTTTGGCTTGAACCCAAAGAGACATTCTGAGATTTGTATCTGATGATCAGTAGATAAGGTATCATTCATTGGCTGTATCTTATTTTCAGTGTCTTGAAATGGTACTTCTCCAGAGTAATATAACAAACATTTGTATGGGTGTTTATCTTGTTTCCCCCAAAACATAGATATATTTTACTATGTAAATTTAGATTTATATTGTGTACAGATATATGCCTTTCATATAAAATAAAAAGAAGGTAAAACTTTGAAAATTATTACCAAAGCCATACTCATTAAGGAGATCCTTCCAAGGACTGCAAATGTTTTGATTCACAAAATCAACTATTATAAAGTACACAAAGAAATTTTCAAAAGTAAGTATAAAAGCATGTTTTAGTAAGTGTAAAAGAACATCAAACGTTGTTGAAGAAAATAAGGAGAAAGCTTGGAAGAGGATTGGAAGGTGAGGAAAAAGAAATGTAAAAGGAAACTTGTCTTTGTTCTAGTGCTGCTAGCAATCTACCTTTTCAGCACTGCACAGAGCATTTTTATGGTTTTTACTATCAAAGTTTTGCATGAAAAACTAGAGGACAATGAATTCCCACACAGTGCTCAACAGCAAAGAACATGATGTAGCTCTTTTGTAGACTTCAAACGACTGATGCTGTTGGAGCACACAGTTGGGAGTGCTCCTTTACTGCTTGATTGCGTAAGCTCTTTCAATCTGTACAAATATGGGAAGAATTTTGTGTGTACAGAGTTTCAGACATGAAAGGTCCTGATGACATGTTAGCAATCAGTCTGAGGCCTCTTTGAAAATGTGACTCTGAGGAATTTTTCACATGGAAAATTTTGAAGATTCCAATTATCATCCTAGCAATCAAAATGTCAGAAAGTAGGAAGAGGTGATGGGACAAGGGTGAATGTAGTGAATTGAGGCTGTTAATAGCAACTGTGTGCTGGGCTGTGGACAGTCAGGGTGAGGACAGAGCGACTGGATGCCAGCATCCATGAGTGTCTTCCTGGCATTAGAGTTTAGAGAATCATGAAGTCCTTCTGTAGCATCATGTCTATTCCTCTCAGATTTTGATCTAAGTGCATGTAGAAGACTTAAAAGAAAAGCACTTTTTTTCTTTTTCTTTTCCTGATTTGCACCTGTGATGTATGTTCTTTCTTTCTCTTTTTTTATATTGTTTGTTTAACTGCAAACAAATAGTGTGAATGAATTATTATAAATTAGAACATATGAGAACTCTAATCCTCTCCAATTAATACATGAGACAGAGAATAGTAACAATACCTTTGTCTTGTTAGTAGTTTATTTTCTTGTTAGTGGTAACTACATAAGAGACACTACTGAGAACCTCTGTTACTGCTGCCATTCTCAAACACTCAAGAAAATACACATTTATTGCTCTTTGCATGAGACCATTCACATAAAAGTCAACAGATAAGCTTCCATTTATTTAAAGAGATTAAGATTTTATTTTCTGAGTCATCTTTCACATGTCAGCAATGACAGTATTTATAAGTTCTCCTCTTTTACTCATTTTGTTTTATTAATGTTATTGCAGTAAAATTGATTCTATTCATAATTTTAAAAAAATAGATTTTCTATAATATGCAGCATTTCATTTTGGTTACCTTGCTTGTTCTGTTCTTGTAAACCATATTGCCACAAAAAACATGGAAAACATGGAATTTCTAGGGGTAAATTGCATAACAAAATCTGGCAGATCTGACAGAAAGCTAGTACCAAGGGAAGATTTTTTTATTTTTTTTTTTCAAGCAGGTTGAAATGCTAAGTTGTCAGTAAAGCCATATGTCATAAAATGAGGATGTGGAAGGTGACCACAGAAATGTAAGTTTGCCTAGGGGTTCCAACTTAATATGTGTCTTTCTGGTGCTTTTAACATTTTTAATATGTAAAATTTCAAGTTGAAATTGATTGAGCTTATTTCCCTTCACAGTGTTGTTTTGAGTGGTCCAAAATGGTGTTTAAGTTTCATCAGTCGATTCCACATTTTAAAAAAATCTATTAAGAGAGAAAACTTTTTGACAGTTATTCTAGTTTATTATTTCTTTAGGGATATCATTTACTTTCAAGAGTTTGTGTCAGAAATTTGTGACTTGACAGAGGAAATAATGCTGTGTACTAAATCAAACATTTTAATCTTTTCATGAAAGTCCTTCTAGACCTGCTAGTATGAATATGGACAGATATCCATTAATGCCTACACAGTAAAAATCATTAGCAGATTGCTGCTAAAAATTTCAAACATTTCATCTGCAGGAAGCATGACCCATGATTGTAGTGTAGATGTAGCTCTTGTGGACAGGACACAGAAAAATGAATGGTACTGCCTGTCTTGATCTTCATCCCTTGTCCCTGTGAGGCTATGTTTTGTGAAGTAATCTTTAGACTAGTAGATTAAGACCACAGAATGTGATCTTGACAGTAGACTTAGATAGTGATAAGTTTTTTTCCTGTAGCCATGCCTCATATCTTATGTTTGCTTTTTGCAGTCACTTTGACCCCTCTGCGTTTTTAGTTATAGTAGAAACACTGTCCTTTTTTAAGAGTTTAGGTACAAAGACTAGGAATGAAATGAAAATTTTTTTATTTGCTATATTGAATTCTGGAAACATTATTAGCTTTTTCTTCAGAATATAATACAAGTTTACTGGTGGCAGGCCTGTTTGTTTGTCCTCAGTTTTGAAAAATATGTTAGGGCTCTGTTCTAGCTGTGGTGTTTGATGTCCTCACTCTGAAGTCTCAGCTATTGAGGATTTTGCATTTGAAAAGTAGTCACTGCTGTGAATATGCATGAGTTACTCTCACTAGAGTTTTCCCTATGTCATAGGTAAATTGAACCAATTGCACGAAATCCCTGTGCCCAGAGATATGATTTTGGTGTGAACATTTCTTAGTGTCACTTCCATTGAGATAAAAATTTCTTAGAATTGAAAAAACGGTAGCTGTGCCATTAGAGTCATGTTGCATCTGCAGGGATTTCTTTAAAGTTGTAAATACCAAGTATTTATCTTTTTAAAAGAAAAGTATTTTATGAATACAATTTAGTTACTTTTAATTGTGTTTTCATTGTGTCAAAGGTATATTGAATTTTCTCCATTAAAGCTCTGTCTCCTGAGACACAGTTTCAGTATGAAATGCTTACTGCCACTTCCATTGAGATCATGATTGCTTGGAGGGTGAAAAATAGTAACTGTGTCATTGAAATTATATCTGTCTATTGACTGCAATGTCAGTGGAAAATGTCACATGCACTTTTTCTTTCTTTAACTTGCAGGATTTTAAATGAAAAAATGTATTTTAAAAGTTAATGTAATATTTTACATCCACTTTAGTCCCTTCAGTTCTGCTTTTATGACTGTTGAGTAGCATTTGAACACAGACCTATGTAAACATACAAATTAGAAAGAACAAAGTCTGCAATTGTCTTGTTTCAGTCACCAAATTCTATAAATTAATTGAAAAGTGATTACACTACTGAGATATAAATATGCATGTTTTTAGTGTCTAATTTCTGTTGCAGGTACTTAGTCAAATGGCTGAGTCAAAAAGCTCTTTTCAATATCTAGTTTTGTGCTTTATGATGAATATGCTATTTATTATGTGAAAAGGGCTGAAAAAACCTATAATTTGACTTCTTAACTTACATGGATCTAGTTTTTATTTTAATCTCAATATTAGTTAAAATAGCACTACCAGCAGAGAATCTGACAATAACTTCAGCTGCATGCCACTTCTCCCTTCTGCTCACATCTCATTAGTGATATTGTTCTAATAAAATAAAAATAATTAACCTGTACATCTTTGCAGATGAGCCAAACAGCCCCAAGTGGTAACAAATTTCGATAATTTACACTTTCACACTTTCTCTCAACACAAGTTGGGAGCATGGTGACCTCTGGCCAAAAAAATATTAGATCTAGACAAGTAAAATATGTGACTCGAGTGGCTGGAAATAGCAAATCCCACATACTGTTGTCTTCTTTAATTTTCCACCTCATTAACATCTGCAAATGAGTATGTAAGGCTGAGGCTACAGAAGTCATACTCTTTTGTCATTAAACATGTTTGCTGCTAGCAATAACAGACTCTCCTAATGCTCTTTGCAGATACATGTGCATTTACCCCCAAAATACAACAGTGTTTTAACCTGCAGAGTTGTGTAATCAATATGCATATCGTGAGTTTTTGGGACAGTTACAGCTAGCCTTTCCAGCTCAGTAGCATCTATTTAAACAGCTCTAAGTTTTAAGCAATTTCTAATAAGGAAAATTTGCTTTAAAAAATCAGTCAGCTACTGAAAACCCCTAATTTTCTTACTCCAACCTAATAATGACCAAACCTCCAGAGAAGATTATTTTTGGGCTAAGCACCTGTGTTAAGCTTTATATCAGATATCACACAGGTAGGTGATCTTTCAGCAATGTCTTCCCAAATGATCTAGTTTGAAAGTAAATGTAAAATAGTCTCCTTTGTGATTCCTGCCTGCAAAGGGTTCAATGACCTTTGTTCATACAGAAATAAAGGTGGAGTATGATCCTTTAAACCTTGGAATCCAAACCACCATTAGCTTTCATTTGAACTAATTCAAAGTTTGTTCCTGTGGAAGTTTAAAAGGGCCATTTCTCAAAGCAGGGCAAATTTACAGACACTGTTCAAATTGAATCCAGCCATTGTTTTAATCTGCCTAACTGGTCCCTGTTGCCATACTCATCCTTGCTAGTAACATGATGACAAATGTAGCACTATATAAATCCTTAATAGTTTTTATAACATGACTTTGTTGTTCTGTGATCAATAAATTTTGTTTCATCCAAAGCTTTTCAATGTCAGAACTGGTTTTCAGTTCTCTTAAAACTGCTGTCATCCATATTTCTCCCAAAATCCAAGTCCATTGGAAGATGATTAAACAGCTTGACAAACCAGAAGGAACAACTTGACCTTTGTAGTTTTGACTGTTCTTTCTTAATGCCATCACAAAGGAAAAACAAGCAATATCTGATGATGCTCACATATCAGGAAAGACTGTAAAATGGCATTGCTCAGACTTGACATTTTGAGTGGCAGATGGGATAACAAATAATTTCCCCCCATCTTTTCTTGTCAATATTTAATTTAAAGCACTGAAGTTGATAAATATAGTGCATTTTGTTCCACAAAATGCAAATATCAATACTTGTCTCTCGCCTAATTGCTAATATGTTGTCAAGGATTGAATCATAATTTGACATAAGAACAGACTTTTTTTCCCTATTTTGATACAGTGAACGTAGTGTATTACAATGCTGATAAAAACCAGTATCTCATTGTCAAATATTCTCTTTGATGTTTTCAAAACATCCATCTTTCAGTATTTTGAGGTATCTCTCACTGAAGAATCGAGCACCCTGCAAACCAATGACACCAAATATTTCATGTTTCTAAGTTAATTGCTCTGACTTATGAACCCCAAAATTTTAATTCAAACATTAATGTAGTCAACACCAAGTCTGTACAGTTTGCATATCACCTATGCAAATATAAAATAGTTAATTGTGCATATATTGTTCTTATTCTAGTAGCTGCATAGACCTATGTCATCACCTATTCCTGCTAATAGTCTATGGCTTCTCTACAGGGTCTATCACTATACAATCAAATTCTTTCCCTGTCATATCCTGTGCCTTCCAGTAGGTTTTAGAAATGATTTACCCTGTGTTCTGGATGTGAAACCTTACCCAATACACTTTATTATTAGTTAATCAGCATTCTGAAGGGTTAAAACCAAACAGTAGGAAAAGTATATGGATTTGGCTCAAACTGAAGGTCAGCTGAAGCTGGGGATATTTGCAATTCTTAAAAGTATTTAAGTACCTAAATATGAAAGGAGGCATTTAGTAGATTTTAAAAACTCCCACTAGGAAAATTTAAGCTTTGCTGAAAATCCCACAACTTCTACCTTCTCTCTTTTACCTTGCGGCAGCCTGGAGTGCCTGTAGAACTTGGAAGATTTCACTAATGAGAGGGTTTTATTTGCACACATGAACATCTTGTATCAGTAATAGCTAAATAATAGAATTGTAATTGATGCATAATTGATCTAAAGCTTGCTTTTAGTCATGGTTTGCTAGGAACACTTTGCTTTTGTCCTTTTGTTCCTACCTGTAATTTCATGGATTACAAATATATGAAATAATACAAATATATGGACTATTGGAGTGTTAAGTTTGACACAACTATAAGTGAAACTGCTTGGAAGCTTTCAGAGAAAGCTGAATGAAATCTTAACTATGTTTCCATATTACTCTTTTTATTTTTTTCCTTACAGATAGAGACCAATACAGGTTACAGAGATTAGAGTTGCTACAAAAAGTAAATTAGAAGAAAACTTGTTAAATAAATTTCTCATTGCTGTTTCTGGTAGACTATAAAAAATATGCTATTTGTTAATTATCAAGACATTTCTTCTAAGTTATATTAAATTACCACATTTTTCTTTTAGTGTCAGTATAGTATTATTTTAGTGTCAGATAGTATTTTATTGTCATGTAAGATAATAAATATGTGACAGATTCTTCTGGTGTGAAGTGCACCTCCCTTCACTACTCCCATCAATCTTGGGCTGGAGGAGAGGTGGTGCTATTTGAGTATTTTTGCTGGCTAAGACTGAACAAAGGAAAAAAGAAAGGGAAAAAAAAATAGTTAACAATTAGTTGCTGTCTGAATTTCACATGAACAAACCAAAATCTGGACAGGTTTCTTCTCGGGCCTGGAATCCTAGCTACTCTTTAGGATGCCATTGGACAACACAGCTCAAGCAAAGTTTTGAGATTTCCGCCTGTGGGTAGAAGACAGCTGAAGCTGACCTTTCTGGAGTTGAGCAGACTGAGCCAACAAAACTATACCATCCGTCTTGGTTTGGCTTTGGGGAATAAGTTTACAGAAAGATATGAAGGGTGATAAATGAGCTCATAAGCCAAAGGATGGTCAGGTCCTTTGTGTCTCTTAAAAATATATACAGACATCTGCAACTATATACAGTATCTTAAATAATATGTAGATATTGTTACCTCAAACATTCATATAATGAAATGAGATTTCCTCACTTTAAGGAAACAAGAAATAAGAGCTTCTTCATTTTCTAAACCAGACATGCTGTCTATACTTGGAGCACCTTTTCTCTTCTGTAAGCTCTCAATGTACAAATATATTAAAATTGTAAATGTCAAATTCGATGTGAGGTTTCAGTGTGGACCTGTCTGCAAATTCCATTTTCAGTTTGCCAGCAAGCACTTTACCCTGCTCAGTAGCTTGCACCTTTTCAAGAAGCAGAATATCTTCAGGCACTTCTCATACAGCCATTAATTGGCTGTTTCTAGTGGGATCTCTTCACTGAGTACATGTTAATGTTCGTGATGTGGGTCACAACTCTGCATTGCTATTTTCTCTAATTACCATCCTTCACTGTTTTTTCCCTCAGCTGGAACATTGTGTTCTCCCAGGCACAGCGTATGCAAAAGTGGAGATATCACAAAATGAGAGGAAAAAATAACCTAATTATCTTCATGGTCCAGGAAGGTCCAATTAGCAATTAGAGAAATGTGTTGAAATAAAAATTGTACATTGCTTCTTTTGACTCTGCTTCTAAACTATTAAGTTCACTGCTCAGATATATCATGGGATTAACTAACTGCTGATAAGAACACTTTTTAACACCAGAGCTTTAATGTTTCTGAACACAGATGGTTTGAGGTGTTTGAAACTGCATGAATTACTGAACTATAGTATCATTGCAAGATTGTTAATTGTTCACTGAGCCTTGACTGGAAATATAGTTTAATATGTGCTTCATCATCACTGCATATGCAATCGTCATAAATGAACACACACAATTGCTGTGTCGAGAATGTGAGAAAGTGCTCTCATGCATTGATTGACCTGGGAATGTGTAGGGTCTGCTTATTCACACTCCTTGCACAGGTGCACAAAACCGGGCATGTTACAGAATGTACAGAAAGAATAAGATTTGTTTATTGCTTGCTTTATTCTGAGATTCCATACCTTATACTGAATTTGATAGAGTAGGGACAACTAGTGTGGAAAAGGAATGCTTTATTGCAGGTTGGCTGACTACAATGATGGCACATTTTCCCTGTGAACCTGGCTTCCCTCTCCTTTAGTATGAACTACACCTGAATTACAAGGTACTGTCTGCAAAAAAAGATTACAAACTAGGATTGCATTTGAGAAGAAAGTGAAAAAAGATGATGCTATATCCAATCCATAGTCAAATCCACAATTTATATTTCAAGAGTTGATGCAATTATATAATAATCATTTATCATTTATACTGTTATGTATCTACTCTGGAAGGTGTCTACATCAATCTTAGCAATCTTTCTCTAGGAAGTCCTAAGGGTAGACATAGATTCCTACTAGCGTGCAGTCTAGGGTTGGAAGTCTACTTGGTGAAATATTATTTATTAAGACCTCTGAAAGGAAACTAGAAAAGCTCAATGTAAGCACACAGATAACAAAGAATCTTAAGATTTCTTCCTCTGCAGGATCACATTTACTTTATATTTTTGTCCAGATAGATTCACATTTCTGCAGTTGGAAGCTTTGAAGTTGGTAATGACAGGAGTATTTACATCAGTATTTACGTCAGAGCAGCATGCTATATTCAGTGGCAGTGGGGTAGGCCACGATGGAATATCGTAATAAAACGTGCATGATATGAAAGGCACAGAGGGTAATACCTTTATTTTCCTCTTGGCCTGGACAGAAGAAAATAGAAAAAAACATGCTTCGCATAACTATCAGGTTACCTTATCCTTCTTGTCATTTGGTTGTTGTGTGTATTTCTTTTTACATCTCTTTGTCTTACAGCATAAACCACTAATAACTTCTTTTTTCCTTCTTAGACTATAAGATGCTTTTATATTTTTAGATTTCATACTCAATGTATTTGTTTTCTAATTCCTCACTCTGAAGCCAAACCAATTCTTGATGATGCTTTGCTGCTCCAGTGCACCATACAAATCAGGCAAAGGCAAAGGTACTCACTGTGCAGAAGGCCTGAGTGCTTAGAATCCAAGATTGCTGTATATAAGCATTTAAATACAGGAGTGCTTGCTAGGGTATATGAAATTTGATGTTATACCTCATTGTTACTTAGATGTATTCAGGAAAATATTGTTAGTAGTTTTTCTTTGTAACAAAATTCTTAAAAAATTGCAACCATCTTGACTCCCCACTGCTTTTTTGGGCTCCATTCCCACACGCATATGAAGATTTGCAACAGGCTCCACTGGGTTGTTAGAAGTATGTCGAGGGATACTGGGCCGTATTGCTGCAAGGCACAGAGATAATTGATAAGATCTAGGCTGGGAAACTTTCCATTTTTCCATTCACTGCATATCAACCAGGAATTGACCCACGTGGAGAAGGTCAGATGGTAAATAAAGAGAGATAACAGCGATGTAGAAAACAAGAGGTATGAAGGAGTGGGGTTATTTATTCTAGAAAGAGGCAGCCACATCTGCTTTGTCCAGGGAAAGAAATGAAAGGCCACTCTGCAAAGGAAGGGAATAACCTGAATAACCCAGTAGATAAGACAAAAGTGAGGTAGCAAAGAAGATTTCAGTTAGATAGGATGAAAAATAACAGTTGGGAAAGTGACACATAGTACAGATTGAATGTGGAAATATAGCATTTCTGCCATTGGTCCTCTTAAAAAACAAATGAAATAAGTATCTGTCAGTAATATCAAGGAGCAGCTAATCCTTCCTTGGGGCAGCAGAATGTTTTTGGTAATGTCTTAAAATCCCCTTCAGTACTAATTTTTCATTGACTGTATTAAGATTTAACAGGGAGACTTTCAGCCCAAAGGGCTTATAATAGGAAGTTCTGTCTTGTTTTGTCTGAGAATTGTTAGATGGTTTTTCTCCAGGAGTAAATGGAAGATGCCACATGGGTAATGTCTGGTCAAATTAATGAATGTTGAGAACTACGGTGTTTTACTGATGTGCAGTGAGCAAGTTTGTAAAGCAGATTCCTGTGGTTGCTACAATCGATGTCAAAAATCCTATTGACTTAAGTGGTTAGAGATGCAAACCTTAAGCTACTTGGGAGATATCAGTTAATCAATTTGAATAAAATTCTTCTGCCATGTGTGTTGAATCAAGCAATAGTTTTCAGTTCTCTTGAGATGTGAGAATCTGTTATACCAATCACCCTACACCCACCATTTTTGGGAATTCATTTTAATTAATATTAATTAAATTTGCCTTGAGCGTGTTATTTTGCTGTCCAGATTTTGTGAAAGATTTTCCATTCCTGCTGCCTGCTTGCTTTATCACCTTGGTGCATCCGTTTACAGAAGATGCAGATGCCATATAAAATATTAATTCATCAATTTGCTGAGGTTAAAACAGTCTTCTCCTCCCTTTCCCTTCGGTCGTTTGGACCCTGGAGGGCCGCCAGTGCAGCTGATTGAGGGTGGCTCAGGGTGAGGTGTTCTCCTCACAGAGGGCACTGAGGGGAGCCTGGGGTGAGGGACATTGGACTGGGAGCCATCCCTGGGGATTGCCCCAGCTGCTACTGAGTAATGGGAATGGGGTGTGGGAGCAGGGCCCCTGGTGAGCTTGGTTAGGAACCTGCTTCTCTCTGTTTCAGCTTAACACAGCCCCTTGGGTCTCAGGCTCAGAACCCCAGGGGCCCTCCTGGCTTTTCCTGAGGAGAGTCCTGCAGGGTTGTGCCGGGGGCAAAAGGCTGTAGGGCAGGGCAGAGCACAGCTGCCCTGGATGTGATGATTGCTTTCAGGTGAAAAGGGGCTTCCTTCCCTTAATATGGGGTGGGTGTGGTGTTAATTGGCCCTTATGTAGTGCAGGTGATGCTGTGCTGCCTGGCTGCTGCAGAGAGGGCAGAGCTAGGCAGGGAAAAGCACTGTGAAACTGGCTTGCCTATGGGCAAGGTGAAGGCACTGGGTGGCACATCTCCTCTCCTGAATGGGTGCTATGGGTTGGTGGTCGTCAGTACTGGAGACCATCTGGGTGCTTTGAGGTAAGTGCTCAGCCTGACCTGCAGAATTTTCCTGGGTGTGCTTTCGGTCTCAGCCTTCCTAGGTACCAGCAGTCTGGGCATCAGCCCAGGTATCGTTAGTTGCCAGTCCTGGCAGCCGCATTGTCCTCTGCTGTTGAGGTCAAATACAGCTTGGTTTTATTTACTTGGCTTTTAAGGGGAAATGGGAAATCTGAGTTCTCCTAATGTGAAACGCTGTTCTGGTGGTCTCAGAAAACCAAAGTACATAGTATGTATTCCTAGATAGGCCTTAATGACTGCAGTGGGAGTCTCTGCGTTGTGTGATTAATGGGAAGGTGAAGTTAATGTGTGGGGGGGAATCTCTTTCCTCTATGGCTTTTAGGGTTAATCTGTATTTGTTCCTGGATTTGAGGGTATTAAAGAGCAAATTAATATGGATTTGAAGTTCTTGAAGTTATGAATCTTTGTGAGCAGACAGCCATGACCCTTTAGGTTGTGGTGTTGTGTTGGTTTGGGGTTTATTTTTGTGGTTTTTTTCTTTCATTTTTGAAAAGTGATAGAATACATATTGTTGTATTTGGGGTATATCTCAAACTATAGTATTCTCCTGACTTCTTTATCTTGCTACTCTGTGTATCAAAGAGTGGAATAATGCACCTTGCAGGGCTGTAGAAAATTTATGTAACTCTGCTCCCCAAACCCAGTTTCCCACAAAACTTTATATATAATAACTTTGTATCTCACTTCAATTTTTCTCACATCTTCTGATTTAAAAATAAAACATGACACAATCTAGCTTCAAAGTTGGATTAACTGCTGCTATGCCCGTAATCAATTGAATAAGCAGAGTATCTTTTATATTAGTGAGCATTTAGCATGTTGTTCTAGATTCTAAATATTTTCATCTGTAATTTAAGCCTTATTTTTCCATTGGGTGCCCAATTGGACATTGCCTTCTTAAATGGAATATGCTTGTGTATATCATATCATTGTAATAATGGAAATGTTCTTACTTTCATTGTACTATGGCAAATACTGCTGCAGAGGTACATGTTGTAGGAAAATCTAAATTAATTTTGTTAGTGTGTACAAAACTAAGAAAGACTTCTACTTTTTCATTTCTATGAATTAAGGATAAATTTGGGCTTATAAAAACTCTAGGAGAAATATGGTCTTTTTAGCAAACAACTTAACTGATGCTTTAAAATACAATATGTTCTTTATAGGGAAGCATTATGCTCTTTAAAGAAGCCCAGTCTAATATTTTGGCAGTCAGTTTAATTTTTAGTGCAGCAAAAAATAAGACAACTGTAGAAGTTGCATCAATTACTGGATGCACAAGAAGAAGTTTTTCCAAGTGTGGGATTCCTTTGCTTTCAACTGACCTGTTTTTCTCAGAAATTGCTGTTGATTAGTAAAACTGTTCTTAAAAAGAAAACTTTGAGCATCCCCAGAGAAATCTATCTGCCTTACAGGCAGTGATCTGAGGGAAGGCAGGCTTTCTCCTGACCTCCTCCTTCACAAGAAGAGGATTTTCCAAGTCCTGGAACACAATCACCTGATTTGGAAACAGCTGTTATATCTGGTGCTATTCAGAAGTTCATGCTACTTGACCACATGCACATCTTCCCATGGCTTCATTATTCTGATGGTTGAAATACTACTCTGCTTCTTCAGCTATTGTTTTTCACTTCCAGATTAAAACTGGCAGTCTTGAATCTGGTTTTGGCTGTTCTCCCTTGTTGTTTGTCCCCTTTCTATAGATCTTTATGGACATCAGTCATTCCCTCAGTTCTGTCTTACTGGATGAAACCATTTAGGAATGGTTAACAATGTTAACAATGATGAATAATCACTCCTAGTCAGCTGCTACAAACTCCCTTTCCCAGGCAGTGGGTAACTGACTGGCAATTTGTCTGGCAGTGAATTGGGTTGCATTGGAAAGAGAACGCTGCTATCTCATCCCAGGCAAGGACCATTTTCTTTGCCTGCATCCTCCTGTAGTTTTCCAGTCTCTCCACAGCATAGCACCTCTGTCTTTCTCTTTCCCCTCTGTGCTCACCTTCCCTCCCAGCATCCTGCTGATGTCCCCACCATCAGCTGTGCCTCAGGGCCTTGCTTCCGTGCAGAGAGGTAGGGTGAAGTGACTTTATGGCTTGATGTCTCTGTTGCTTATGACTGAGGGAGCAGGGCCAGACAAATTCTTTATTTTTAGCCAGAGAGTGTAGCAGGCCAACGAAGAGGCTTAGTGCAACACATCCAGATGAAGAACCATATGTGATCCAGGTCTGGTGCAACTCGGGGACTCTGTGCAACCCTCTGAGTATAGTTCATCCTTGAAGACTGCAATTTCTGCTCCATGTAGATCTGCTTGACTCTGCTGCTCCAGCCAGGAGCTTCTGGTACACCACTGAGTCTGGAACCTCAAGTACAGCTCTTCCAAAGCCTCATGCCCTCACTCTTCTAGTTGGAAACTTTTTGCTCATTGTATCTGTTATCCCTTAAGCTATCCCCATAAAAATGATGTGAGCAGTTTGAATAATTTATTTTTTTTTAAACACTGTTATCTTTCTTATCTGTCATGGACGCCAGCTCCCCTTTTATTTTTGTGACTATGGGTATGTGTCTCTTAAACTTTGCTATCATCAGAAGGAAACTAATTGTATTCATAAATCTTACTGATAGCTCTAAGTGTATTTAAAGTTCTTTGTCCCATCCTTTCTTAGTCTAGATAACATGTATCAAGACTGTGAGCATCAACAAATATTTGGTTACTCTACAGCACATGGCATTACCCACTGAAAACTTCTGCTTTGGTGTTGCAACTTTTAAAACCTGTTGCACATAGTCTTAAAAAAGAGACTGCACTGAATAGATTAGAACATTAGCTGAAAAGCTAATGTTTTCTTGCTGCTGCTTGGTAATACTGCAAACTTGTCTGCCTCAGATTAGATTAGAACCATGTTTAGCTAGTTTCCTAAGCAATGTTTGGCTTTCAGAAATTGTATTTGTTTAGCAGATTATTTTTTTCTTTAACATCTGTCCATTCCAAAATGACTTTTCCAGTATTATTCTTTTTGGAGATTATTAATCACATTTGATAACTAAAGAGTAGCTATTTTCAAGGTTCATGCAAGCACTGTATAAAAAAGAGGCCTAAATTTTAACTGATAATGCTTATTTTCCTTTGGGGAAACGAGGGGTGTGCTGGCAAGATATTTTTAAAGTTATATTTATCAGCTGGACCATTAAATGGAAATCAAATGAACAGGTAAAACCAGCTCAATGAAAATCTAAAGGAATCTGATAACTGTATATTTCTCTGTGTGTGTGTATAAATACATATTGTGCTCCTTAGTTGCAAAGAGTGCAATAGAAGCTAAGCAACAATGCTCAGTGTTATTGCCAGATACTTCTGGAGTGAGGAAAACAGTCTGAGGCCAGCTGAGGTTCCTTCAGTGGGAAGAATAAGAGAGGTACTTAGCAACTTGCAGAGGGCCTTCAGATGAAAGCATATTTTGGATCTATAAGGGGCTCCCAGCTGTTACAACATGACTGTTATTATTTGCCTAGTAATATTTATTATTAAAAATTTATGTTTATTGCCTAGGAAACTTTAAAGGCAATTTTTACATCATTGCAACTGGAAGAAAAATGCAAACATTTCCAAATCCTAGATCTGATATTTTTTTTTTCATTTAGTATGTCTGCTTATGATATGACCTATATCTTTTGTTATGGAGCAATACAGCGATGTATGACCAGTTTAAAACAGCTACATCTGTCCAAGAACTGGGTAGAAGAGTTCAGATGTAATTGTTGGCTCTGTGCAGGACATTCCTATATGGAAGCAGACATCACCTCCACTGCTCCTTCTTGTGGTGCTGTGGATGTGCAATGCTCTGCCTTTCCTCATGCTCCATGTTTCTCTCTCTTTGCTGAACTTGCTCAAATGTGTTTTGCTTAAAATTTATTGCTAACTTCAGGGCTGCCCCTTAATCCTTTGTCAAAGACCTCAGGTTTGTTAGTCTTATTAGTCTGTTACCATGGTGTTTCCTTCATTTATATTCCTTTGTGAAAGATGCCCTGGTTCACATTGAAGCTTACAAACTACATTTTCAGTTAAATGGCATTCTGCAAGACTTGCACGTATATTTTTGCTAAACTAATTTTTTTTTGGGGGTTCATTGATCTCTTTAATGAAACTCTAAGCATTTTTATGAGCCAAAACCTCATTACACTCTACAGAGGCTGTACTTTAAACCTATCTGTTCTGTTACTGTACATTTTAATAAAACTTTATTAGATTTCTCTTCTGATGAAAGACAGCAGGAAATGTTTCCTTCATTAGAAGACTTGAAGTGCTGGGAAACTTAATGTTGCATTCTTGTTTTCAGATTAATTATGGGTTTTGTTATACCTGGTTAATGGGTCTTCTATGAAAGGAATTCAATTTAAATTAGCCCATAAACGATAACTCCATTCACGTCAAGATTATCTTTACACATCTGATCATGTGCCTTCTTTTCAATGAATAATAATTTTTTTCCAGTCCTGGATTTATTAAGTTTTTCCTGTTGTAAATGGGTATGATACACATTTTATAACAGGGTATTTTATCTAAATTCGCTTCTACCAGTGACACTTCACTTTGCTACAGCAGCGGATGCAAATCTACTGCAAATGTAAATATACTGAAATGTATTTTTTTCCTTCTTTTAGTCAAGAAAGCTTCATTTTTTTTTTAAAGTGGTTTCCTATGCAACATGGGGTACAGTAATCTGTGTAGCTATTAGGTTGTCTGAATAGGATGAAATGAAATTCCTATTTCATAGAAATGAAAGCATTTTTATGTAACTTAATTTTGTAAATTCCTGAGTAGCATCTGGAGGGAAGAGAATGATGTAGAATTAAAAACTCAGGGGATTTGCTCAATATGTTGAATCTACTCCAATATCTTATTTTTCCTTCTATGGCCACTACGCATATGTTTGGGCTCTACTGAGAGTACAAGAACGTGCTTAACTGAGAGCTACAAAAAAGGATATTTTTGTGTAGCTACAAGCCATTTTTTTCTCTTTCTTATATTACAGCCAAATCTTATTAGTGTCCTGGCCTAAGTAAGAGAGGTTAAAAGTCATTTGCTTTGTCTTTTCTTGCTGTCACCATTCTGGAAGGCTATAATCAAGAAAGACTTTTATCTCCCTTTTCATCAGTTACTAATTATTCCTTTTTTTTTTTTAACTTTTTTTAAACCAGGAGAAAGAGTATGTGTATATATATCTGTAAAAACCCTACTTCTAGCCCAGATGTTAGTCAACATGAAACACCTTGTTGCAACACATATTGTTGCCCTTAAAGAGGGAAATTTGTGATAAGGTTGCCTTTCACTAACACAGACTTGTTAATTGGAAAGCAATTTGCACAAAGCCCTAAGCATGAGCAAGATCCAAATGCCAGTTTTTGAGTTGGTATTCCTAACTGTATCTTTCAATAGTTATCCCTCCTCTATTTCTTAGCTAGTGCTAAGCCCAAAAGCTTCTTCCTTTTCTTCCTGTCAGAGTCAGGCTGTAAATTGGACTGTTCCAGGCTGCTTTTTTTTATTATTATTCTTTTCTGGTTTACATGTCCATTCAAACAACCGCAAAGTGTAAGCCCTGGCTGAAAAGACTGTGGTTCTCAGTGACCTGTGCTGTTTTACAGAAATCGGTTGAGGTTGTGTCTTTCTGCTCTTCTTAGGAAATGTGTTTTTTTCTGAATAACCATGTCCCGCAAGGTGAATATTCTTGGAACCCATGTGGTGGGTTGACCTTGGGCTGCAGCCAGACTCCCCGTCAGCTTTTTTCTCACATCCTCATTTTTCATGGATTCACCCTCAGATTCACCCTTCCTTACATGCACCTCCCCAGAGGTGCCAGCAGCATCGCGGCTGGGCTCAGCCCTGTCCTGTGGTGGGGCCATTAGAAGCAGGTGGAGTCAGTGATGTGGGGCAGCCCTGGCCTCTCCTCATGGACCCCATTGCCAGCAGCTGGGCAGGGCCACGCCACCCTGCTGCTTACAGGGGTCACCTCTCAGCAGTCAGTCTCTATTGATAACATGCTGTTGTAAATGTGAATATCAAAGTTATCCCAGCAACAGCTTCCTTCTTGTTGCTGCTGGTGTCTCACTGATTGGAGAGCTCCACAGCTGAGTAACTGGGGTGGGCAGAGGGGGACACTGCTCCTCGGTGCTGGTGGTGATGCACGGGTGCTCTGGGACTCGGGAGAGGTGGTGGCAAACGGTTGTACAGCAGAGAAAGGAGTTGAAAGGAGATGGGAAATCTACAGATAGAGCCATTTCATGCTTTTTGTGAGAATGCCTCAGCCCTGCAGAGCAGCAAAGAGTAGTAACATGAGCCTTACCTCAAAATATTGTTAAAGAAGGAACAAAGAACACTGTACAGCAGTAATGTTGATATTTAGCTTATTGGGGGCTTTTTCTCTTGGCTGGTGGTGTCAAGAATTGCTATTTTTCATGAACGGAGTCATTTTGAACCTGAAGTTTTAAACTCTTAGCTATGTACAGATGCCCCCACTAACCAGCTGTGGTGGATTATGTCCCTTGAATTTCATTAGCTCTTCTCTTATCAGTGGGAGGGTTTTAAATCCAGTAGGATAAAAAAGGGAGGTTTTGCTAGGAAAATCTGAAGCTTCTGGAGGCTGCTTGGGGAACGGGTCTCATTCTGGCTAGTTCTGGGTTTAGTATTTAATCTTTTAAAAGCCTTTGATAGTTGCTAATATTCAAGCTGGTGGCTCATATATGGAATATATGCCAAAGCACTAGTCTGTATAAGGTGGTGTTGAATTCTTTTGGTTATTGTACTTCTAAAATAAATGTTCACCTTCTTCACCTGACATAAGGAACACCTTCTTGCTTTGTAGTAAGCAGGTCACTTTGAGGTGTTTCTAATGATAGGAATAAATAATTTATAAATATAGAACAGATTTTTTTTTTTTCTTTTTCAGCTGTGGCTTTTATCTGGAATTATAGGGAGGTAGTGGAGTGTCTCAGTTTCCAGGATAAATGCTTCTCATGCCTCCCAGGAAGTGATTTACTTCAGGTTTTGGCTCCTGACAGCCATTCTGTCATAGGTAAGGAAGAGTTGTTGATGGAAATAGCTTAAGTGTTGTACTGAATGAAAGACCAGTCATAACTTGTCACACGATGTATAATGACTGGCTATTCATTTCTGAAGGACCGCCGGAGGTGCTAGCCAGTGAGTCAGCCCAAGCGTGCTGACCTTGGAGGCTTTAATCTCTGGAAAGGTGTGTTAAAATGTGTATCTGGTTTATTAAGCAGAGAGGATGACAAAAATACAGATGGTTAGCCAGTTCTGTATAGCTGACATGACTTGAATTAACTGGTGAAAACTGATTGCTCCCACTTAATTGTTACAAAATAATACTACACAAAGTAAAGCAATAGGAATGTTGTCAGTATTTAGTAGTGAATGATTTGGCATCATTATCTTCCTAATAACGTGTCTGAAATAACAAACATTTTATATAATCGAAGCTTACATTATTGCTTTGGCTTCTAATGCACAAGTTTTGTGCTTTATTTGCTGCTGGCTTCCTGCTGCTTCTAGGTATGAAATAGGGCACAGTGGTTCTTGGCTGCAGGTCATCAAGTGAGTGATTTGCAGCGCAGGCCCTCTGGGCAGGGTGCTCAAAGGGAATGTGTGGCTGCACAAGGCATCTCCAACTCATACTGACCCCCCTCAGCTCTCTTCTACGTGTGAACAGGTCAAGTTTTCCAGACTGAGAAATGCTCTGAGTGTGTGCCTGGTCTACCCTAAAAGTTCTGTGAGAACTCTCAAGGCTCATCATTGATGGACTGAATTGATCTGAAACTTTGATTTGGTTTTTTGTAGTCAACATTTAGATATGTGTTTTTACTTATCCAAGTCGCTTTAACCTAGAAAGCCTGCTTGTACTTTGTCACGTTTGGTGGTCTCATACATACAACAGTGCACTTCTGTTGTGATGAAGCAGCATAACTCAGGTATGCGACAAGTTTTTTTTTTTATTCAGCCAAAAGGCTCATGCAACAGCTCCTCGCTCAAACCTCAGGAAATCTGTTAATTGGGTGAAAAACTTCAAATTTAGTGTTGAAGAGCTGAAGATTGCCTCTGAGGTCTGGATCAGAGCTCTGATTCAAATGATGTGATATGGTATCCAGAGCTGGAGCTGAAGCTTTTGCACCTTGTGGCAGCCACAGTCCTGTAGAAGGATGGATTTGTTGGGTTTTTCTACTGGGAAGTTGGTATCTAGAAAAAGCTGCCTCTCTCCAATTTTCCAGTTGACTAGGTGTCAAGAATTGCATGCCCTCTTGCTTTGACTTTAATTTGTGGTAAGAGAAACGTTGGGAACAGGCTTGAAGTTCTTGTTTCCATTCTAAATAAAAAAAAAAGTGGTGGTTTCTTTTCCAGCTGCTATGATGATTTTTATTTAGTTTAATCAATCCGTTTACTCCTTATTTAAATTACTGCTTGACTCAGAATTGCATTTCTAAACATGGCAAATGCTTGACAATTAGTGTCTAATTAGCAAAATCTAAGAATTTCTGCAGTTTTGGATCTCTTCTAGACTTGTTCTGCTGCCTGGTCCAAAAGCTTATTAAAATGCTTGTGGTGAGATAATGTTGCAGTGAGCATCAGAGGCCTAGTCCTTCACCCTGTTTTCACTCGTCAATAGCACTTAATACTGTTCAATATTCTGTATGAATGAGAATAAGCTTGTGAAGTCTTGCAGGGTAGGTGGGTTAATGGATCAATATTGACCTTTACCATTACAACTGCAATTAAAGCTGTATATGAACTGAAATGAGGGTAGCAGTTTCAGCACAAACAGAGAGACTGTGGGAGTTGCAGGAAGACTTTTTTTTTCGTATAACAATGATTTATACCACTTTAGATGTCTCTGAAAACATTTCAGAATTGGAAATAAAAACAAACATATGGAGAATGCTGTAGGGATGTGGATAGTTTTAAACCATGTTGTGTGGTCTTTTTTTTGTTGGGTTTCTTTTTCCTTGATGGTACAAAGCCTCTTAGTGGTGAGGTTAAGCTATCTTCATTAAAAAACAGCTATGAATTCAGATAGTGTTTGTTTTTACTCGTTTGATTTCTCTTGCTGTATTTGCTGTGTGCTTTGAATGAAGGAGTGACATTTAGGTCGAGGAGATGTTGCACACAGAGGGCAGTCTGGGCTAACAGCACAGTGCTCTTTGTGGGTCATGGCAGCATGAAGCCAAAGCACACTCGTTCCCTGTCAGTGTGCATCCCTAAGAAGTAGGTTTCACCCACCAGCGTGGTAGCCTTTCAACACCCTTTGTCTACGTGTCACATCTTGTGTGACCACCTGTGTCAAATGTTAAAAGTGACCTGGCACTTCTGAGTCACGATGAGGGAATCTTTGCCTTCAGCAGATAGGAAATGTGGTTATTGAAATATGACCTCTTGGGCAGCTGGAAAATGGAGGCTCCCAGCATCATCAGAGGCTTCTGAACTTTTTGTTGTGTTTACTACTTTCATTTAAGCTCACCTCTGTACTATCTATTGTTTTGGTGGTATTTGTTGTGGTTTTTTAGAAGATGGAAGTAGCCGTTTGTATAGTGGGGGGGGGAGGGGAGGAATATTTCACACACTGTAATAATACAGCATGAAAATCAGAACAACAAGAGGGGAAAAAATTGGGGTGGGTGGAAGTGCTCAAAGGCAGTCAATCCACTTCAGAATACTTTTTCTGTTTACAAAAAATAGAGAAGCTATTTATTTAAACCTTACTTTGTACCAATCCCCCAACTTTGCATTCAAATAGGAATGTATGTTTGTGGGTGGCTTTAACCTTAGTCCTCCTTAACTGCTATTCTCATGACTATGTTCTGTTATGAAATACAGAAGTATGAGAGGGTCTGCTTTAAGAAAGGAGACACCAAATAGCTGAAGTCTCCTATAACTTTGGCCAGCTTTTGTTATAAACTCCAGAAGGCTAAGGAATGGGAAAGAGGCATACTTGTTAATTCCCACATCTTGTCCTGACAAAGTATTAGTGGTAGAAAGGAAAAAGGTAAATGGGAAAATGTGAATGAAAAGCTTTAAAGGAAGTTTAAAAGTAGCCAGGAGACATTAAGTAAATGTATTGAGAACACCATAATTTTATCATTGATCAGTGACAATTTTTTCTACCCTCTCTAAATTAGCATTTTAACTTTGCAAAGAGTTAAAAGCCCTCTCAAAGCTCTACCCTACACAATAATGGGAGAGCTACTGCCAGCACTGGAGTATAAGTTTTTAATTTGTCCACAGATATTTATATATATGGAAACAAAGTAAAGAAAACATGCTTTCCAGGTCAGATTACATACTATGCCCATCTCCAGAAAAAAAAAAATTCCTTTTTGACCAAGACTGGAAAGGAATGGGATCCTACAAATACCTGTCTTGTCTCTGGCACTCCTGCCAGCTGGATGGCTGCTCCCCTGCTGCACAGCAGCGAGAAGAAAGCTCCCTGAAAGAGAGAGAAATGGCCAGGGGGATTGATCTTCCTGGGTTCAAGTGCAGGATGCTCCCCAACATACCTGGGAGAAACAAGTAGTATTGATCTGTTCTGTAGGAATGCTAAACTTGCACTGAAGAGAAAAATCTCATTAAAGTTCCTCAAGATGCCCTTTGCTGCTATTGTTTGGGTCGCTTTTTTTTAACATTTTCTGTACAACAGTTTTCTTTAGATTAAATGGCCTCAAGTGTAGCGGGATCAATGCATCTATTTGGAGACTTACTTTTGGTAACTAAAAATAATTGTAATACAGCAATCCAAACCTATTTGTTATGTTATCCAGGGAAAACCAGAGCAGAATCTTTAATTTGTTCTGAAGCATTGAAAATCTATAATACTAGTAGTTTGGGTGATTCTTCTTCTCTCCCTCCTGTGCTGAAGCATGTTCTCAATGTGCCAAGTAACTTTGACATTACGTTTTTTCTTTTTGTTATTTGTGTGGTTTTTGTTGTGCTGCTTTTTTTTTTTTTTTAATAAAGCTAATTCATATTATAGATCTATAGGATGGTTTCAGTTGGAAGGTACTATAAAGATCCTTTAGTCCCATCCTCCTGCCATGGGCAGGGACACCTCCCACTAGAGCAGGTTGCTCAAGGCTTCACACAACCGTGCCTTCAACACTTTCAGGGATGGGGCATCCATAATTTCCCCAGCCAACCTGGGCTGGTGCCTCATGGGGACATTAATATGTTTGAAAGTAACTGCAGTTGAAGTGGGACTATAACCATTATTACATATCACCTCTACATTTCTCTTTAAACTAAACTGGACCAGACCTTTTCTTTTTTGTTCTCTTGAATTATCTCTTGAAAGATTATTATATAAATCACCTATACTTCGATGTCTTTAGAACGATGCAAGTAACATACAAAAAATACAATAGTTATTGTGTCCTTCCTTTTTTAGATTTTGTATACAGATGTTTATTTGAATCTCAGGAGATATCTAAGTGTGATTTAGTTTTAGGTTTTGGTTAATGGTTTGGTCCTAAATTTTCTCTGAAAATGATAGCTCAAGTTGAGATTGAAAATATACCACACAAGTAATAACTTCTGGTGGTGCTGCTTTTTATCCGAAGATCTCAAAGTATTTTGGAAATGTGCTATTTATTATGTGCTTGTAGTATTGTGTAAGGAGCTTTATGAAACTTATGGCCTGTAAAACCATGTATACAGGCAAATCCTATGTATGGAAGACTTTTCAGAAAGGAGACTATCTGTGTATTCCTGTGCTTAAGCTGAGGGATGAAGGTCCCTCTGAGCAGGAGCTGACTGACAAAACTTTCTTTGGACTAAGTTCCACAGTGACAGGCAATGCCAAACAATTTGCATCACTTCAATTTACCTTTTTGTTCCTCAGTTTGCCTGGTATGCAAACATACCTGTACAAATGCAACTTGCCAAATATTGCTTCTCCTTTTGAGAAAACATTAGTAGGGATTAGGCATCCAGAAAAGGGGTAGTTTGATTCTAGAGCTAGTACAACAATAGAGGACTTGGTCTTTTGTGAACCATAACATCTTGGAAAAAAATAAGAAAAGAACAAGGCTTTCTTGTTTGATCTAATTTCATTTTTCTGTGAATACGGCAAGCTTCTGGTAGTATAATCTCTTAGACCATCATTTTTACTTGACAGCAATTAATTGCTCACATCTTTGTCAATTTTCTGACCTTTAAATGGTTCCACTTTTGACAGTGCTTGAAAATGGTGACTGCTTTTAGAGGAAGCAAGAAGAAACAAGGCATGCATTTCCACTTTAATTAGGATTTGTAGTGCATTAATGACAATCATGTTGTCAGAAAACTACACACTTGTAAGTGTCATGATGGGCAGTTGTTATTCCTTGTCATCTTCCTTTCCTTTTCCTATCCATAAAAGTGAAGTGTCCCCAAGGGTAATGTGATGGTGCAGCGTGCAGCATTCTATTGAAAACACATCTCAGCTAGTGGCATGAGGAGAAAATCGCTGTATAATGTACTGACAGACTGCAAGTAGAGAGGAAGCAATGGGAAAGAAGACTGTGTGACAATCCCCATGTTGTGCTACTTCTGTAAGTTGCAGGCTCTGTCTGAGCATCTCCTACTCTGAATGGTTAATACCTGACTTGCTAGATAATTTGGACAAACAACTTATACAGGCAAGAAAGAGCCATGTATTTTGCATTTCTGTACTAGATTCTGTCTGAAAGACCTGAGTGCACACAGGACGGCCAACTCTGACCTGTGCAGTGAGGTCTGGACTTACCATGCACTGACAGTTTATGGAGTTGAGATGCAGGCCCTGCATCCTGCCCAGTCTCAAACAAGGAAGCAGGTTGGAACTGATGATTGCTGACAAATCTGTTTGCTTCTATTGTTTCATAAATCTCCTCAAATGCTGGGACTCTGGGTACTTGTCACATCTCAAGGGAAAAGCTGAAGGGAGAAATGGCAGTGAGGATGTAACTGCCACTAGAATAATTGACTGAGCTTGTAGTTAACTCTTTGGTGTTGCCACTGAAAAAGAGAGTCTCTGGGAACGGGCTGTGAAGCATGTTGATATCTTGGTTTCCACTTAGTGTAATGCTCGTCTATAATTTTAGATTTAAACATATACACACACCTTTCATGTCTGCCTCTTCTGGTTCATGGACTGAAGCCCCAGCATCTAGTAAACTGCTCTTACAGGGTTGTCTCTACTATACTTGTACAGAGGACTATACGAGTCTTCTGAGACCAGTTGTGATTGCTTTGAAAGAAGCTTTAAATAAAGTTAAGAACACAGAGGAAAAATGAAATGTGTGGGAAAGTTTAAGTGTGGATTTCAAGATATCATAAGGTTATTATCAGATTATTAAAAATATAGAATATGAAGAATAAATGTTGCTGTGGTTTTGGTTGGCATTTATTTTCATCAGAGATTCTTTCCTGATCCACTTCAGAAGCAGTTTGTCCTGTGTCTGTCTTATAATCTCTTTTAATATTTAGTTGTGGTCGTCTTATGTGAAGCAGACTTCCTGTGATTCCCGGGAAAACTGTTTACTATCCTTTTCCTATATACATGGTTGTTTTGAAACGGAACTCTTTACTGTCAAAGTACGTGAATCACTAACCTCTGGTATTATATTCATAAAACCTTTGAAGTAGATGTGTATCCCTGAATTGGTGAGTCCATAATGTTTGAACTGCTCAAAGAAAAGTTTACTTGCTTAAAACTTCACTCATCCTCTGTTTTCCCTGACTTAAGCATATAAATACTAATATTTGTAGACCTTTGAATGGTCACTATGTAGCGATAAACTTAACTGTACAGAGTAGTAAAGCAACACAGCTAATGTCACAAACATTGAACCTTCATAATAGCAAAACCAAGACCTTTCTAGCAGAGTTGGCTGAGACAGTGCTGCTTTAGGCATGTTTTTGGTACAAGTAATGTGGATTCTTCTGGCCATGTTCTGAGTTTCTCTCTGTTTTTTGTAGAAAGAAAAAGTCTGAGCCTTCAATTGGAGATAAATGTGCCCTTTCCACTTTTTAGAGATGTGTAAAGAATGAAATATGCCATATTTGATTTTGGGGTTTGCTGGGTTTTTACCTTGTTTTTTTTCAACTTGAAAAAACACATAAATGAAAGGCCCCAAAACAAGAGTCAGGATTTCATTAGTTTCTTATAAATCCTGAAAATAAGTCATTCAGTTACAAGCCCTGAATATTTTTAGAGCAGTGCACATATTCATAATACCTTTCCTAGCAAAATAGTGGCTGTAATTTGAGCATAAAACTTTAAGAAATGTTGTTTTTCAACCTGTTCTGCACCTTCTGATAAAATTACAGAGACACATCCTGTATCTGTGTGCCTTATGCTGTAATCTTACTGAGATCTCACAGAGGCACTATTTCCAAACACTAGGCTGTGTACATTATAATTTAAACCTGAAAGGGGGACGTGCAGAACTTATCCTTGAAGATATGACATTGAAATGTTATTTGTTAATGTGCTCTAATAGGCCAGTCTAATTACTTGCACACCCTGCATAGGATGAGTCAGTTCTTTTGATGAACATTTAGGGGGAAAATGCATTGCCCCCTCCCCTGCCCGCAGCTCTATAGGGGTTTACTGCTTATTTTCCTTTGCTAGCTATGCATGTGGCTTTCCATGTGAAGAAAAAAAAAAAAAAGAGAGCACCCATAAAAAAAAAAAAGCCTGGTAAGTTTATATATAATATAAAAGGATAAAAAACCCTCTTATTTAAAAAAAAACGTGCTGAGAGCTCCATGCAAGTAGCAATTCTTACTTTTCATCCAGAATTCTGTATAAGGCTGTTAATAACATCATATGTGTAGACAAATAGTTTTTCTTGTTGTCATAGGAGACTAAATAAACATTGAAAATGCTAAGCTGAATGGGATGTATTTTTTGGGCAAAGTATGTTGACCTGTTGGCACTGCCGTGGTCTGTTCTGGAAGAAGTGTGACCTTGTTTTGGAGCTTCAAGCTCTTTCTGCTAGGTTCAATGTCAGAGTGTGGACAGCAGTTCTCTTCTGCCTAAAAGCAGCATGCCCAGCATGATTTAGAGAGAAAATGGCTTGTGTTAAAAATGATAATACCTAGAATTGTGCCTAAAGACTCTAGAATAGGAGAACATTTAGCTGCCTCTCATGCTGTAGTTTGAGGTTTAGAGACGTTTAAATACTGCTGAATCAGGGCTTCAATTATTTTTCAGGCTTCTGTTTATTTTTTTTTAAAGTAGGTTTCAGAAACATAGTCTCAGTTAAAGAAGACAGTAATAAGGCACACCTTGTTTCAGACTTCAGCTCTTGTTTTTGAGAGGCTTTCACCAGTTCCAGTCTCTCTCTCTGCATGGAGCCAGAATCCTGCAGTGCAGATGTTTGCCCAATCTATTGCTTGCATCTTTTTTCAGATACTGCTTTCCAGGATTCTGTCCCTTATTCTGAATTCCTTTACCAAATGTCTGACCTTGTGTGTGTCTGTGAATAGATTTGACTTGCTAGCTAAGCTGGTTTGCTTTTATGGTTATCCTACTCTGTCTCAATATTTAGTACTACTACAGTTGCTCAGTCATCTACACATTCTATCAGCTGTGACTTTCCTACTTATTTCCACCTTGTTGTTTGGGTTTTTTTTGTTATTTTGTCTTTTAAAACTCTAACAAAAAATGAATCATGAGAAAGAATTGCTTTTAAAATTTGCAAATTATGTGTCCTGGAGACATAATGAGAAGCATTGAAGGTGGAGTACCAGGCAGGTGATTCTGGCTAGATTTGGTTTTTATATAAAAGAAAAAGCTTATGTTCTGGCTGTACTGTGAACTCTGCAGTTACTCAGTGGTGACAGGAGGGAATAAACCCCCATGTATGAGCAAGAGAAGTGGTTTAATTTGTCTCTGAGCACATGATTCCTTGTAGCCTCCTGTTGTGGTCCAGCAAAATCACAGCATATTAGACAAGGGACACTTGCTGAATATTTAGTAAGGGTTATCTGCATCTGGGAGATATCAGATGTGTACTTATCTTAGAGGGTCATGGACTTGATAGTTACTTGTTCTGGGGTTTGCAATGCAAGGAGAATGAATTTCTGTAAATAATGTCAGGATCAAAAGGTTCTTAAAATCTCAACTGGTTCAATGCCTTAAGGATGTTAAGAATGTGCTCAATGAAAGTTACCCCACCATGACCCCTTAGTGTCATTGGATTTTCTTGCTTTCCTCTGGAATGTTACTTGCCTAATAAAACATCTCTGCACACACAAGGGATTACTCTGCAAAGGCATATGCTACAGGGACTCAAATAAAGAATAATGATGTTATTTTTCATTTCCTTCTGCAAAGTAAGGGGGAAAATATTATATTTTTCTCCCTTCTTCCTGTTTTCATTCCAGGAGAAATTCCCTAACTGCAAAGTCTTTGGTGGCTGCAATCAATATATCATCTTTGGTAGGCATTACTCAGACTCATTAGGAATTCTGGGCCATAATTAAAGTCAGTAGAGAACTCTAATAGGTGCGAGACATCCATTGTCCATCTTGTCTCATGATGGTGTGTTTTAAAAACTGAATTGTGAGCTCTTCTCAGAGAACTTGAGCCTCCAGACAGGGGTATATGATTGCAGGAAATGATTTAAAGATCTAAAATATACTTGTACACAGCCAAGTGCAATTATCAAGATGGTTCATGTTACTCGTAAATCTGCTAGTATTTTGACATGCTTCTACAGATATTTGTGAGGAGTAGATAAAAACAGTAAGTCTGTTACTTCATTACACTCTGAAGCTTGTCTGTCTCAATTCATTTAGAAGACTGCATTTCTCTGCATTTTATGTCTCTATTTGTATCTGCAAATGTTAATTAACATTCTTGTTTGTTGATTTGAGAAACCTGATTTTTAAATCTATAATTGTTTATGCCTGGATGTATCAAATTCTTTTAGCCTTACATTTTCTATTGATATGAGAATGGGAAAAGGTGTGGGTTTAATCTTCCTTTAATTGCTAGAGCAGTATCTGTTTAGAGGGGTATAATACAAATAACTCCTACTGAAGTGGCTTGGTGGGTGGACAGTGGGTGAGTAGATTAAGGTGACAATATAAAAATGTACAGACAAAAACTGCTTACAAACTAAAAATTCTTGTGTATTCTGAGTTTACAACTACATGTTGTCCCTGTGTGTATTCTTTTTTTTCTTCAAAATACTGGAGAATTCTTTATAGGGTGCATCTGGAGATAAGCAGATGCTTATCTCCAAGCATCTTGGAGATCTTGGCCAAAAGAATTACCTCACTGTGACTAGAGGCGATGGATTTATTTCCAGGTCTGAATTTGGAAAGATAACTGATATCTAATAATCATCTCTTAACAATGGTTACTCTGTGGTTGTAAGAAACTTGGCAGACAATTAATGATAAATTAAATCCACTGCTTTGATCTCTCTCTTTGATAAATATCTACGGGCAGATAATGATTCCTTCAATGGATTTGCTGTTCATTTTCTCTTAAAACCTTTTCTTCACTGTGAGTATATTAAGCCTGTCCTCTGTTGCTGTCTCTCTATTAGCAAAAACTCTGGTAGAGAAGAACAATTACTGCTTAGTCCAGTAACTTTAGTTCACAGACTCTTTAGACTGTGGCAATATATATTACAGTGGCAAAAGATTGCAGTTGTCAGTATAGGCTGTGTTGGAGGTTCTATACTTTTACAAATGTACCAGGAAATCATTGTGCCTTAGCACTATGCCCCATCTCTCCCTTCTAATTTAGGGTCACAGTCCCCTTCTGCATATTTGGGCTCTTCCACCCATCTCCCCTTTTCTCTCTTGGCAAGGTTTCCCAGTCTCCTCTATATCAATAAATACAGCTTTGATTTCTTTGTCACACAACATAACATTGTGCATGCAGACTGTGTTAGCCAAAATGATTGCAACTAGTTCTCATTCTGGTGGCATATTGTTCCTGCTCGGTTGTATCTGAACTTGCAATGTGACAGTAACAAAAGTCAAAAGTAATTTCTGTTTGCAATCTGCTAGCCTATATGCACATGGAAAATCCTGTGAATCACCAGGAGCTGGTGACATAGAGGGACGATACATGTCTGCTAGTGTCCTGGCATGCAGTAAGATGGAGTGCAGGTGGTTGGATTAGAGGATTAATCTATGATACACATCTTCTGGCAATCTTATAGGTGCCTCTAATTTAGGTTTCTGTCTGAATTTGAAAAGATTATCTTTTCTTTGTGTCAGAGGCTGGACTGTTTTTATGAAGAGATCTGCAATTGCTTTTAGTTGTGTTAAGAAACTGAATGTTGGGTAGTGGAAAGTCTTTATATTTTACAAATCTACTGACATGGCAGAATGGCTTCATCTGAGCATCTTGTTCACATGATTTATCCTAAAACCAAGAAGAAATCATGTGATATGGGTAGAACTGATCTCCCTTTCAGAAGAAAACAGTTGTATGAACACGAGAAAGTTTAGGGCATCAGCAGGCAGTTATGTTAGTTGAAATAGTACTTGATCTAATACCATGGAAATTTTAAGAAGCCTTTGCCTTTCCTGCTGAAATTGCCTACAGAAATTACAGTGTAGCTGTACAGTTCTGTACAGTAACTACAGAAGAGTTACTGATTATAGTTCATTTGTTAATAAGGAAATATGATCTAGATATGCGCATAGATTTGGGTGGATTTTGGAAAAGTCAGCGGTCTGGAGAGAGACAATAATTTCTCTGAGATAATTAGCAAGGTCAATGGCACAGGATACGGAATATCCAGGGGTCACTGAAAACTAGATTAGATTTCCAGGCATCACTAAGGAAGAGAGAACACAAATAGAAATATGGGAGAAAAATCATCAGAAAAAGGCAGGTTGACAGAAGGGCTGAGGATAAGTGAATAGGGCAGATGAGACAAAAAAATTTTGAGGAACAGAGTGATCTTTGGGAGGCCTTATTGCACCACTGCACACTTGTTGTTCCTCCTGACTTTTTTTTTGTTTGAGGTTGGGGTAGGTTTGTTGTTTGTTCTTGTTGTCGTCTTAACTTCACAAAGCCATTGCATTTGGTTCCATATCAGAAATTCAAGCTGAGCTTTAGCGATGTACTTGAAATATTTTGGTGCATAATTATACTGACTGAAGCATATTATGTTGGTTTCTGGTTCTGTGACCAACCATAAATATAAATCGTTCTGCATTTTTTAATAGTTGATAATAATGGTATAACTCTTTCATTTGTTCTACTTACCTCCATTCTTGCATAATTATTTTATAGGATGTGAAGGAAAATGCAGAATACAATGTAGTTCTGACTTTATTTGGTGAATTACATCGAATTGCACTCAGATCTGGAAACTTAAAACATTATCTCTAATTTTACTGCAAATCTCCCAATGTAAGAGAATTGTATCAACACCATACAAATTGTGTTGTCACATTAAAAACTGGAGTGAATCAGTGTGTTTAAACAGTGGTGTGGAAGGACCTCTTTACAGGAGATACCACAGTTTAGTACTATTCCTTAAAAGTGTACATTGAGAAATGAACCAGGATGAGTCTCCAGAGAGTTAATGACACTTGTAGCTTTTAGCTTTATGGAATATGAACCAGCAGCCTGCAGGCACATATCTCTAGGTAGGCCAACCACTAATCACCTGGGCTAAACAGGCTGCCAATATCTACTCAGCACAAATATGTTGTTCAGGCGAAGGATCTATTGCTTTTTTTCCTTATTCATGTAGCTCCCATTAATGTCAAAGGGAACTACGTGTTTGCAAAAAGAAAATGGATCCCCTGAGGGAGTCAAGTATTGTAAGGTAATGTTCTTCTGTTACGTTTTATGCACTGCTTATTTTTATGAGTTGTTGTAATTGTTTAGTGTGTATGATTGCTTTAGGGCCTGCTGTCAGGTGTGGAATCACTGCATAAAAAGGGCTCGTGGATGAAATATTGAAAATACAGAAAAGCAACCTCATCCTTTTATTGTCAGCAAAGCAAATATATAACATTAGAAATAGGAACTTACATAAGGAAGAGCAGAAACTAAGAACCGCTTGAGAACTGTGAAAATGCATGGTCCTAACTGACCAATTAATGCCTACAGTTATTGACATTTCAGTAATTCATTAAGATCTGTATCAGTTCTGAAAAAACTGGTCTGCTGGGAGGAGAGCCTATAAAGGCAACATTGATTTAATACGCTGAACCTGAGAGACCAGATTAGTGGTCATATTTCTAATTTGTAAATCAAATACGTTTACAATGTAAACAACTTGTTTTTGAGGAAACCTTTTGACATGAACTTGGAAGTGCTGTTACCTGAGCTAACAGAATTTTTCCGAGGTAATTATAGACCTTTTGTCTTGTTTTATACTATCAGTCAGTGAACATTAGATATTCCTTGCCACTGATCAAATGATTTATTTTTTTTAAGCTGTAATAATCAGATCTTTTCTTGATACCAGCAATTTGTGTTACGACTGCCACTATTTGAAAACTGATGGATAGATTTCTTTGGTGCTCTTGCTGAATAGAGTAAACAGTGAAAAGACATCCTAAGAGTTGTCCTGAATGTGAATTAAGGATGGATAAAGAAGACAATTCTTAACTTTTATAAATTGATTTGGGCTTATAGAACCCTTATTTATTTATTTATTTGGTGTTAATGTGAAGTGTGCAATTTGGAGAAATCTTACATGGGTTGAAAGATATCTTAAGCTATAGAGGGTGAAGGTCTTCTGCTTCCTGGAACATCAGTGCTTTTCTACATTTCTGTTCACCATCAAGATGAAAAGTTGTTACCAGGCCTGAAATCTTCTTCCAGCATTATGTTACACAGAACTAGAGCAATGGTGGTAGTTGGTCTTTGCACAAAGATTTTTGTTAAGGTGAAGAATAATTGCCTTGTCTCCTGTGCTTCCACTTGATAGTGTTTATCTCTGGTATAAACCTGCTCCTTCGGAGTTTAGTCTACTCAAGTGATTGGTTCTGCTGTGTAAATAATGCATTAACAGAAAAGCTCTAAATAATGGAAGTAACTTTTTTTTATTAAGATACCATTTTCTACTCAGCCCTTGGCCATGGGAATTAACTTGTCATTGCAGTGTCTGATTTGGGATCAACTGAGCAATGATGAATTAAATCTGTAGACAAAATCGTTTGTGGATCAGATCTATGGTTCATGTGATATGGATGATCACCAGAATATGGGGACAATCAGTTACATGCTGAATTATATAGCCCATTGTTGACTTTATTCTGATAAATAATGTGTGTTATAGTTCCAAATAAAATTCAACCCTCTTAACTATTCCTGAAACAGCTGTTTCAGAGCTTTCTAAATTGGGAGAGCCTAAACCATATTGTGGTGTTCACTTTTGTCTACTTCTGATACGTTCTTGACAAAAGTCAGTACTGGTTACTTCACTAGTGATGTTTTTGATAAAAAAATCTGTTCTTTTTCCCCAGAAAATATACAGTATTTCCCTTTGTCTTTCAAGTGGATCTCTCATACTGTAACTAGGTTACCAAATTGGCACAATAGGCAAGACAGCTGGGTGGCCAAGTCTGCATATCTGGCAAGAAAGTACTGCAGGTGCAGGAGTATAATACTTGTTTTCAAGAACAATTTTCTGTAGCTGACTTCATGTGCTTCAGCTTCTTGCAAACAGCAGATATTTTTCCTCTCATTCCACAGATGAAGACTAGAATTGCATTAATATACTTATCCCTAAGTTTCTGCTATAGAAATTGATTCTATCAGAAGCCGTTTTTCTTATGTCCCCTTTTTACCAAACTGCTTTCCTATTTCTCCCCAGTAGTGTATGAAATGAGTGGATTGCAGATGATCTTGTGAATGAATTTCAGATTATTATTTCATTGACTTGGGTCCTTCACAATGGTACTTTTCAATGTTTAATTTGAAATGGAGATCTGTCAAAGTTGAATTATGTTCAAGCCTAGCTGTAGGGAACAGGAATAGTAAATTTAAAAAGGGGTTTGTGAGAGTAATTTTTTTTTAGTAGAATCACAGAATGATATGGGGTTGGAAGGGATCTCTGGAGATCATCATGTCCAACCTCCCTGCCAGAGCAGGTCCACCCAGAGCAGGTTACACAGGAACAGGTCAGGTGGGTTTTGAATGTCTCCAGACACAGACTCCACCACCACCTCTCTGGGAAGCCTGTTCCAGGGCTCTGTTTCTCCTCATGTTTAGATGGAACTTCCTATGTTGAAGTTTGTGCCTATTTCCTCTTGTCCTGTCACTGGGAACCACTGAAAAAAGACTGGCCCCATCCTCTTGACACCCACCCTTTAAGTATTTATATGCATTGATCAGATCCCCCCACAGTCTTTTCTTCAGACTTAAAAGATCCACGTCCTTTAGCCTTTCCTCATAAGAGAGCTGTTCTGGTCCCCTAATCATCTTTGTAGCCCTTTGCTGTACCCTCTCCAGCAGTTCCCTGTCCTTCTTGAATTGGGGAGCCCAGAACTGGACACAGTACTCCAGATGGGGTCTCACCAGGGCAGAGGGGCAGGATGATCTCCCTCGACCTGCTGGCCGTGCTCTTCTTGATGTACACCAGGATGCCATTGGCCTTCATGGCCAAAAGGAGACATTGCTGGCTCATGGTCATCTTGTTGTCCGCCAGGATGCCTGGTCTTTTTCCACAGAGCTGCTCTCCAGTAAGTCAGCCCCCAACCTCTACTGGTGCTTGGGGTTATTTCTGCTCTTGTTGAATTTCATTAGGTTTCTCTCTGCCCAACTCTCTATCCTGTCCAGGTCTTGCTGTATGGCGGCATGGCCTTCTGGGTTGTCAGCCACCCCTCCTAATTTTGTGACATCAGCAAACTTGCAAACTATACACTCAATCCCTTCATCCAGGTCACCAATGAATATATTGAAGAGGACTGGACCCAGTATTGACCCTGGGGAACACCACTTGTTATGGACTTCCAACTAGATCCTGTGCCAATCAAACAAGTTTCCAGCTTCAGAGAAATGCATTTTAAATATTTTAAATGCATTGGATTGTTTTTTAATTTGAGTATTCCATATTCAGGTATACTAAATTCTTGGATTGCCATTGAGCTGTCCTTAGTGTGTGAGAGCTGATCTTTCTAATTAAGACTAATTGCTGAATTAATGCAAACACTTGAGTCTTAAGTAACAGCTGTGCTAGTAAACCTATGGAGCAGAAAGGAGTATCACTGTACTGAGAGATTGTTCTGGCACTCTCAGGGCAGGATGTGGCCCTGGAGCTCCAGGAAAAGCAGAATCTCTGTGAAGGGTGAGTATGGGCTGCGCTGCCCTGGCAAAGGCTGGGAGGATACACTGCCAAAGGGTACTGGCCATGTGCAGCCTTGGTTTGTGAAGTCTTCCAAGGCTGATAACTAGGCAGAAGCAAAAATGCAGCAAGAAGTGGGTTAGGACCAAAAAAAAAAAGAGACTGTTTACCAAACTATATTTCAGCATGTCAGCTGGCATTATGGTACTTAATTTCACTTTGTAATTTTTAAAGTCCAAGACTGGAAAATTTTGTCCTACCTTTTTTCTGCTGGTCACAGGGTACTTGTACCAAATTGTAAGAAGGTTTGAATTAGTTTGGTCCAAAGCAGTTCTGAAACTTCTGTTAATTACAGAAGTTCTTAAGAAGCACTAATTTTGGCATACAGGTCAACTGATTACTGATTTGCAGAAAATCAGTAATTGATCTTCAGTATGTTTGCTGGGACATTTTTCATTTATATGCTGTTTACCAAAAGAATCAGGATAACCCATTCTAGCAGTTTGGAACTGTGCTTTTGTCTTGAAATGCAAGAGGATTGTTTTTTAATGGCTTTAGCATGGTGTGTATTTATGGTAGATAATGCATTTTAAAAATACAGGGTGAAAATGGTTAGAGGATCCATGTTTCTCTTCTGAGATGGCAAACTTGGATGTAAAGAATCATAGAATAGTTTAAGTTGGAAGGGGCAAAGAGGCAAAAAGATAGAGTACCTCAACCTACTTGTCTATTGTCATCAGTTTGCCCATTTTGCTCATCAGGAGTGGTACGTTTTCTCTAACTTTCCTTTTCTGGCTGACATGCCTGTAGAAGCCTTTCTTATTCTTTGAATCTCTTATGAAGTTAAGCTCCAGTTGCACCTTGGCCTTCCTGAACCATCCCTACGCAACTGGCCAGCATCCCTATACTCTTCCCAGGATACCTGTCCCTGCTTCCACTGTCTGTGTGTTTCCTTCTTGCACTCTAGTTTGACCAGCAGGTCTTGAGTCAGCTATGCTGGTCTCTTGCTTTCCTTTCCTGATTTCTTGCACCTGGGGATTGAGAGTTCTTGTGCTGTATGGAAAGCATCCTTAAAGACCTCCCAGCTCTGTTCTGCTCCCTTGTCCCTGAGGGCTGTTTCCCAGGGAGTCCTATAGAGTAACTCCTTGAAGAAGTTTGCATTCCTAAAATTCAAGGTCCTGGCTTTACTCTTGACCCATATCCCTTAGGAGTGTAAACTTCTCCAGTTTATGATCACTTCATCCCAGGTTGCCTCCAATCTTGATGTCACCAATGAGCTCACTTGCGTTGGTGACCAAATGACTTTTCAGGTCCAGCTCTCACTTGATCAGGGGAACAAATATCTAAATGGTGACTTTGAGCTCTATTGGTGTGTGTCAAAGAAAGATGGGTACAATGGAGCAGGGAATAATTTTAAGTAAAATTATATATACTCAAGTAATTATATAAAAAGAAAATCATACTCTGACTAATGAAATTTGTGAACAGGGATTAAGCGATCAGTAGCTGGTCCCTAGAAGGGCCCATGCAATCCCTGGATCTTAAAGCTGAATTTTCTAGCTCTGGTTTAGCTCTCTACACACGAACTCTGTTCTCTCTACACCACCTCAGTCCACTGGTGTTCTGCTAAATAAATCAGGTCACTTTCCACTTTGTATTTTTCCTTGGTTTTATGAAACATGTCTCAGAGAGAGACGTATGAGGTTGTTCAGGGTGGTTTTTTTTTTTTTGATTGGTTGGTTGGGTTTTGTTTTGTCTTTTTCTATGAGGAAGGAAGACTGAAATATATGCATCTCAAATACTCTTGTAGTAATGTATTACAGTTGGTATGTTTGCCAGTTACGTGAGTTTTATGATTATGTAATTTTACTAAATTCAAAGGGCACACAAAGCAAGTCAGCAGGGTTATAGCACTGTAAAAACACTGTTGGGGGAAGATATAAAAACTTAACGTCTCTTTCTCAGTGGATTTATTCCTCATTTCTGTGTTGTCAAGAGAGGAGGATACGATTGATATGAATCAGTGTCTTTACAGGCTTAAAAAATGGAAGGAAGAGGTAGAAAGCAAGCAATCCCTGGCTGCCAGTAATTGTAAACCCTTCTTTTATTTGCAAACTTGCTACAGACAGCTTGAAACCTTCAGGACTTGCATTTGTTTTCCAAGACAATTGTAGGTAATGATACTTGCAGGCCATTGTATTTTCAGACAAAGTCCTTATAGATTGTTAGAGGTTCGTATTTTACAAGTCACGTGTACAATTCTTGTAGGCAAGCCTTTCACTAACCTTATGAAAAGTCTTTCAAGTGAACAGCAATATTCAGGTGCCTCTGTTAACAGGTGTGTAGCATTCTAAATTCTAGGGTTGTCATTATTGTTTTTTATCTCAGTCTTGAAAGACTGAGTAGACCAAATCCTGAGGATGTAGCTTGGTTCTGCCTGTCTGTCCAGACTTGATTAAGATGACTAGACTGGCAGAAGACTGTGCAGAGAGAAATTTCCTGTTTAATGAATCAAATTGGCTTGACGAAAGGGTTGACCCCAGTGTGGTTGGGAAGAAGGAAGAGGAGACCCTATCAGCATCATTTAACTATACGATAGCCTCAACTGTCTTGCACAACATCCCCCTTCTTTCCAGAGAACAGCTACAGTGGAGTCTCAAAGTCTATTTGAAGCTTCGCTACCTAAGTGGAGAATACAGGATCACATATTACTGTAGACTTGCTCTCTTCAAGCCTGAGTCTCTGCTTTCTTTAGCAACTCCAAGTGATGACTCTTAAATTATTTACTGAAAATCCACAGAGCTAAACTGCTTTGGGGCAACAGAAACGGAGTCTCAAATCCATCAGGTTCACTCTGTAGTGTGTTGTATAATATTGTGTAAACAAAATGTAGTGGTCTTAAATGCTTGCCAGTGGGAATTTAATAAAGACTCTTACAGCAAACAGATTACTGTAATAATAGTAGTAGGACTTGATTACCATTTTTAAAAAAAGTACTGTGGGACACTTCAGATCATACTATGGAACATAGTAAAAAAATGAACTATACCTGTCAAATGAGCAAAGAATGGATTGCAATGTATATTACAATTTCTCTATTTGTATTTCTTCACTTTCCTTTCTTTACTTCGCTTACTATATTCTGGATTTCTCTGTGGGTTTAACAAATCATTAGTGCTAATTAAAACTTTGTAATGGTGGTTTTATGTAAATGAAATTGTGATTTCATGTGGTGAATTAGACTTGCAGCATATGTAACTCTCTTTGTTTGCCTGTTCCCACTTTTGGGGGGAAGGCATATAAAATGGGTGGCATCTTCTGTTTCAAGCCTCTTGGCTTTTAAGTTCCCTTTGGCTGCACAGTTTTTCTTCTCTTACACTGAACATCATTCACAGAATCCTGTGTAACATAGCCTCTGCATAGATATTGGTTATTAAAACACTAGTCCAGTGTTTTCAGATGAACTGTGTGATTTCAAAGCAAGATTAAATCTTAGAGGTTCTTTCCTTCGATGTTTGTTTGTGTATTAATCCCATGGTTACTTAAGTGCCACTTCAGTATTACACAACTATTTGGAACTTACTCTCACAACTTTTCTGTAGAAAATAACATTTCTCTCGTCATTTCTGAATCATCAGAAACATTGGCTGCTATTAATATGGCTGTAAGTGGATTTATCTCTGTTGTAGATATCTTTGTATAGGAGGAAAATTACATTGTTTAAAATGCACCTCTTCTGTAAATAAAGGAGAATTCCTAAAGGAATCTGTTAATCAGTTCTGATGGCTTACAAAAATCCTTCCTCCCTACTTAAAAGATTCAGTTATGTACAGTCACCCCACCAAGTGGCCCCTTCACATAAGTGTGCTAAATTCCCTCCCACATACGCAAGAAAAGGGAAAGGAGAACACAGTTCCATGCTTCAAACTGAACTCTAATCCAGATAGATACCCTCTCTGATTTGGGCACTCTATAAGCTACAGACTGTTAAATAAACCTGACATTCTTGTTATGAATGTGGATCTGAATATATTCACTGCCGTTTATACAGAACTTCTGTCTTTAAAACATGCAGGAAGATACTGAGATTGAAGTGTTTCAGAAACAACATTTTGCACAAAGACCTAGAGTTGTGTATTTTGTGGCTAAAACGTGAGATGTGTGCATGAATCAATAGTTCAGATGGTGTCAGACAAGTCTAATTTAGGTCTACCATTCTTGACAACATCATTTTAACAATGATGGGCTTTATCTTTCTGTGAGATATTTGAAAATACAAACCCTGTGGAAATTGTAGCTGTTTTTTTCCTCCGGTATCTGAAAGGAGACACAAATTTGGAGGAATATCTTACTCTCTCTTTGCTGGCTGTTATTGATTTCTGTGATCTGACAAAGGGAAAACGAAACAAACTTTCAGATGTGGTTTGCGTTGTGAATGGAAGATGAAGCTATAATTATTTCTTTAAACCTGTTTCTAGACGTAAGCAGTACAGTTTTGTGAGAGCTGGTTGCACTGACTGTAGCAGTTGAGATATCATGTGTGCATTTAGGATCACCAGAATGGGTTGTGTTGTCTCTAATGTTCACGTCTATGGGGATTTAGTATGTTCCTGAATATATATATATAAATCTTGTGGTTTTTTTGCCTAGACTGAAGAGAGGGAAGGGGTAGGGGGCAGTGGGAAGTCCTAACACTTAAGCAGAAACTGGAGGGGTGGTTCTTTGAACACCTCTAGCACTTTCCTGAGTGGTAGATGCTCAGCTTTCTCAAAGTATTAATGGAATTTAGGTAACCAAATTAGTTACTGGGCCTTGAATGCTCTACTCTTGGTTATATCTAAAGATGTATCACACACTGTGTTCTTTGGCAGCTCTTTAAGTTCCTTTTGGGCAGGTTCTCCCTAGTAAGACCAGTGATCCTTCTCTGCTAGTGCTGTTTGGGATCTTAAGGCCTGTCCTGGGTCCAAGGGACTAGAAGGATCTTCCTCACCCTAGTTCTCTCAGCATTGTAAAAGATCAAAGTTTAGAAGTTTAACTGAATAAAGATTGTACAAAATTCAACAGGAAAAATGTAAAAAGTAATGAATTATCGTTTACCTCTTTAGCCAGTGTGTTGCTTTTGTAGTTATTGCAGTTTCTTAGATCACTGGGGGCAGCTGCCCTCTGGCTCAGCGTTCTTAAGGCTCTGTTAATGCCTGTTCATTGCTTCTCCTCAGAGGTTGTGTATCACTGTGTGGTTGTGGAGGAGCAGGTGAAGAGATTTCCATCCTATATTGTTTCATCCAAGGGAAGACTGCTTTATCTAGCTCCCATCTTCCCTTTAAACAAATCAAGATATAGGCTCAGTACAGAGATGTATGCAAGAAAAATTAATTGTTTTTGATATACAAAGAGGAGATCTGGTTATTGGAGCATTCTAACAGTGCCTTTAACTCTAGATTGTGTGAATATATAAGTCTTCATAGCAAAATGAAGATAGATAGGCAGGGTAATAGCTCTCAGCTGTTCTGCTTTATTATAGTTGCAGCTGTAATATCAATGAGCAAATATCTGCATATGAAAAAAATAAAACTTATGATATGCTAACCAAAGTCTGAACCACACTATCACATCTGTGATTTATTTTCTAGCAGTCTAAATCAATTTTTCTCTTATCAGTGCCCTTCTTGTGGTCATGTTTGTGAAAGTCTAATAACCTAGTCTCTACGAAATTGCAGGTGAGCCTATTCTTTCTTTCCGGTCTTCTGTATCTTGCTGTCTCTCAGCAGGCAGAGCAAGAATGGAAATGTTCCCATAGCTTCTTTTTAGGTCTCTAGCAATATAAATTTTATGGAAAAGTTAGTCCAGTGTTTTAAACCTTGTAAATATAGAGGTATGTTTACGTAATAAGTAAAGAGCATTATGACTAGAAAAATAACTGGAAGAAAATATTTAATTTGATCTCTTAAAAATATACAACAAAGTTCAATAGAAAAATCAAGAGTAATTATTCAACTGTTGTCTGACTCCGTTCAAAATTGCCTTTTTCTTACATACCAGCTATACCATTTAAAGACATCTGATGATACTTAAGTCTATTAAGAAAAAAGACATCAAACATCCATTGTATATACCCTTTTATAATATTTATTTTTAGCTTTGTAAAACAAAAGTCAAGCTTGGCAGAAAACCAGTCTTTTCCAAGAGTCTGGCAGCTAATATTTGGCTACATTATTGAGTACAATATGAAATATTAATTACAATTACAGTTTACTCTCTGATGATACAAATTTAGTTGTTGAAGGAGAAAGCTTCCGTGTGAATCTGACTTTAATAATTTTATTTCATTTACTTTCTCAAATATAATTTATTTTTTTAATCCTAAACTGAAAATTTGATGTGTCAGAAAGCTCTCTGCTCTTTTCACTGCTAAATCTCCACAAGGGTTTATAGAGAATTTCTTCATTAGCCTTGACATGGGGAGAAACTTTCAACCTATTTAATAATTTAGTTAATGCTTTTTTTTTCCTAACAGCATTCAAAAAACCTAGCAAATCATCTGACAATTTAAGAGCAAATTCAGTGTTCCAGGGAAAGGAAGTTTGACACTTGCCACAGAGTGCAATGTTTTCCTCCCTGAATTCAGACTAGAAATAGGCAAATACAAATGTAAATTACTTCATCCTCTCTGAATGGAGGTGCTGGGGGAGATTCCTCAATCAGCAGCAACGCTTATAAGGCTGCACTGTAGTTCTCGTGCGGTATAGACCCATTCTTAAGAACAATGAGATGGCAGTTGCCAGCTTTTTTACTTGGTTATTCTTATGATCCTGTTTTTTATTTCCTTAAGTCCTAGGCATGGAGGTGAGGCAGACAGGTTGGTAGTTCCCAGGGTCCTCCTTGCTACCCATTCTAAAAATGGGTATGATGTTTCCTTTCTTCCAGTCTGCAGGGACTTCACCTGACTGTCATGACTCTTCAAATATCATGGAAAGTAGCTTCGCAACTTCATCAGTAGCTTTTAATAATCTAGAGTTAGAATGATTGTCAAAACTTATACTCCTGGTAAAATGTCTCTAATGCTGCCTGTTCTATTTCACTGTTATCTATTATACTTTTTTTATTATTGGGAGTTGGCTTTCAGTGGATATGTTGTTGTATTCATTAATTGTAAATAAGCTGGTTGAAATACCACACTTTCTAAATTGAATTTACACTTTCGTTAGTCTTCTAAAATGATATCTAATTGTTTTTAAATGGCTGAGATTTCGGTTCATTAACCTGGATTTTTTGTGCCTGAACATCTTGGGTATTCAGTTTTTGTAAAAACTGGCTTTGCCACTGAGATGTGTATCATAATCTCACAGATACATAATCAATAAAACAAATTTTGAGCCCTATTCCAAATTTCCCTCCAAGATTTTCAGTATTATTTATTCAGTCATTAGCCATATTATTATGTTCAGACTACAGCTAATTTTTTTTGGTGTAATTTTTTATTGTATAATTTGTCTATGCAGATGGCTTTGGTAGTTTCAAATCGACAATTCTTTACCCTTTATGGATCCTTTTATCCCTTAAGAATGAGGGAAAAGGGTAGGATTCCACTAAAGACAAGCTTTTTTTCTTTTTATAACACTATATTATATCATGGTCAGGAAAGCTTATCCTAAATTTCTGCCTGGTTATTGCATTGCTTTACTACTAGTGAGCCATGATCTTGGATGCCTCACTTGGTGCTACTCAGAAGAAATGTATTTCTTGGTTTCCCATCTCATTCTACTTTTCTCCTTTATGTTTTATGATCAGTTGCAGAGCTAGGGGAAGTAGTATTTTTATGGCCTAAAAACGACGAATCAGCTAGAAAGCATCTTAAAATCTGGAAAGAAGCTATATGATGTCTCTTTCAAACTGTGTGCTAGATACACTGGGCATATATGTGGTGTTGAGAAATGTTTATCACTCAGTGCTATACAGTGCTTTGTGCTGCTGCAGTAATGTGCTAAGGCAGGAAGACTACAAATGAATTCCAGTAGAAGCATAGAAAAGGGTAATTCTCTGACAGAATACTTTGCTTCCTTAACACTATCCTGGTTTAAGGTAAAACAGAACCAACTTTCTGTTCAGTAATTTTACTACTTAGCTAAGCCTGTTCAGCATGTTGTGCAGAAAACTACTAGTTCTCAAAGTGATAAGACCTGTGTTTATATAGTTAATGCCAAGGAATGGTATGTAGAGAGTATCTTGCTTATACTTATTGCTGTAACAATCAAGGTCAGCCAATTTTATTTACCCTGCTGGAGAGTCAGAAATGGAAAAGCGTAGAGGGGTCCTACCTGTAGGGAGGAGAGGACAAGACAGGACAGGTGACCATTTGATCCCATCTACCCCATGCTCAGTATAAAAGCTGAGGAATCAAAAGGTCAGTCCTCTTTCTCAGTGGCTGACAACCAAGGAGGACTCTGTCTGTTCATCTGCCTTTGATCCCAATATGTGCATTCCTGACTCTAGTGCTGGAATCTAGTTCCCATCCATTGCTAAGTCCAGTCTGGGAATTCCCCAGTGCCATCAACCTGGGAGCTTGATATGGCTTTGTATATATTGTATCTATTTAATTATTTTCTATTTATTCTATTACTAATATTTCATTAGAGTAGTTTACTTCTAAACCTGTAAATCTCTTTATCTTTCCTTATCTCCTTAGAGTGAGAGGTGGGGAAGAGCATCTGTTGTCTCATTATTGGCCAATGCAGCCTAAACAGTGACAAACACTTAATGATTTCAAAGCATAGATATTTAAAGCAAGTTGCTAATGTTTCTCAGAACATCTGTTTTTTTAATAAAAGTAGGACCCTTTATGTTATTTCTCTGCCTTTGATGTGCCATAGCTTTCTCTGGGTTGCTGTCACTCCAGTGTCACACCAAGTGATGCAGCAGGCCTGCAGGTAACATGGCAATTAGTACTGAAAGGCATAGCATCATTCGGAAGATTACATAAGCTTGTTGTTCCTAGGCGTATACGTGAGCAAAGCAATCACCTCCTTTTGGCCATGTCTTGCTCTCAGCTGGGATGGCTTATCCTAACCCGCTCAGTACAGCAATGTATCATAGAACAGCTTTGGTCTGTGCTCCTGGTGGAAGCTGGCGCTGATTGACCACCTGCTCTTGCTCAAGCCAGTTCTCTTGGCTTGTCCTTTTGCTGCTGCAGACTAGGACACTAAAGGAACATCCTATGGGAAGTTTCATTGCATTTAGGCAAAAGTAGGTTTCTGAAGTCAACCCCTGTTCTCACTACACCTAGCAATAAAAGTATTAAGTTAAAGCATTTTAACCCAGATAAATGTTTCTGCTGGTCTGGTGCCAATGTTTTCCTTTTGAAGTAGCTTAATGTGTCTTGGACAAGGCTTATTTCCCTGCTGGATGTCTCTTCTTGCTGGGGTCTGCAATAAGCTTTCTTACTACTTCCATGTGACTTTTTAAAAATTTTCACAATTATTTTTTTTAAGATTAGTTTAAAGCTTCTGAATTAAACAAAGAGTTTCTGGTCAGCTTTTTGTATAAAAGCCACTTGCACTGACAGGGTGAAGAGAGACCTTACTCCACCTGCTGCAAGGTACCATAATACATTTTGTGAGAGAATGAATATTGGTCTTACTGGTATCTCCAAGTCAAATAACGTGGGGTTCTTTGTGTTTGTTATAAACACCAAGTTTGCACATTGCTTTTGTGTGAATGTCTCAGTGAATTGCCTCAGAAATGTCTGAGATAATAATTCTGAATGCTTTACACAAGTTTTTGAAAAAAAAGTATCTAAGAAAATGCTATTTCACTCTTCAGTGCTACAAAATTGGAACATGCATTATTAACATTATTATTAACATAATAGACATTGCATTATTGAAAAGCAATGCAGTTTTACATGGTAAAAAGTGGTTCTAAGAAATAAAGGAAAATAAATAAGGACAAAATGTTGCACGTGAGTGAGATGAACCAATGGGGAGAGGACAAGGGCAATATGTGAATTGAAAAATTTTGTAACCCTAACTCATATTCTCATCTTTGAGAAATATCATCTTTCTCACACCAAACTGATTATGAAGAGAAATGCTCGCTCTACTTGTAGTATATCTGTTATTCCTGGATAAATCATACCCAGTTTTCTTTCCCGGTTCCTGTCTGCCTTTTCTACTTGCTTTGAGGCTGGGCAGGTTGCTAGGCCATTAAAGCTGTGGCAGAAAGAGAAGGTTGACAGCTAATGAACCTGCTCTTTCTTGTTTTGACTTCCCCTCGTTTTTCAAAGTCTTTATAGTTTCTGGTTTATACAAAATCATGTGCAGTGTGATGCGGTTGGATGGAGCATATGCTGAGCAATAGGTCCCTTTCAGCTCAACAGGCTGTGCCTATAAATCAGGAGATATAATGAAATGTTCATCCTACCTGAATTGGCATCAGCTGGTCTTTGTTCTGCAACTGAGTCATAAAGTGCCATTTCAGGCATGGGCAGAACAGACTGTGAGTGCAGTATAACTTGCATGGGGTGGGTGCATGGGGTTATGCTTTGAGGATAATCACTTGAAAGTAGTAGTCATTGTCAAATTCCAGCATTTTTCTTCATAAACGCTGACATGAAATAAAACTCATAAAATATGGCTTTGTGTAATCTCTCTGTATTGTCTTCAACCTGCTGGGAGAAGGAGGGGTAGGTTTAATTATTTTGGAGTGCAATTTCCTTCCTAAATACATCCAAGTCTGGATCCTGCTTGGAAGGCAGACCATGTCAGAGGATTTTCTGTAGCCAGTTTTGGACATTTTCCATTTTCACAGATTTAGTTGAATTTTACATGTGACTGCAGATACACAGCATTTGGAGTGATTGGATTCTGAGCCCAGAATGATTATTATAATACAAACAGTCTTGTGGCCAAAGATCCTTCACGGACCTGTGATTGTGTATTGAAAAAGGAGTTACTTTGAGTGCCTGCTTTTTATTTCTCTAAAACAAAAAGATTTGGGAAAAGGTACACTTGTGACTTGTGCTCAGGAAATGAGAGTTGGTTTCAATCTTTGATGTTCTCATTACTAGAAGGTGAACTTCCATTTAGTATCTGTTCTTATAAATTGTATATGATGAAACTGGAAAATATATATTAGGAGAAGTTGTGGTCAATAGCGAGGTGTCAGATGCACAATTTTCTTTAAATTGCACTTGCAAATCTACTGGAGCATTTATCAGAACTGTTGGAATCTTTTCCCCAGGGCTGATAATGACTGACGTATGTCAATAACCACTAAAATGAGGAGCATTTGCTAAATCAGTAGTGAAGGGTAGGTGCTTTCAGAGGTTATTCAGATGTTGTGGTAACTGAAGCATGCTCTGCAGGTGCTTAACTGCATCCACTAATTATAGAGGAGAATGAGGATGTGTGTCTTTATGTGAATATAATACAGTCTGATTCTTCCCTCTTCTTCCCCAGTGTTAGCTGTGCTAAAAGGCTTTCTTTGCATTTGGAAGCTACAGAAAGAAGACCCAGGCTAACTTTAAATTACAAATGAAGAAGTCAGACTATCAGTCCGAAAACATCTTTATTTGCAAAATCATAGGGGTTTTTTGCATATGTGAGTAAGAAAATGGAATAAGGACAGTTTGTTCTGTTGTTGATGGGTTGGGGTTTTTTTTAAACATTCATTTTAACATTATTTAGTCTTCTCTGGAAGCCTCATCAGTATTTTTATACCTCTGATCTTAGTAGTCATAGTGAGCATGAATCCAAGCTAATTTTTATCTTGTTCTAGATGTCATACTGATAATCTCTGCTTCATTTACCCTCACCTGATTCTTTTAACCTTATTGTAAATGCACACACTGTTATTCATGTAATCTTGACGGACGCTTTCTCATTCCTCCGTCAGTTCTCCATAGCAATTAAATAGGCAAGATGGTACTAGGAAGAATCTGGGACAAGCAGACTTAGACTGTAAAATGTAGTTTCTAAGCATATTGGGAACAAATAAAATCCTAATTATTATTTTGCTGTCATACATGATATACCTGTTGATATTCTATATACCATCTCCTATACAACTATCAACATTTCTGATCTAAAGTGGTGAGGAAGAATATGATATGAAATATATTCTTAGTATATGTCAGTAACAAAGTTCACTCAAGTCAGGTGAATCAGTGATTCATGATACTGAATTGTAGCTGCTCAAGTCAAGTATGTTCCATATTACCAAATGCAGATAATGGATATCCAAGGGATTTGGACAATCACCAAAGAGTCCTCTGTAACTGAATAGTTATTGCAGTGGTACTGGTGGGTTCTTTCTGGAGTCGTTTTTTGGTGTGTGTTTCTGCCCCCAGAGGTCCTGGGGCAGTAGAGTGTTGGAGTTCTAGAAGATATTCCCCTAGTATTTTGCCAGAGTAAACAGGATTTCCCTGAATATTAGAATCATCCAGTATGGCTGTGGAAATAAGGAGCTAGCTAATGTGATCCTTGATGAACACAATTAAAATAGATATAGATCCACGACGATTAGCGTGACTTTGATGGGCAATTGTCTCAAACTAAGTTCTTAGGATATTCTCACTCAATTTCAAGTTTCATTAATTCATTAAAAATACTATTAAATTATTACAGAGCATAGGCACAAGAGATTATTTTAAGACTGCAGCAAAATTTAAATAAACAAAACAATAAATAATTCAAAATTAACTGAGCCTGCATTATGTGAAAAAGTAGCAGTTTATAGTAATCTCAAAACATAATTTTAAACAGAAAGTGATGATTGTAGCGAATAGTTCTAGATTCCAGAAATTGTTGGTCTCAGTGGTTTGGAGTAATAGTAAAATTGTATTTAATTGATTCTTATATTTACAGATGATCTCTGGAAAAATTACTAAATAACTGATATAGGTTCAATGCATTCTGCATTATTTGGTCAACTAAATTCAGTCAACCACACACACGCTTTATTTGTGGGCTTTTAATTTGGTCATGCTCCAAAAGAAATTAAAAATTTGAGGAAGAGAACTGATCTCTGGGAAAAAAAGTTATGAGAAGAACAAGGGGAGAATAAACAGTTTATTATCTCTCAAGGTAAAAATGCCCTGAAATCCTTAATTCTATTTTTAGATTTATGGAAAAGGAACTATGTAGTAGCAGCAGTAGTTCCTGTATTTGACACTGGTGTGAGGGCTATTATTATGGGATCATCTTAATCCGAGTCCTGAATGTCTGAATGTAAACAGGAAGTTGAAAAATTGGTCAAGATTCATAAAAAAAAAAAGTTTAAACAATCAAATATATATTTAGAGTGAAGGGGTCTTGCCTATTTATCTTAAGGGCCTACTTTATATGTTTATGTACTTTTGTGGGATAGGTATTTTGGTCAAATTTGAAATAAGGTTACTGCTCTCTTTTTTTTTTTAACAATATAATCAAACTTCAGTTTGACACTACCATTCTGCAAAAACTGCTTTCAAGATCAAAATGACAACTAAAATTCATGCATTTATTTCAAGTAACGAGTCTGCTTTTCATCAGGAAAATGAAATAGAAATAGGCATAGAAATACTGGAAGAAACGGCAGTAATAGATAAACTGTATCCATGTAATTCATTGGAGCCAATAATGATGCATTATTGCAAATCTGCTTTTCAGATATGTCACTCAATACCTATGGTATTTATTGCTTTATTAATGAAGAGTGAGAAGAACACAGTAACAAAAAACGTCATTCACTAAAATTGAGCCAATTAATCAAAAAACTTACTAAATTATTCTTGTTATGAAACTTTACTAATTAAAATAAAAGCTTCATGATAACTGTGTTTTGCGGAATGTAACCAATCGGTGGCAGTGTTCCCAGCTCAGAAGTGAATACAGCCTATGGGAACTAATAGACTAAGTTGTTTTGGCCTTGCCAGAGCCTAAATACTGTCATGTTTATCGAGTAGAAGAGAAAAAGCTCTTCTGTTTTGTGTAAACTGTGGCACATTATATACCATAAACAAGATTATGAGGTAGGGTTTTCAGCTTCTTCCCAGTGATGAAGAATGTCACCACTTCAATGAACATCAAACTGGTTTGGGTTTAGTTTCAAATAATCCATGAAAGTCAAATGGTATTACTGTTTAAAAATTCTGATTGCTGTTAGATGTTTAACTTGAATAAATGAATAATGGCAAATTGTGTTTAACTTAAAACATTTCTTTTTGAACTTCTGGAAGTGTGTTATCTGTAACATGGGTTCTACTCTTAAACATTTTTGTGATGAAGCATCCAGTTTACTTGTAAATAATAAATATTTTTTACTAATATTCACAGTAGGGAAAATCTTTCTGTGAATTACTCTGCAAACAAAATCCAGTCCCACATCTAGCTGCTCATAAATGGACAAAAAATTGCATTTATGCAAAGTAAAGGCACAAAAACTATGTTTCACTAGCTTAAGCTTTTTACATCCTGAGGACCACAAGTCATGAACTGGCCCTTTAAATGGAAGGATAGTTTAATTGATTCTCAAGAAATGGAAAAGACTGAATTCTGTTTCCAGTTATGGCAATAAAGGTAATGCTGGTTGTGAGCCATGACCAAAATCATGTATTGAAAAAAAATGACATCATGGAGCACAGTAGTGATATCGCTCATCTTTCTCTTGGGGGACAATGAAGTTCTTATTGCCCATGAAAGATGAGGGGAAATATGTTCCATGTCATTTGTTATTTATTGAACTCCCTTATGTAAATCTACAAATTATTTAAAAAAAAAAAGTGAGTTGACCCAAGAGACTGCAAAGTGAGCATAAGAAAAACTAGAACTAAGTAATTGATTTTCTGCAGATCATTAAAAAACAAAAAGTCTGCTCGGAACAAGACCAAGGATGGTGAAAACAGTTTTTTGGTTTTTTTTTTGGACTTGGATCATTGCCATTTAAATCAGTATGAATGTATAACATTTATACATTGAAGCAACATTCTAAATGAGCTGCCAGCTTGTTTCCTTGTATAAAATCTGAAAATGTTGTCTCTATAGTTTTCAAGCTGATCAATATGAATGTGGCAATCAGATCCTCACCTTTGTATTCCAAAGTCATTCCTAATCAAGTTTTCATTTAAAATCAACCAAACAAAAGAAAGCCAACCCCAAAACTGCCTGAAGATTAACAAGTAAAGCACTTTGTTAAATATCTTATAGATCACTGCACTAGACTTATTTTGTTAAGGATTTAAATCTGTTTCTGCCAAAAGATTTAATCAGCTAAGTAGATATTTTGTATTACCATGGAAATGAAATCGTAAAGTGCAATTGTCAGGTTTAAAAAGTCTAATGCACAATATGGTGTTTTTTCTTCGTTCATTCACTTTCTCATTTCTTACTAATTAATTTCCTGATTAAAATCTGAGTGATAATCTTGATTTGTATTCAAATAGGATGACAACATGAAGAGTAGAGTCATAGAGGTGAAATAGATCATTGTTTAAAGTTGCACGAAGCTGGTTGTTTTCTTTTTATTTCATTATTGGGGGGAAATCAGGATCATTTATTTTACTTTGTGTTGTCGTGACTCAAAGAGAGAACGCTAATTTTACTGGGCTGCAAATATTTAATATTAAGAGCAGAAACACCAACAAACTGCTTTCAGGGCTGTAGTTACTGATAATGGGAAGAAAAAGTGCTTAGATTTGAATATTAAATCATTCTCCACATAACAGTTCCTTCCTTCCTCTACTTTTTGGCTTAGTGATTGCAATGAAATTTTAAAATACGACTACTTGCCTTTAGGCAAAGAAACGTCTGCTGGGTAGTTAGTGCTTTTCTAGACCAGAGCATTTATTTATTATCTCCAGGTTTCAATGTTGGTAGTAACTATCTGCATTTAGATCTTCCTCTAAAAGGAGGCAATTCCTGGTTTAATTCTATATACGCTGCTTTATATAAAAAAATATTGCTGTAGCTTGACTATGGTCTCTCTTATCTGACCATAGTCAGATATATAAATATACCATTTATACAGCTTTTTATTTTGTGGTTGTAGTAGCTGGCTTCTGACTAAGACTCAGTTGAATTTTATAGATGGGGCTGGATTCTCTGCTTTTTTTTTTTTTTTCCTCTCAAGACATGTTTCATAATTCTTTTCTCATTTTATAACGCAAAAGAAGCTGACTACAAGGCTGGGGAAGTAAACAAATTAAGTCCATTATTGGAGTTGAGTATAGGTTTAACTGTTGATTCACCAACATCCTTTTTTTATCCTTCTTGAGCTTGTATTCTGTAGGCATTGGTAAAGGAGAGGCTTCTAAGAATGTTGCTGTAGACCTTGGAGCAAAAAGGAGGCAGGTAGTCCTCCTTCCTAGTTGGACAGATGATCTTGCTCCTCAATATAGCTGGTCTGTATTCATTGATGGTCTCTCGAGCTTTAAAGCTCTCACAGGTTAAAATATATAATGGCATTAAAAAAAGGAGGACATGAATCACAGATACGTAAACTATTGTTTGCCAGCCCTATAAACAAAGGGAAAAACCTTCATTCTCAAGTTGTCTCACTGAAAAAAGTATGCAATAAAACTATATTGGCATTAGGAAGGGGATAGCAAACCCAGCTCTTGCAATAACCTGTTCAGTATATAGTGTGGCTTTATGTGATAATATTCTGCCCACACCAGAACCAAATAAATGACAAGATAGATGTGGTTTTTGCAATTACAATTCTCTCAAATGTCAAAAAAATATTTTTGGGCTATGGGGAATGAAATTAATTTTTCAGCTTTGTAAAAGGATTTTTCTTGATGTAGAATTGAGCTATACCCCACAGTCATTCAATTACCTGGTCATGGACCCATACTACTTTCATTCCTTAAGTTTATATTTCCTGGAATTGCTTTTACAATGTGTATTTTACTGTAACTGTGTCAGTCAATCACTGAGCCCTTACTTTTCAATATAGCTCTTAAAAAAACAAACCAACCTCCAACACCCTTCCCCCCCAAAAAAGAACCAACAAGAAAACCCCAACTTGACACCCCCCCCCCCCAAAAAAAAGGAAACCAAAACACCCTCTCACCCCCCCGCCCCCCAAAAAAAAAAAACCAAACCAAAAACCCACAACCAAACAACCCACAACCAACCCCAAAAACCAAACAAACCCAAACCAAATAAAAGAGTAGCCAAATCAATTCTGAGAAGTAGGGATGCCACATCAGTCACCTCTTATGAAATAGTGAGACTTTCTCTTGTACTTTAGTTTTAAAATAAAAAAAAAATAAAGGAAGGAAACTAAATTGTTTTGACTGTGAGTTCGCATGGAACTTAGATCCCTTCTGAATATCACTTACTTGCCTTTGTAGTTTACTTAGCGCGTTGGTGGTGTATTAGTTCACACTAGTTCATAGCACTTCTGAAATCTTTCTTGCTCTTGAGTCAGTTCTAGCTGTTGTCTGTGGTGGGCTGTGGGGCAGAGAGAAGTAGTAGATTCTACAGGGGTAAATCTGGAGTCAAATTGTTGGCTAAATAACAGCCCAGAAGTTGTATTTTTAGGTTCAGTTCTTACTGCAAATCAGTGTGATCTGTGCTGTTTGTGTGGCTGCAAATTTCTGTTTAACAGGTTGCTTTGCTAAAAGCCTAATGTAATATTCAGTAATGTAATTAACATGAGTTTCCTTTAGTTTCAGGCAGTTGTTCATTTGGATAATAATAAAAAAGGAGGTAACTTTTCACATCAATCTTGTCTGAAATGTAAATAGTTGTGATAGCCTAGTGTCCCCTATCTCTGCTGACCTAGACATCCGTGGAAAGATTCTGAATTTACTTGTGTCAGCTCTTGGCTCTGAATTGCTTTTAGCTTATAGGCAAGTTACAAAGCCTTCCCCCTCTGTGCTTGAAATAAAGGAATAAGGGTGCTAAGATCACTGCTGTGCTGCACTGAAAAGAACTGTTTTATTAGAAAAGCTAGGTAGAGGATATAATAGCATTATTATGCAGTTTCATACCTCTAAATAAGGACTGGCATTTTTTAAACTGTCTGGTCGATTTCGAAAACATTTGGTAAATGTGTGCTTATGGGACTTTTATTTAAACCCTTCTAAAGATAGTCTCCTTAACCATGTTTTCTGTTGCAAGGAGACTGATAGTGTGGCCTTTGTATGACCTTGTGGTTAAAGAAGCCGTACGTTGTAGCATTGCTACTTAAATAGTTAATGATACCTTGATCAAATTAGATAAATGGATTTGAACAATGCTGTATCCAATTAATTTTCATTTTTAGGTAATTAGTATTGTTACTAATGCCTGAAATTAAAGATGTGGTTTTGTGTTGTGATACCTTATTCATTTCTACTTTAAACAGGAAAGCCAGATCTTTCTAGACTCAAATGCATTATACAGAGTGTAATTATATTTAAACTTGTTAATTGATGGCACTGAGTATATATTTTTTAAATGCAATACTTGTGCAATCTGTACCCTGCTGCTGTTTGCAGCCAATATTTACATCAGCCTTGTGAGCCTCACCATGTAGATGTCCAGCATCAATGTCTGTGTGGGACTGAGGGAGCTAATGTGATGGGGAGAGAGAAACTTGTTATCATTTCATTGACTTGTTCCCCTGCCTGGCTTTTGGTGACCTGATAGACTCCCAAAAATCCAGGAAAACTTCATTCCTTTTTGTCTTATCTCTGTGAACACTTTTAAGAACTCCTGATATTAATCACGTTTTCCAAAACCCCAATTAGGGGCTTTTGCTCTGGAGCCTTGAATCCCTGCTAGAGACAGAGTCCAGTTAAGAATCCCAGTTAGTTGTGCCTATTTACATCTGTAAAGTTAGAGTTGTGTGCTATTTTATTAGTGATGGGTGGAGAAATCTAATTCCATTTTATAGAGAATTTCAGTGGGTCAAAACCTGGTTTATTTCTGGTCTGGAATGAGACCGAAGTGCTTTGAAATCCCTTTGTCTTGGTATGGTGCATCTGGCAAGCTGCAGCACAAGAAGCTTAGGTGCTGGTGTCATCACGCTGGCACAAAGTTGGAGCCAGAGAGTCTTTGGTCTGCAACAAAACTCAGGACATGGAGAGTTTGTTTGTAAGAGGTACTTTAAGTCCTGTGCTTCTCATCACGCTGTGATGGACTGCTGAAGAGCAGAGGAGCTGAGACAACTCAGGCTCTGCAGAAGCTGCTGAAGCTGGCTGCTGGGCAGGAAAGCTGGCAACAGACCCAGTAGGTTTTAAAGCCTTCCTGTCAGGCAGTTTTCACTGGGGCTCAGCTCTAGGTCACTTCAAGATATCGTTAAAATTGTGAACTTTCTCAGTGAAATGTTTTATTTTCAATATCAGCGTATTTTTCTTTGACAAGTTTTAAAATATGGAATTTTGTCAGATGGGGAAAGCCGAAAATGATGTGACTGGAATGTCAACCTGATACACAGCTTATTGTCAATTACAGTAATTTTCTTGCTTATAAATGCAGAAATGGCAAACTTAAGCTACAAGTGATTTCTTTAATGGGGTGCTTGGTCTGATGAGTAGTTTTAATCTCTCAATAAAGCAACCTTCTCTGCCAATGAAGCCTTTATTCAGATTTTTTTTTTCCATATGATTTCTACTAGACAGTAACAAGGAGTGGGAGGAACTGATAAGAAAAGACCAATTTGTACCATCTGTTCCAGATATGTAAGCTGAGGTGATACTGTAAAGGGGAAAGCCAAACACTTATGTCTGAAACAGTGATCAGTGGCTGTTTTACATTTGTATTAAAACAGTTGTTCTCTTTATACTAGTTTTGGAAGTAACAAATATTTTATATAGCTAAAGGAACTGTATCTTTACTAGATTTTTGCATTGCCTAAATAGCAGATATAGCTCTGTATATAGTGCAACTTATATGGAGATCTGCAATCGGCTACTTCAAGTATTTTTGTTTATAGAAGTGAAGGATCTCCAATTCCTGGGAATATCAGTTAGTACTGTGCTTGAACGATACTATTTTATGTTGATATGCTCTGACTTATCAACATAAAATCTCAGAGTCCTAGAAAGCTCTGAAATGTCCAGAAGGTCTATTGGCAATCAGTGAGTTTTTTTGTTTGCAAAATAAGGTTATAACTTGTAATCCAATCAGTCTTTCTGATTCTATGATCTTTGTCAGATTTTAAAGACTGTCTTGTCTTTAAAGTAGAGTTTCCAGTTTAGGAAGTCACTTTCAGCATCTGGTCCTTGTCGAAGGCTGTGTAAAATACCCGGACATTGGGCCCATTAGTCCATCTCTCTTAATAATGAAATTCTATGAAAATGGCAGAATTTATTCTAATAAAGTGCTAATTTTTGTGGAAGAAAAATACTTCCTAGATTCATATGCAAGGAATTAATTTCTAGTTGTTGAACAGATGAGTGTTGTGATTATCGAAGCTGGTCTATTAGTTGTTTTTCCTGTCTGCATAGCTTTCATTCTAGATGCGACTTTTCATTGTTGTTGAACCGAGATTTAATTTGCAAATTTAGGAATGGTAAAACATTTCCTGGGCCAGAGGCCAGGTAAACATAGACAAGATACGCTCTTTTAAATGCAAATTGATATTTTTCATTTTCTTTTTTTATTTTTTTTTTAACTTTGATGAAAATAAATTTTTCTTGTTTTACTTTTGCTGATGACATAATTTGCCTAAATACTAATCTGCTTGAGTCTCTTTTGCATCACATCAATTTAATTTTAATAGTTCTTGTGAAATATCCTGTGAAGTTGGATGCCCTATTGGCTCTGAGGTAATTTGAACTTTTCATCATGAATACCTGAACTTGCTCCTTCAAGTAAGCCCTTCCTTTCTTCCTCCCTTCCCCTAAATGATTGCAAGGACTGGGAGCTGGATGAGAAATTCTGCCATTGCCCCATCATTTGAGCACAGCTGGAGAGTACTGAGGAAAAAGGTACAATGTGAATCAGATCTGCCTGACTCAGTGTTTTGTATTGTTGAGCAAAGGTGAGGAGGTAGAGTGTTGTGCCAATGCAGAATGCTGCTCGTAAACATCTTGAACAGACGTTACCAAAGAGCTTATTACTATTTTATGTGTGGTTCCACTTAGATAATTTACACCTCTCACTATAGTTCCTTAGATATTTGCAAAGAATGTCAGAATTATGACAGGGCCTGTCACACAATTGACAGCATGTTTTCTTAAGAGAAATGCATGTTATGGCAAACCTGAAGCAAAAAGCCACAGATGACAAGTGCTTTTTATTTTAAGAGTAATAAAGGTCTGATACAACAACAAACCATCTATTTACAATTCTCCTTAGAATTTTGATCTGGTTTTCTTAAGTAGAAACTAATAGGGAAGATACTCAAAAGGGGAACAAAAAACCCCAAACAATCCCCCACCAAAACCCAGATATTGGAGATACTGAAGGGCACTCAGCATGCCAGTTTCTTATTGGATGTATGTGTTTTATATGTAGGGATGTCTGTTAGGAATATGAGTCAGCTGGTTAGAAAGGTGAATCATCAAAATAGATGGTTTTGCAAGGTGACAAAATATTTGGGAGGCATCAGTATTTTCCTATTGCTGGATATAGCGTTCCTACAGCAGCTTCCTGTAGGCTTTTTGCATGAACTCAGTCCTTGGAAATCCAGATGTTGTTAAGTGTTGATGGCAATTGGGTAACTTCTGAAGCTGGGACTGAAGAGTGAAGGCAAATATCCTCATACAGGCCTAATGGAAGTGCTTTATGAAACCATCTACAGTTAGTCTCCAGCTGTGCAGCAGTAATGCTTTCCACAGTGCATCACCTCTGGGATAACTTTGACAAATCTGATCTCATTGGCATGTAAACAGGTATAGCAGGGCTTATATGGTCCTTGTCTGAGGGGAGGCCAGCAATAAGTCTACAGATTTTTCCTCTCCTTATCCTGTGAAATTCAGTTAAATTGCACTTGAGTGCCAAATAAATAGCTAATACTTATCATAAAATAAAAAGGTTATTGAACCTAGTAGAACTGACACTGTTTTTGTTTTTTTTAATTGTATTGCCTGGAAAGATTTTTCCCTTACTAATTGAAGAATTTCTATGTCCCGATAGGTAACACGTGGAATAATTACAGTTATTTTTATAGCTCTTGTTATATAAATTTTGAGACTAAAATGTATAGAATCTTTATGGGTTGAATAGTATGTTCTTGAAAGTGAAAGAGCCCACAGACTCATGCTTATCTTTACTTCGATATATCTTCCCAAATATTTAATTGCCTTATTTGACTCTTTCTATGTATCAACTATTGTGTGTTTTTATTATAATGCATGCTGTGTTGCTGCATGCTGTATGCATGCATATCAACTCTAATTAAAATAAACCTTTGCATTTTGAATTGTCACTTTTTTTCTTTCCTACTTTGGCAATAAAAATATCTTTGTCAGAAATGCAAGGCATTCTCTTCCCAATCTCATTAAATAGGTGAAGTAGGTCACTCAGTATATTTGTGTCAAGCTAATATAGAAACTACACAGTCAACATATTTTAAAGCTGTGTAGCTCAACCCTTGTTCCTACAAGAAATGACCTTATACCAAAACTGTCACTTCAAGGTTTTGACAAAATCTGACATACTTTGACTGTAACATGTCAGGAAGCAATAGGATGGCTGAGGACAATGAATTGCTTCATAGGCCAGTAACAAACTTGAAATGTGAACTGAGGTGAAGTTAGGCTTGTCAGTACAGGTTTAAAATAAATAAATAATAATAATAAAACCCAAACAAAATGCCGGGCAACCCACAGAGAAAATAATCTTTTTTAGTGTGGTTTTTTTTTTTTTTTGGTAATGAGGAATTAAGATTATGGTGCTGCTTTTGCTCTTAATCTGAGAGAAATAAACAAAACAAAACAAAAAAGCTTCAAAGAAAAAACATCATAACTAGTAATGCATTAATTAAAAAAACAGTCATAAAAATAATCATTCTGCTTCCCTGGAGGAACATTTGCATCTAGATGAGCCTTCCTGCCATGGACCAAAAAGAATGCTTAGCAATTAAGTAAAAGCTAATGTTATGGATGTGTCCAATTTTCTTTTAATTGCAAGAATTTCACCATGTAAAGCTGCTTTATTTTTGATGTTGGAGATTTCTATTACGATATCAACTTCTAAAAGATATGAATAGCAAATTCTGTCAATTACTATGCAAAATCTGGAGAGAGTGATAGGCCTATAAACAAAAGATAGTTTAAAATTCAGTCAGTCTAATGCACAAGTACACAGTGGCTGGTTACGAACTGGATACATGCGAGTTTGTGAAGAGTTATTTAGGAGTTTTCTGAATTAAGTCTCCTAAACAGAGTTAGTTCCACTACCAGCTGATAGTTGTATTGTATATATGCCAATAGGCTCCCAAAATTTTGCATAAAAATGGGGAGCCCCTAGCATGCTAGGAAGTGTAGACCTGCTTTGTTAAGGGCTTTGATCTTACTGTTCAGTTAGAAGGTTTTTGTCAAGAGGTGGTGATAATGTGAGTGAAAGGCAGAGAAGATTAATGGTGTTCATCAGGTCCTGATCAGGTGGCCATTGTGCAGTGCCACCTGCTGAAGTGCAGCAACATCAGCAGCACGCTGACCATTCCAAGGCAATAGATGGTACTGTCCTGGTTTGACAGCAGGGTCAGGTCTGTTGTATGTAATATGGCTTCCAGAGATGTATGTATTTTTCAGTGCATAAAAAAAAATATATTGGGCCTGAGAATTGTATTTCTCCACCCTCCTTCTGGAAAGTTGTTAAGACCTTAATTTCATAGATAGGCTTGGGATCTAGTCTGAAGTTTACTATCCATTGAATGGATTCTCTTGGACTAGAAGATAATAATAGTGAGGTTCCCAAGAGGTCATAGAATTGAATGTGCCCCTTAATCTGTTCTATTTTCTGACTGCTTCCCCATCTAATCCTGTGGCAGCCCTACCCATTACACAAGTCCTCCCTGCGCTTCCTTGTCTCATTTGTGTCAGGATTTGGTACTTCATTAAAGGCTTGTACTGGACTAAAGCTTCTCAGTATTGCCTGGAGGAGCACAGGTCAGTGGCATAGGTTACAGGGTTGTTGGTGTAGTGATCGTGCCCTGATTTCATGCAGCAATACACTTTTTCAAAGAAAAAAGATAATTTAAAGTTCTTTGTTTAAATACTGCTGAAAGAAAAAAAATTCTTCTGAATGTGTCTTGACATTATGGCCATATTATTATTTTTAATGATCCTATAGTGAGGTTTGAGACAATCACTCCTTAACATGCATTTGATATGAGATGATTGGCTAATATGACTGTCATCGTGGTGTATTCTTCCTTTGATGGGAAGCTATGGGAATAATTTCTGATTGTACAAATTTATTAGCAATTATTTTGATAATCCTTATTGCGCTTGTATTTTTGTTAAAATTTGTCTATAGTTAATTGAACTGATAACCACTTCAATTTCTCAAAGTTGTCTGGCACTTTTAATATTTCAGCTCAAAAAAATCTGTAAAATGGCAAATTAATCATACGTACATCTGTAATAATCTTATTCACAGAAGCAGCCTGCAGCCTTGCAATATGACCTTTTTAGAGCACAATTACTGGTATGTTTTGCAGGAACAATCTTTTTTTTCCAGAATTCTGATCTTGTTCTAAGCAGACAGATACAACCTCAATGAGAAATATCAAGCAGACATGGATAATGTTAGGTTATTCATCTGCTTATCTTTAGGCTTTAACTGTAGAAAAAAAAAGGGGGCGTAAGGACACAGACACACACACTTCTAAAAATACACTTTGTCATAGTGCTATTACACCATAACCAAAGACATCTCCCTACAATTCTCCAAAGAGTAGGGAAGAGAAGATTTATAAATCTGCCATAGTCAGTTAGTGCTGTTGATATAATGGAGGTGTCTCTGAATATATTTATGGAGAGATGCTAAATATAAATGACTTTGTTTAACCTTGAAAGCAGTCAGATTTTACTGAATGCCTAAAGAAGTATATTTAGAGAAGATATACCTAATCTACAAAAAACTGATATCTAAATTATGGCAGGTTTCAGACTCTGGTTTCTATTAGGTGTAACTTCCCTGGATTAGTTTAGATGTAGCAGAGTTTACTTGCTTAGAATTGGGATGCTTCTCTGGGGTGTTTCAAAGAAAAGCAGGTGATGACATCACATCAGTGCTGCTGGACTATAAAGGATGTAATAGCTGCCTTAAGGTTGGCTGGGTTACACTGGCAATATGGTGGGAGGAGTTAAAAACAACATGACAGTTTTAGGACTCTGGATACAACACACAGTTCTCAGATGACTGTGCCCTCAAAACCAGTGTTCTTAACCAAGTACATTGCTAGTGGGAAGAAAATGTGGCACCTGTACAAAGGGGTGCAGCAGCATTTGAGGGATTGAACAGCCTTTACAAGCTGCTCCCCCTATTCTACCTATGGGCAAGGGGGAAATAAAAGAGAATGACTGTGGGCAAGCTTTTGAAGTGTAGTGATGCAGCCTAAAAGCCCAAGTTGCAAACAGATGTGTGTCTGAGGCACCTTTTATGCTCCTCTTCCCCAGTTACATGGAGAGGAAGTTTTAGAAGTAGCCCTGAGTTAGTGGTTGGAGATGGCATCGTCTTGCTCAGCTGGTTCCACTGCAGAGGTATCGATGCCAGGCTTTGCTACTGCTTAAGTTCAGCTGCCTTCAATAGCCACTTGTAGACTTGCCCCAACCCTGTTTTTTGCTAGGCATTGGAGTCCCCAAGCTGTTAAATTCCCTGTCCTCTCAAGAGAGAGAAATTAATGAAAAATGTACTGTAAGGTGAAGTTTATTGGAGAAGGGAATAAGAAACTTTAAGACATCTTGGAAATCTTGGTTAGCTGTAGGTGCAGAGGGATGCACTAAGGGTAAGAAAATGAAAAGAATATGGAAGTTCTAATATATGCTAATAAATGCTGCATTTAGTGTTAGATATAAGAGAGGCTCAGCATATTATTTTTTTTTAAAAAGGATTAAAAAAACCCCAAACAACAAATTACCCTAAAGAAGGGACACATCTCTTGCAGAAGGGTTCAATAAAAACAAAATATTCTGAGTTACGAAAGTTAAGGAAAAAACCCTCCCTTTCCTGTTTCTTTCCTTTAGGATTTAGCATTATATAGTGTGTTTAACAATGAAACTTCATAAATTGCCATGTAGCCTTTTATTTCTTTATTTAATTATTCTAAGAAAATCAATTTAGCTGAGTAACAGTGATAGGATCTCCAGCTATTATCACGTAATCATTAATTTCTCCTGGACTCTGTTTAATACAACTGCTGCAGAATGTTTAATAAATCATTAAAATATCTTGGATTTAACTGAAAAATAAATTATTTAAAACCGTATCTGCAACCTGTTCCCCCATTCCCAATCCACAAAACCCTCTTCGCTTATTAAAGATAAGTGAATTAAAGCACAATAAAATGATAAATATAGGCATCTACAAATTCTTTAAAAAAACCTATGAAGTGAATAAATGCAGACTGAATTCCTACGTCTCGTCTGCTCATGATCCACACTTGCTGATACCACACACTTGTGTTTCATAAAGTACTTACTATGTCCAGTGTGCACACTGGTTTAGAATGAAGATATTCCTCTCCTTGTGCTTGCCATTGATTTTTTTTTTTTTTTATCTAAAGCTTTGCAAAGACCCTCAGCACCATTAGATAGTTACTTGATTGATGTTTTGCAGCTGAGATTCCAGCCCTGGACAACAGGTGAGGATACGAAATGATTGGTCTGTGCACAGCAGGCTCAATACCAGTGGTACCCTGAGGAACTTGAATGAGAACAACTAACCCACAAGTGTTTTGCACCTCAGTAGATTTAGTGAGAGCTGTTCATATATAAAACTTTACTTCAGTAAGCTGCAAGTGTTTTTTGTTTTTACTAAATTTGGCAGCTGTTTTGCTTTGAACATCAGAACCTGATGGCATGGAAAAGCTACAGAAAGAGCAGAAGAAGCTTTCAGCTGGTATGAAATGATACAGTAAATTCTTATCTCCTACTCTGTATTTTGTAGACTGTGGATAGATGTTGAGTCTGAAATTTTTGCTTACAGGAACTGAATAATTAAAGAAAATTAAGGCCTCACTGAATAGACTCATTAGGTTAAGCAGATTCCTTTCCTAGGATTAAAGAGGAAGGAGAAAGATAATGAAAATAAATAATTTTATCTCCCAGTAAAATGCTTAACTTCTTCTGGCTTTTATAGTGTAATTTTAAAATATATATCTGCGCCAGCTAAGCAGCAAATCCTAAAGCAGGTGGTTAGCAATATAGTTACGACATCATCTACATCATCCCTTGTAGTGGAAGTCACCTTTTTATTTTAACAGCCAAGTAATAAAGGGAAATGTTCTCTTGTTTTCCTACAAGTCTTTTAAAGTCAATTTAAAGGAACAATTAACTATTACTGAAAATTTATTTATTTTCCTGGAAATAGGAAAAAAAAAAAAAGTAGTGTAGTCAACAAATACCAAAAAACCTCAAAACCCAAAGAAAACACCCTTCCAGTTATTTACAATAAGAACTATTAGTTGTCTTCTTCAGTGGGACCTTTTGGTCTTGTTCTCTAATAAAAAGACTCTTGAAGCCATACATTGAGGTAAATAATGTCATCTGATGTTTCTCATACTGATGCTGAAGAGGAGAAAAATTAAACCTCAGAAAGCTTTGAGAGTAGGGAATTTTTTTTTTTTTTTTTGCATAGCCAGCTGATGAATTCCTAGTGTTGAGAATTGAGAGAGAAAGAAATGTCTGTTATCTTTTTCTAGAAATAGCAGGTGAACCCATGTATTACAGAAAGTGAATAGAAAAGTTTTTTGTTTTTTTTTTTTTTCAGAGATTTTCAAAAAGGAAGAGTAAAACTTCCTTGTGCAGGGAGATTTAACATGGGCCTGCAGATGTCTGTATATGTAATGTATTTATTTGCTATATTTATTTCCTTTTCAGAATCCTGTTCTGGGCAGAAAATGGTATTGTGTGTATTTTGATTGCTTAAATTTGTACCTACTTTCGGGTCCTATTTTCTGTACAGTGAATTTGAATACAAAGGGGCAATGAGATGTGCAGGAATGAAATCGCAGGGATGTTTAAGGAGCATTGAGGAAGAGTCAAGGACCATTTGCTCAGTGTGAACAGCACTATTTGAAAGGAATCACTGCAAAATGTGGGGCTCTTGATCCAGTGCCTGTTTACCTGTGCCAGTCTTCTCAGTGGCTCTAGATTTGGCCTATGATGATGAATTAATGTATTTCTATGGGATGAATGGGAAAATCTTTCTAAAGATGGGAAGCAGTGTCGGTGGTGGTGGTTATGGTTTGGGTTTTGTTGGGGGTTTTTTTTGGGAACCGCACTGTATATGCAATGATTATAGAGAACAACTGAAAGAAATTCTGAATGCAAAGTTATATTAGTTATGAATCGTGAATTACTACAATAAATATAAAGTGCATGAAGTCCTTCAGACTTTGTATTGCCTGACTCTTTTACTCTTTTCTGTTTCAAACTTTTTACTACCCAACTTTATCAAATAGCCTGGAAAACGCATTCACGAAAAATTGAGTCAACCCTTTGAAATTTGGTTTGAAGGATTAATTATGGAGCTGTGTGAACAGGCTATATAACTCAAAGTGCCTGTCTCTATTTTAGAATGTTTCTGTCACTGTACTGAAGTATTTTGTTCACACACCTAGCAGGTGATACTGGCTTCATATTAAAAGCTTAAACAGCCACAGAAAATGCAGTGATTGCAAGGAAAGGTATCTGATATTAAATGCTATCGTAGTGAAAGCCATGCCCAAATGCTTATTGCATTCCTTCATAGAGAAATGATCTATTTATTTCTATAAATAAATATAAATCCATTAGAGCAAATTACAGTTGAACTCCGATTTGTATCAGGTGAGGATCTGTCTAGCAATGTATCGAGTGCTCTGGAGGAAGAGCAAATCAAAGGATATGAAGAAGAATCCAGCTGTGCCAGAACAGTGTTAAACCTTTACATGAAACAGTCAGCAAATAAAATCTGAGTATTTGCAGTTGAACAGTTCATAATTGCAGCTACTGTGGAATGTAGGCAAAATAGATACTAGTTTAGGGTGAACAATAATTCTTAACTGTGGAAGGTAAAACAACTAAAAAAAATATGGGAATGCATCATCTCTTGCCACAAAAATGTTCAGATTTGAAAATAGCTGGATACAGATGAGTGGAAGCGTAGAAGCCCTCTTGCTGAGTGGTGGGGTGGGTTTTGTGGGGTTTTGTGTTTGTTTGTTCTTTAGTGGCTTTCCTCAGTTCATCTGACTTCATCAGTCTGGATCCTGATGTGCGTGTGGTTTTGAGTAACTTCTGTGTTCCTGCTAATTTCCCAGGTCTAGCTCTGACTTGACAGACACTGCAGAGAGTTAAAAGAATGAGGAGGAGGGGAAAAAGATTAAGTGCTAAAAGCAAACACCTGAACCACCTATTGTAATTTTTTTTGACAAAACAATGCCGCCTGCTACTACAGGCACACACATAAAAGTAACCACTGCACACTGGATGTGCTGGGTTTTGCTTTTGTTTAGGCCCTGTGGACATGCAGGAGGAAACAAGCTGCAGGGTAATTTTTCTGTTCTCCGTTATTTGCACAAGTCTTTGCCTTTACAACTTTTGTTGTAGGGTTATACAAATCAACTTGAAATAATTCAGGAAAGATTTCTCAGACTCTGCTTCTCTGCAGCCAGAAATGAGAGCAGATGAATCCTCCTCATAAGAGAAGTAACAACTGTATTTCCTAGGAAGTAGAGATTTGCAGCATTTTTGCAGCTTTCCATTCTTCCCAATAAATCCTGTATTTATAGTTCTAAGAAAACTACTGCAGTAGCTCATAAGATAAAACATTCTTAGCTCCTTACAGAAGTGAACATTATGTATAATGTTGACTCTGTCTAAAGACCTCAAAGATTTAATGCATAAAGCCTTCTAATAAACCACTGAGGGGAAATAGTAAACTTCTCATTTTAAAGAAGGGGCACTTAGTATTTTTGAACTCTTCAGTAATATTAGCCACCTTCCAGATGAGGAAGAGCAAGCAGAAAACTCTGTGTTCCCCCTAATTATCTCCTTTTTGGTTCCTGCCCTGTAGAATCATGGAATCTTCTAGGTTGGAAGGGACCTTCAAGATCATCTTGTCTATCCATCAACCTAACTCTGACAAAAATAAACACCCATGCAACAAACAAAATGTAACACCATAATTAAACCATGTTTCCCAGCACCATGTCAACCTGTCTTTTGAACACCTCCAGGGATGGTGCCTCAACCACCACCCTGGGCAGTCTGATAACCTGGAGATGAGGGATTTGCAAATTTGGAATTAGAGGGGCTCTTTGGAGGGATTGCTGTTTCCCAGATTTGCCAAGTGCACAGAAGACAGGGTATGTAGCTGTATTTCCCCTGACCAAAGGCATCTACTTGGCTGTACATCCTGTGTTGCCATCCAACGCAATGTGCTATTGTGAAGCTGCTCAAATGCAAAAATTAGCTGTCCCAGGGTAGCCTAGCACCTTCCCGGGAGGAGGAGAGGAAGAGAGAGTCTCCCAGCTCCTAACCCTGTGCTTTACATCTTGAATACTGAGTAGAACAGAGGAAGAAGTAAACCTCAACTGATATTTTTCTGCTTCCTTGCATACAGGCTAGAAAACAGCATTTATAGGCATTTTTAGCCATTATTAATCTATGCAGCTGTAACCTTTGTAATTTTCTCCCTTCAAAGTGTGGAAGACACTGAAATAACAGCCTAAGGAGGTTTGGAAATTGGGACTTGGCACTTAAAGCCTAGTCAGCTTGCATTGCATTGTGTAGTAATTGCTAGTTAACGTAATAGCAAAACCATTACGGTGACAAAATCTTAGAGTGTATTTCTCTTTTGATGTGTAAATTAAGACTGTCAGAGAGCAGTCCCAATATTAAATAGGCCCTCTCATCAATTCTAGTTTGAAAACACTTTACTTAATCACTGGCAGCATATATACTCTTTTGTTCTGTCTGCCATATTCACTGGCATCATCTTTCATGCAGACCAGAGGATAAAGATTTATAGGGGCTGTGAAATGTGTGAGAGATCTTCTGCCTTTAACTAGTTATCTGTTTGGGACAAAGAAGCAATGTGTTTTAGATTAATTTTTTTTAAGTTAAATTCGCTAATGTTTTAGTAGCAACTGCAAAAGTAAAACTTCTGAAGCCTGAGTATTTTGGTACATTATTTGGTTTCAAATAACAATGCAAGATTAAAGAAGTTCAGGGAAGATATTGTGTTTCTAGGGAATCAGAATTTTTGAGATAAGCTGTTAGCCTATTTGTAGAAATTACAGAAGCTTCAATAAAACTCAAACAGCAGCCATCTGTTTCTTCCATTGTGTAAATCTTAATTGCTTTTATTATGCTATAGACATCAAAATATTCTTTAACATATTTTTAGCTACCACATAAAAATGGGTGAAACAAACTTTCTCATATTGCTTTCTTTAGCAGAATTCTTCATAGATGTATTTCTTCTACCAAAGATCTCAAATAGTTTTGTGAATTACCAAGAAAAAAAATCAATGTGGTATTTCTTCAGGGAAGATTGAAATATTAATGACTCTATGACTATTCCCCCTCACGTTCTTTGTTGAACATCTTTGTCCTCTTACCTCCTCCACTTTGGTTCCTGCCAAACTTTTAAAATAATAATCACAGCTCAGTAGCAGTGAATCTGCTGTGGGTGGTTTGACTGGAAATTGTGTATCTTATCTTTTGTTAGGGTGTGTATTGTGACCCACTTCAGTGCCGCTCAGCTTTCTCTCCTGTCGTATTCAACTTTTTTTTTCCTCTACCTAAACAGAAGTTGCAAACTAATTCTGAGGAGTTTTCCATAGGCTTACGTAGTATCTAAACTGTTTCTTTTGAAAGTAGTAGGTTAATGGGATTCGCATGTGCTGAAATAATGAATTGCTTTTTGGGAAGGGAGGGGAGAAAAAACAACCCCAAACAACACACTGCCCTGCAGTACATTGACCAAAACCAGTGAGCTTGTAGTATTAATAGCTTAATGCCAAGGAGGAAACAAGCAATTAAATAGCTAATATGTGATGTTACATCAAACTAGTGACTTCAGCTGGGATTAGCAAAGAAAATAAGAATTGCTGCTCATCCTTTTCCCACATCACATGCCTACTTTGCTCTGTTAGATGAGACCCAAGACCTCTGTGCTGACCCAGAGAGCATCTCATTCATAGCAAGAAATATGTATTGGCTTGGAGCTACTGACACAAAGGGCCTCTGTGACTCTAATGTGACACCTGTAGAGCTGCTCCCTCGATGCAGTGTGCTGTGTCACAAATGTATATGATCTTCCTTCATCTCAGAAGTCCAAGAATAAAACTTTTTTTCCCTCCAATGGTTTCACTGCAGTGGGATGAACTCTTGTTTCCTCTGCCCTTATGCATTAAGGATAAATGGGTGGTTTGTCATCATTGTGTTGCTTAATGTTGAGGAATGTTTCTAGTGACTCTTTGATCAATGTATGCAAAGTAATCTCTGAGAGACAATTTAAAAAAAAAAAAAAAAAAAAGGACAGTTTGAAGCTGCTGACAGAGAAAGGAATTCTTCCTTGGGGACTGTTTTCTTAATATTTTATTCTGTCCAGTAGGGGAATTTAAAGTTTGCATAATAGTCATTATGCTAATATAATGGGGTTTAGTAGGTTATTTCTCCTCCTACTTGCAAATGAACAGGTTATTCGTGACATGCTTTATACTTTTTATATATGCCAGAAAATGTAGAATCAATTTATTTATCATATGTTAAAAAGAACACAAAAATAGTCTTTCATTTCCAATAAACCTGCAGTCATGTAACCTGTAAATTAAACAATAGTAATTCCTTGAAAGATCAAGAAGGGAACCTCAGCAATATTCATAATGAGAATGAAAGGGAAATTGTTCAGCAGTACCTTTTTTTAATTAAAAAAATATATAATTTCAAGTCCTTTTTTAGGAGTAGAAAAATATGCCACAGGGTTTGAAGAACCATAATAAAATGAAATCTAAAGAATTTAATAGTGCAAAACTTTGAGTTTGTGTCTTAGAGGAAAAATCTGACATCTTAGAAAGGGAACCTAAAGCCTTTGATCTTTAAGGTCCCTTCCAACTCAAACAATTCTATGAAAGATGACAAAAGATATGTTGTTTTTAGTCTGGTTCTTTGGTGCTTTGACACCTGATTAAGGATTAAGGTAGGTACCACCCTGCTCTGGCAATTGTAGCCTGGAATAATGGGTAGGTACTACCAGTAGCCTTTTATTCACTAACTGAACAATAGCTCTATTTTTTCTTTTTTTTTCCCTCCCAAAAATAAAGCAGGAATGGAAGGCAATTGTTTCCATTTTGGAGATTTTTTTTCATATATAAGAGTGATGAAACCTATATAAGAGTGATGAAACCTTTTGTAGAGGATATGGGAGACTTTTTCTGCTTTACTTGGTAAACGGTTTCAGTACTTGAGAATATATTCTGGAAACAAAAGCACCTTGTAGTGTTTAAATTGACTGTTGGTTGAATTGGTACTGCTGAATGTAAGGCTTGTTACAAGCAATATGGAATAATCTGGTGAAAAAATCATTCCTTCCAGCCTGATGAGCTGATCAAAGCGAACAATTTATATCATAATGTTGATATTTTTTCTCCCCTCTTCCTTTGCTAAATGCTCTGAACTTTTATTAGCTTATCCAAGAAACCCACTATAACAGGAGTCGATTGCAAAGAAAAGTCTTGATTCCGCCAGAAGAGTGACTGAGGGCACTTGAAGTGATTGCAATGACTTGTGTTCTACTGCTCTAATAGATGAATTTGACATGTTTTTATTTGCTGTTTTCTTAGCAGCTTTGTCAACCAAGCGATGAAATCTGATACGGGATAGGAGTTAAGATGCAAATGCAGATACAGTCTGATGTGAGCTGTTACACTAATACATCATTGGAAAGCGCTGTCACTTTAATGATGTATTAATGTCACATGTCATGAAGTGAAACAAAAGGTAAAAAAAATAAATTCTGCAAAATATGGCCCCCTTTATGGAATAAAATTTCAGAAGGGCATGATAATGATTTAAAAAAAAAAATCACAAATGAAAACAAACAAACAAACAAAAAAACCCACCTCAACACCCCCCACCCCCCCAGCCAAAAGCAGAGAACTTTAATTATTGTGAATTGTAGGCTGATTTTACTTTAATAATTGTACAGCACATATGGAAAGCAGGATTATTGTATTTGAGTGTTGGAAGTAAAACAACAGAGATTTTATAACATTTTTTTTTTTCTAAAACAAGTCACTAAAACAAGTTCTGCAGGGTATGACAGGACAAACGGCTTGATGTGTTTCTGTCTACTAGTATGTGTAGCATGTGTATTATTTTACTGTGGGAGAGAGGCCTCTGAATATTAGTTTCCCCTTGCAGCCAACATTTTCCTTATCCAAACCTAGAAGCAACATAATGGTTTTCTAAGGATTTCCATGTGTGTTTTTTTGCTAGAGGGCTCTGCAGTCCCTTTACTTAATTAACTCATACCAAAGCTGGCCTGCAAGATACGAGAGACAAGCCAGAACCTCTCTTCCCGGAGCCCTAGGGAGACGATGATGGGTATGGTGAACGAACGCCTCCGGAATTTGATATCTCCGGCTGTTAAAGGGGTCATGCTTATTTTTTGTGCTTCCGTTTCCTGCAATGGGGAGGAGAAAATTGTAGTGCAAAGCATTCTAGAGTAACGCACGCTGGCTGGTTGGTGCTCACTGGGGCATATGCAAATGGAGTGAAGGGTTTTTTTCAGTCCTGTGCTTTTGCAGATTTTATTTCACGTCAATTAAGACTCACATCTGTATGGTTTGGATTTCCAGAATGCTATTAGTGGCTATTTGTGGCTCAAGTGCTTCTCCTCTCTTCCCTGATGCTTTTTTTTGGGTGTTTTCTGAAGCGCAGGAAGCAATGATATCTGGAAGGGTGTGTACGTGTTGTGTGGTGGGTTTCAGTGATGAGTGTTAAATGGGGAATTCTGCTGCTGAGATCTTGAAAATGCTTTAGAACTGTGCAGTAAGGTTTGGGTTTGATTTAGTTTTTCTATGTATTTAGGATAGAAAGGTTTGGGCTTGGTTTAGTTTTTCTATGTATTTAGGATAGAAAATGTCAGTCTTTCTTTCCATGGATGAAACCCACCTGCTGAGAGGTGGATACCTACTGTGTCAGAATCTTGGATATTTTTTGTGTTTTGACAAAAGTTGCAGCAATTTCTTTTCTGTATGGCCTTGAGGATTGTGTGTGCTTTGCTGTTGTGATTTTTCTATTGACATTGTTCTAGCATTTGCACTGCAAAATATATTGATGTAACAAAACATTGTGAAAAGATAAAGTTTGACTGAATTTTAAAAAATTAAATAAATCTGATTTGACTTGGTAGTCGGACACTTCCTGTGTAGCTAATATTAACTGTAATATGACAACTATTCACTAGACCTATGTGTGATTTTAAGCATTGTATTCAGTCGTATTTCTGACAGCTTCTCTTGTGCTTTTCATCTTGTTTATTCCTTGTACAGTAAAGGGATGTACAAGAGCACTGTGGCTGCTTGCAAACCAGTGCTTTAACCCAGATAGTTATATCCTGTCATAACTAACCCTGTCACTGTCGAATGACAGACCCTCTTGTCCAAGCTGTGAGAGTGGAGAAGAGCTGTCCTTAACCACAACCCAGCTGCCGGGGTAAGTGGATGGTGTCTCTGAACATATGTGTGTACTAACACACATAAACAAATTCACTGGTTTACAAGTGTGTGATTTAGGAAGAAGGCTTGAGGGAAGATCAGCCAATTCTAACAGGACAACTTAAAATCACTATTTCATAAACCAAAGAATCCTGGTAGTAGCAAATAATGAAGCAAAAACTTACATACAATTGAAACACTTAGAAGTTTAGAATTGTTAAAAAATATTTTTACTATGCTGTCTGCAGTGGTCCCCCTCTCCTTTAGCTTTAGAAAGACAGACTGACAGTTTGTTGCTCACAAAGTAAGAAGAATATATAATTGTGCTTATTAGAAGAAATAGTCAGAAACTGATTAGTGTGGGAGGAATTAATTATTAAATCTACCCACGCTCTCTGTTTTTTAATTTTTTGCTATTCAATTATGCATCAGTAAATGTTATCGTGCAATCACTGGCAAGATGCTAATTAGTATTTATGAATTGCTGCTTTTTATGTCTGACCTTTTGATAATTTCTTTTTGTGGGGATGGTTTTAGGTATACATTGATCTTGGAGAATTTTTTTTTTCTTTTCTATTCTTAGTGCTGAATTTTTGGTACACTCTTACTGTTGCTGTGACTTCCAATTTCTTTTAATTTTTCCTAATAAAAAGAGAAGCTTTAATGCACAGAGAGGCGCCCCTCTAAAACACTGAATTAAAAGAAAAAAATCTTTACGTTAGGTAGGGAAATGAGTGTAAATCAGTGTTCAGTGAAAAGTGCTGTGAAAGGTAGTGAACAGATGCCTTTTGAAATCAAGCTTCTTATCGGTGTGCCTAATTTGGATTTGGATGCTTATGTTTACCTTGACACTTATGAAGATTTTACTTTGTTATTACTTATGAACCCTTGAATGTACAGAGGTCACTGGTGTTATCTTTGCTAGCTAATTATACCCATCATAAGACTTCATTCTGAAAATCACCATTTTTACCCCTTTTTGAAACAGAAATCTAGCATTCCTAGTCTCCCAAGCACCACTCCTGTAAACGTCTTGAGGTGATTAAAAGGGATTCTGGGAATGAGTGGGATCGCAGCTAATCAAACTGACTGAGGGGATTGTGGACAGTGCTGCTCAACCACTTGTCCATATGAAGGCTTCCACCGTGGAAGAAAAGTGCATTATTCCTTTGATTTCCATCCTGTCCTGGTGACATGCTTTATGCTTCTGCTAGAATGAGTGTTTCTGTGGGTGCAATGGTGCCAGAATCCATTCAAGTGTTCTTCATTGTATATTTGTGTATTTATTTTGTGTAAAGTGTTTGGTTTTGATATTAAACCACCCTTTCTTGATGCTGAGGATCCCTTGCTAGTTGCAGCACTTCACTGTGCCTAACGGGCAGGATTTCAGGGCACTTGTTCTCTTTAGGAAACAAGCTCCCCTGGATAAGAGTAGCAGAATCTTAAAGTTGAATTTCCACAACTGAAGCCTTTTACATTTTGAGTTATATTGCTTGCCTATGGGACGGAGGATTACTTTCTAATAGGCTGATTTAAAGCTGATTTTAGTTTAGGCTGATTTAGTTTAGGCACTAAAAGAATTTTTTGGGCAAAGCTAAGAACAGTTTCAATATGAAAAAATTCCATTTGATCAAAACAAGTTAAGTCTCCCTGGTCCCACAGTATAATGTAATGCTATTTTGGACTGTGTTGTCGCCTCATGCGCCAGGAGTACTATGGCTCCTTCATGATGTTGCCTATTCTCAATGAGCAGTCCAAAAGTGGAATATATAAACCATGACTACATGTTTTTTGTACATAGTTTTATGCTTGGGCTGGGTTTTTTTTTGTCAACTTTTATGTCTGTCTTAAGTTGGATATATACATATAGACTTGTGCCATTCAATACAAATATGTCTTTGTCCCCCTTTTTTTCCTCACTTTAACAGTAAAAAATAACTGTGTAGTGAACTTGATAATTATTAAATATTTTGTTATGTTCTAGATGTAAAATTAAACTCAATTATTTTTATAATACTATTTGTATATGTTTTGAAAGTGGTTTCAAAATGTATTGACCCATAAAGATGCTCCAACTAGGCAACAACTCTGATACTGAAACTACATATGGAGAAGACAATGCATTGAATTCTTTTGTCTTTTTAGAATCCTTATTCTTGTGAGACTTTTGCACGTGTTTTCCTTTAAAAATATAGAAGTCTGGCTAGAATATGTTATATTAGTGTTATATTAATGTGATTTAACCAAATGCAACATCAGTTCTCTGAACAGCAAGATAAATAAGGACTCTAATTTTACTTAAATAAAATCTAGCCATGGGTAAAATGGAAATTTTAAGTCTCCAAGGAAAGAATTATCTCATCTTATTTCTGATAAGAAAGTACTGTGTCCATTGCTAGTTATGTTTTATTAATGGTTACTGTTCAGCAAAGCAGCAGTGAAAAGAGCAACATCTTAAACCAGCGATGTTTTCTTTTAGAACTATCCCTTCTGACTAAAATTGAGTTTATCTTTGGGGCTTCTGTACTTTACCGCCTTAAATTCTGTGATGCTTGTATCTTTTATAAATCACCCAAACACAGCTACTTAGTTTAATTATAAAATATATTTTGGCACTTTTGAGATGAGATTTTTGTGGCCAGTACAATTTTGTGTTGATAACCTGGAAAAATCACAATCTTCAATACTTCTTTTTAAATTTGCCTTCTGGTCTGTCTGCATTGGTTTAAATTTCTTCTGCTTTCATAAGGATTTGAATGTAAAACTTCTCTGAGGAAAGTTCTGTTAAAAACAAATTCCTGTGTGCACACACAAAGCTATAGATACTTTTTTATTTATTTATTCATTTAAGTAGAATATAACATTTTTATATCTTCAGAGTGGTCCCTAATGTAATTGAGCCAACTTAGATGGGAACTGAATTGAGATCCATAATGGGCAGAGACTTTAGCTGAAGTTAATACTTCTTACATCTGGAAAAGAACTAAGTAATACTAAGGAGTTGTGGGAAGAGATGTAAAGGTGCCCTTTATTAATGATTTATGAGAGTTCATGCCAAACACAACCAAAATGGATTCATGCTAATGGTCTGCACTTTGATCTTCAGAACTCCAGCAATAGTATTGTCTCACTAAATGCTACATTTAATAATTGGAAATCTGTGATAGTAAACAACTTATAAGCAATTTTTGTCTACATTAGGAGAAAACTGTTTGAGTAGGAGACACTGTATCCATGACTGTCTTCTGATTTTTGCACTCTCTATTTAAAAATCCTATAATGGAGTCCGTACTTTTTGTGAAGCATTTAAGTCTCTTGAATGGGCTTTTTCTTTATTTGCCTTTTGTGAGCCACTGTAGAGTGATCTGCAGTACTTCAGTTGTAAAAGATACTAGGAGAAATGCCTCTTGGCATCCTGGAAGGGAAAGTGTTGTTGCACGAACTGATCCCTGAAGTTCATATTGCAGGTTGACTGAAACTGCCTTGTTTTGCCTTCAACCCCAGGCTGAAGGTAATGGTAATAAACTAGTCTCACTAACTAATGTTGATTACGTAATAATTAGTGGCATCTCATTATTGGTAGTTTGCCCTGAAATGCTAAAACAAGATATGAACGTCATTCCTATTGAATAATTTTTTAATTCACTTTCCAGATGCTGTGTAATAGTTCTGCTGTGCAGTGGTGATTCATAAAGCTATAGATTTGAGATGTCCCCATGCTGAATTCATGTGATCTGTAGTCAGTGTCCATCAACAAAGAGCTGCTAGTTCCAGCTTCATCTGGATAAAGCCTGGAGCAGTCAAAAGGAAATACTTCTCAAAGGTAAGAGAGCTTATGCTTTTTTTTGTTGTTGTTTTTTTAACTTTATGTTCTATAGTGATGAATTCTGCCTATTTGGATCTGTGCAGTTGCGTGGACTGAAATTTGTTGGAGGAATGCAGCAAAAATAAAACGGGAAGGGAAGCAGTTCTTCAGCCTTGTGTTTTGAATTTTTCCTTTAAAATTTATTTTCAGTTATCAAAGAAAGATTTTGCTGTGGTTAGAGTATCTATTTCTGTTCACTAGAGAATTTGTATGAGGTTCTTCCTCTTACACCCAGAAAATGGAAAGATAGAACCTGAGAGCTGAGGGGCTTCTCATATGCCTTCTGGTCTGCTACAGAAGTCCAATTAGCAAATTAATATGCATTTCCAGGTTATACTCCTTTCCAGGTTATGGAAGTTAGCCACTTTCACATCCTTGTATGCTAAAGTGAGGAGGTAAGCCATTGCGAAAGCGGCACAATACATCTTGAACATGTGCCTGTTGGGAAGCAGAGACTGGAAATGAACTATGAGCCATGTGTAGACAAGCCTGATTTAAAGAGCTTCCACAGGGAAATTCTGAGGATAGGCTTTGTTGTCGACACTTTGGGGATGGCTCTTATTGCTCTTGCTGTGCTTAGTCCTTGTTACAACCGTTTATATTAAGCTGCACCCTGGAGTGATTAGTCTTCTGTAGATGGGCAAGAGGGAGATGACTGTCGTGTATGGCTGTAGTAAAAAGACTGTGTGTTTGGAGGAAATTTCATGGATTGGATTTGACCTCTGCAGCAAATGAGCTGTGGAAATCCTTGAAACTCTCACTCAGAAACAGAGAAAACATGCCTTTTCCTCATCAAATGGCCTTCAATGGTTTAACTTATTTTTCTGTTGCTGTAAGGGCAAAAAGCCTTCTACATCCATGCCTCTCAATCTTGCTTTTTTATTATTTCTTAATAGTTTTAGCTGAGACAAGACACACTTGTCATGCTGGGCTTTACAATTTCCTTCCTGAGTGTGATTATAGTGAAAAACATGAGACAAAGGAGTAGGAGGGGAGGGAAAAGCTTTTGGAATTGTGCATGTGGGCTGTAGCTAGAACCCCATAGGTGAGTGAAGTAGCATGGTGAGAGCCTGCCTGCCCAGATTGTTAGTACTCAGCATTACGGTATTGGTGCTTTGAAAAATGCTCTTGAAATGAAGACTGCTCACAGAGAAGGAAGATGATATATTGTGTTATTATCTATACATTTTGTTGCAGCATTTTATTCTTCTAGGAGACTGCTACCATTGTTATGAGTTCATGCTGTTGCTCTGATTATTTTTTTTTTTAAACTATCTCAAAAGCTACAAGCAACAGTCTGAAAAATTAGGAAGCTGAAGGCAAGAAGGGGTTGTATTTGTTTCATTCATGATTGAAACTTTTTTTTTTTAAACTTTTGTTGCAATTCACACTTTGACTCAGAAATCTCTGAGTCAATTTCTAGAAGTTGGAGTCTTTGCTGGTCAGCTTCTAGTACATTTTGAGACTGATCAGTAACTTATTATTCCTCTAAAGCTTAATGGCACAGTAGGCACAGGACAAAAGGGTCTTTCAGGTTCTGCCTCATAGGTCTATAATGTTTTGAGAGGTGTGTTTTGTCTCTCTCTTGTAGGATACACTCTCTTGCAGGATACCCTCTCTTGCTGTAAAAGCAGCAAAAATACCATGTAATTGACTCAGTAACAACATATTGGCCTGTACCCTGCCAGCTAAATCCACACATGACTGTGATGCTGAAAGCTTTTTCACTTCCTCCGTGAGCAGTATAAAGTGGAGAATAATATAAGTGCATAGTTTGTCCATAGATGTCAGGTGACAAAGTCACTGAGAACTGTAATTTAGATGGTCTGGTATAGATTTAAAATTCTAGAAAGGTCTTTCCGGATCTTTCTATGACCTCAGCTTTTTTCAAAGTCTCTGTAATTGTTGTACAAAGAACAATCTAGTTCTGATTTTCTTCCTTAGCTTCTTTATGCAGCTCATTATTTAACTGGATGAGAATCTAGTATTAGATTCAGTTCAGTCTGATTATCTGAATCGCATTTACTTCCTGCTATTAAATCAGGAAAATGGGTCATAATTCTTTATTAATAAGTATCTGATGCCTTCATTCATAATTCTCTCCTGATCCCTTTATGTATGGATTCGTTGTGCCATGTTGAACTAATGTATGGAGTACCTATAATACCAATTCAACTATCCAAATTTGCCAATTTTGGATAAGTATATTAGAAGAAGCTTATTCATTCGTAGGAAATACTGAGAGCTATGTGAAAGGAAAACAAGAAGATCTTGCTGTGGGAAGAATTGTAAATTTTTTTTCTTATGCAAGTAAGATAGATATGATGTTGAAAATAATCAAAAGCATGAGGGGAAAGAATAATAAAAAACATCAGAAAAAAAGGAATGTTGAGAGGCCTAAGAACTTTTGAAAAAGCAAACATTTTACCCAGTGTGCTTTAGCTAGTTTCTGATATAGACTTTAAATATTTACATATAAATAAAAAGAATTAGCTGTTAATATTCAGACAGTCAGATACTGAAGTATTTTGTCCCTTTGAAGGAATTTAAAATGCTAATGAATGATTAGGCTGCCTAATTTCACTTGTAATGATTTAACAAAAGTGTTTTCCATCTGGGAGGTACTAGAAACAAACAACTCTTAGTTTTTTGGCAACAGATTTGTTAATTTATTGTTCTTTCTGAGGTTACATTATGATGAATTTCTATAAAGGGAGTTGTTGGTTGTTTCTGGACCTTGTCAGAAAAATACGCATGGGTAATATTCTTAGAAGAAGAAAAAAAATTTAGGGAAAAATATATCTAGTAATTCTGTCAGCTAGTTCTCTATAGGTTTTTCTTTAGAAATGTATAGTATCATAGTCTTCAAAGCAAAGAAACAGAACTTCATTTTAAGATGGGATACTCAAAGCTCTGCAGTTTAATTCTATTGTAGCAGTTACAAAGTTATTGCTAAGCCATTCTCTATCATTTTTGAGATATCTTGGAGAACAGGAGAAATGTCTAAGGACTGGAGGAAGGCAAATATCACACCAGTCCACAAAAAGGGCAAGACCCAGGGAACTACAGGCCAATTAGTCTCACCTCTGTCCCAGGGAAAATAATGGAGCAGCTCGTGTTGGACATCATCTCCAAGCACATAGAAGATCAAGAAGTTATTGGTGTTGGTCAACATGGATTTACCAAGGGTAAATCATGATTGACCAATCTGATAGCCTTAAATAATGTTGTAACTGGTTGGTTAGATGAAGGGAGAGCAGCAGATGTCTTTGCTTTCAGCAAAGATTTTGATACTGTCTCCCATAAAATCCCCATTAGAAAATTAAGGAAGTATAGAATAGATGAGGGGGCAGTGAGGTGGATTGAGAACTGGCTATGTGACAGGACTCAGAAGGTTCTAATTAATGGAGCGGGGTCAAGTTGGAGGCCTGTGACCAGTGGTGTCCCTCTGGGGTCAATACTCGGCCCAGTTCTGTTCAACATACTCATAAATGACCTGGACGAGGGGACAGAGTGTATCCTCAGCAAGTTTGTTGATCATACCAAATTAGGAGGGCTGGCTGACACTCCAGAGGGCTGTGCTGCCATCCAGCATGACCTGAACAGGCTGGAGAGCTGGGCAGAGAAGAATGTAATGACTTGCCCTTTCCTAAGTTATCTGTTGTGGATAGGAGAACAAATAGCTCGTTATGCAAATGCAAATAGCTCAGGTGCAAATGCAAATTGTTTTCATTAATGTGTTGGGTTTTTTCCTTGTTGCATTATATGAACTGAATGTGGAATGGGAATGTACAACACAAGCATCCTATGTAATGGAGAAACATTATGAATATTTTTGCTGTCAGTGCCTCTGTCAAATGCTCGTGGAGAAAGGGGTACCTATTGTAGCATTTTCATCTCTTTTGCATAAACAAGATACCATACTTTATTAACTTTTATAATGTCCTTAATGTGTGCTTTATAACCAGCAAGGCATCAGAATATGGATGTAACTGTATACACAGAAAGATCCATTAATCTTCGCTATACCCAGTCCCAAAATGTGTATGAATATGCTTAATAAGAACAAAGTGTGCTTGCTAGGAATTACAAAAAAACATTTAGGAGAGAAAAGTATTTCTACATAATGATGTTTCATTGTGGTGAATAACCCTTATAAAACTAAGGGAAGGGCTTTTTTCACAATTGGATTGTTAATATGGACATGTTGTAGAATTGTTCTGCTTATTTGCTACCTATATTGGCAAATCTCCTAAGTTTTCCTAAGTGGGAAAAAAAAATTACAAAATAATTAGAAGTCAGTGGTGCTGATTATTTTGTGGGAAGTTACGAAGTGTAAATTCTTATGGTCAAATAAATTCCTATCAGATTGAGTATATATAGGTCCATACAATAAATGACTTCTTCCTCACTGTTCCTTTAGCCTTGTTGGACCTGAGTAATGACCCCCCCTATTTTATTTCTCCCCTTTGAAATCTTAAAGGGGGAGGTGAAAGAAGGGAAGCAGGTGGGGGGAAGAAAAAAATTTTCCTCTTTCTGGCAGTAGCTGAGCTGCAGTAACTTTGGTTTTACAGCCTTGTTGTACTGCACTGCAGTCTAGTAAGTGCCTTAGATCTTATTGTGCAAGGTTTAAATGCTGATTTTCTACTCCCCCATGCTAGAGTGGGAAACCCTAGCACGTTCATGACACTTGCCAGACTAATTGAGCTTCATCTGAAAAAAGCCTATTAATTCAGATACAGGTGTAATTATTTGTAAGCATGAACTACTTACATTAACTTCTTTTAGCTATTTCTTGAAGGATTAGGTCTTGGTTTTATTTATTTTTATTTTATGCAACTGTTAGGTACTTTTCCATGCTTTTCACTCAGTGTAAGGACTGGTTTATTTAAGTAATGTAACATTTTAACTCTAACTAGAGCAATGAAAAAAACCACCATTAAAGAAAATACTATTCCTTTAAAGATTCTAGATGCTGGATATGAGTTAATGCTGTTTTCATTAAAAGTTTTCATTGAGTCTCCTCTATTTGCATGTAGAATAATGATAATTATTAACATGCAGTCCTGTAAGAGAATAATCCTCCTTTACTGACAGAAAACAGCATTTAGTTTGATACAGGAAATTAAATCGCTTTATGCTTGTGAGGCTTATTAATTCTATCTGAAGTAGAGGATTGTAATTGATCTCAATACTTGCTGTACAAAATAATTTTCTTCACTTGTGTGTAAAAGACTGCATATCCATTTTCATCCTGTTTTTATCTTTAATATTAGTTTAAGCTTTTGTTTTTTAAAAACCTCAAACACTAATTTTCAACAGCTAATAACAATTTGGTACAAACATAACTTACCATCTATTCAAATTTCCAGTGAATGGAAAAAAAAATAATTAACACAAGCCTTCACTTTTATGTATTGTCTTGCATGTTAAAAGGGTTCTTCATTAATCTATAGGTAGCCTTCATACAAATTTATGCAATCTGAGTTTTGTAGCCTCTGTGTGAGGCTTGGACAATGGGTTTCTCTCCTCTCTCCACCCCAGAGAATACCTGGAAGAGCATCTCAGGCAGCAGAGTGCCTGAACGCTTCCTTCTTCACAGCGCTGGCAAGTGACAGTGCTGGAAACATAGGTGTGTGTTACTGGAAGCACTGGTGGAAGAGAACAATCTCTTCCTTGTAGAGTGACACTCCTTGGTCCCCTGATAGCCCTTGCTGACAGGGCAGTGGCAGGTTTCATGCTTGCACAGGTAGATCCAGCTTTCTCATAACCCTGCATAGAGAGTCCTGAGGGTTTTTGTGCCTGCAGCTGGAGAAAGAGACAGAATTCTGTGTGTGGGGATGGGAGAACAAGTCTTGGCTTAACTTCGAAGTGATTTTGTATTTTATCACATAAATAGATAATTTCAAAAATAATAAAAGACACATGCTTTTAAATGCGATATATTGCAATTTAATTCACAAATCGGGCAAGTTTTAAGAGTTTGTTCGCTTGCATTGATGTACAACACACAGGAAAGTATCAAAGGATTAGGAAATCTTTAATTACAAAATTTGGATCCAGAAGCCTGAGGCAGGAAAATAGACAGTACCAACCTACTAGGAAGTCAGTGGATGCTCCATCCCAGCTCTGATGGCTCCCCATATTGAGTCCCACTGGGATGCTTCTTATTCAGAAACAACTTCTGTGTGATTCTATATGCTGGCTGTTATTTTAAAAGTGTGGAAAGAAGAGAGATGAACTTGAAATAATAACTAGGTAATGAATTCACGTAGTAAAATCCCAAGTTGTCCACTTAACCTATTTCAGTTCAGTTCCCTTAGTGAGGTGGCTGGCTGATCTTGGTGGGAGGAGGGAGGAAGGCCAAGCAGAGAGCTTCTGTTAGTAATACTCTGTTTCAGTCTCAGTCCAAAACATGAAACTTACTGCATGTCTTCTGTTCATCCCATCTCCTGACCAGGCAGCATATACATTTGATTATTGTTTCCTGAACCTGTTAATGCATCTTATTTTTTCACCCCACCTGCCTGATGTGACTACTATATATTTAGACTAAGCTATTTCTAAGCTTTTAGCCTCAGTGAGCCAAATAGTTATGGAAACATACACCTTTGCCTCTTTAACCAGCATAGTGCGGGTAGTGGTTTCTTTTTGTCATACATTTGTATCTGTTAATACACTTAATCACCAGATTTTTTCTGCTCTTTAAGTTTAGTATCACCATATGGCATATGTGATAATTACCAAGGTACCTTAGGAAGGTTGAATGTCTAAATCCAAATAGGAGGGTGGGCTATACAATGAAAAAGAAAAGAAATTAAATAGAATTAATTTGTGATTTGTGGGTGAGGCCTAGGATGGAAATAGAAAGCATCGTAGAAGGAAATAACCTGAGCATTATCTCCACCAGTTTCTTATATGTTTGTGTCCAGCGTGTTCAGAGCAGAACTCATTTCAAGGCAATTGAGTGCTGAAAGCATTCACTCCTACTGTGCCCTCCTCATCTACTTCTATAGACCATACGAAACCTTATTTACTAATTAAAAGCAGGGATGGAGGCATTGTTGGAGCTCAATTTCCAAGGATTAAAAGATATACAGTCAGTTTCAAATGCTGTTGAAAAAAGGGAAGAAATGGAAATACGGTTGAACTTTAATCTGAAAAAATTCAATCAGTTTTATATTTTAAGTTGTTTTATTAAACGTTTTCACTTTGCCTTCATCAAAATTCAAGTTTTTCCTAAATGGTACTGACAGGAAACTTCTGTCCAGTGTAGACACAGGTCTGTCTGCTGGTTTGTGGTTATTGTCCGTGGTAAGTCCAGAACACTGGAGTATGACAATATGCCCTAGTTTCTACTGACTTAATTTTCCTTCTAGGTGTTGCTGTGTTTTCAGATTTGGTGTGAAAGGAATGTCACTAATGCATACTTTTAGTTGCTCAGTGCGGTTTATACTAGAGAAGGACTTTTTTCAGCTTCCCATAGAAGCTGAGAAGGAGCACAGACAGAATGGAATGGCTAGTGGAATATTCCATACTATGTACATCATGCTTGGTATATAAATGGGAGAGGGTCATGGGTATGGAATCTGTGGTCTCTGTTTCGGTCACGCTGGGCAACCAGTTTACTGGGTTGCAAGAGTGAACTGTGTCTTATATATCCTTTTTCCATTATTATTATTACTGCTGTTGTTTTCTGTTTCTGTTATTGTTCTGTTAAGCTGTCGTCATCTCAACCCATGAGGTTCTTTTTTCCTTTTCTGTCTTTTCTCTCTACCTTTCTTGGGAGGGAGAGGAGAGTGAGGAGAGGCCACGTGTTCCTTGCTGCTGACTGGTGTGTAAACCATGATCATGTGGATGTAATTCCCATCATGTATGTCTCCTTACTTCTATCCTATTTGACATTAAGGATCAATCCACCTGGGCTGGGTAAAAATAGGTGTTAGGATTTTTTTGTTCCATTGTGTGAATGTTTTGAAGCATTTCTGATCTGGATTGGCTAGATATTTCTTAGATATATGTTTTATCCAGCCTTCCTACGATATTGGCTTATGTGGTCTCATAGAAGAAGAAAGCTGAGGTTACCTTGATTAAAAGAGGGGGGCATGGAATATTAATAGGAACTGTGTGGTTGAGAATCAGAATTTAACACACTTTATACCATCAATTTTCTAGCACAAATGCTATGTTTAGGTTTTTATTCTTAGCAAAAAAAAAATAAAAATAGAGCTTTATCCAGAATTTTCTTCCAGTGATATTTAATATACTCATGTGTGCCGAGACCCTGACTAAATCGTTCCAGGTACACACCATATGTTGAGTTGAAGTCAGTCTTTGATGAGAAACAAAGTATTAATTAAAATGTGAAGCCTTGCAGATTTCACTGGTGAGCTTGAAATTGGTGACAAAGTCAGTTTGCTCAGCTGTAAACCTGAGTGCATCATGCAGCAATTAGCAGACTATCACCTGCAAGTCAGCCTTCAGAAGGAATTGTGGCATTGAACAAACTGATGAGTGTTTACAGTTTCTGTTTATTCTCATTGCTATTTCACATAACATTCTTTCCCTGTGAAGATTTAAAACAATAGTTTCCCAGTAGAGTCTGTCCTTGAAGGACCATTCTCAAACATCTTTTTAGGACCAGCAATTTCAACTCTCCTCTGGTGACAATGGCTTGCAAAAATGATGCAATTCATTATGCTAGTGAGTGTTCAGAATTTCCATCTAAGAGTAATATCTAAACTGAAAATGTAACAACCAAGAGGAAAAAAAGTAAGAGCTGATAATATTTTAAAATATTAAGTTATATCATTTTTTGACAGATGTCAAAAAAAGGATATGAGCACAGTGGATGTTTCAGTCTCAGGTATTTGTCATCTGTTTCACTATCACAGATTGGAATAATCAATCAAAGCAAACGTTTGATGGAAGTATTTCTGTTTTATAGTGATTTTTGTCTGACTGAAGATATATGCCTTTTGTACTTGCTTATTATGATAGGCCCTGTGTGGTATTTGTTGGTCTGATAGAATGCAGTAAGATAATTTTGCTTTATAAGTTCAAATATTTGTGATTAATTTAGTTCCTATTCCAGCTGGCCGGCCCATGTCAATGAGCTCTCCAAAGTCTGTTGAGGGCACATGGGAGAAACTGAAAGACAAAAACTTTGCTTTAAGTCTGGTTTGGGGGGGAAGCAGGCCTGCTTGTGTTTTCTGTGACCTTCTACGTGGGACAAATAGCAAATATATTTAGTCACAAGACCAGCATTGTATTTTGTCTTTAAATTTTTGGCAGGAAGACAAACCTGTTAATCTGAAGAATCAGTACCAAACCTTATAATAATTGCTTATAATGCCTCTTCCCAAAGTACTAAATCCCTTTCAAATACTTTGCTATTGAGCAGCAAATTCTTCAGTTACTTGACACCTATATCCTATGAGTCCTTAGTATATGTACAGTTTTCAAATTGCATTTGTGACTAGTCACATATTAAATTTACAGTATGTATTAGGTTAGGGGAAAGAAGTTATTATTCTTGAACCTTCATAAAACCATGCTTGTGACAGTTGTTTCAAATGATTGCATTATGGCAGCCAGGTCAAGTGTTGTGGCACAAACTTTTAAAGCAGATTTGAAATAACAAAAAAAAATGTTGTAGTAAAGTTTAGTTTATCAAAGCTATGAAGAAATCCCACAAACTTGTTGTTATTACAACTAAAGGAGCATCACTAGATAAATTTCGTTTATTAGAATTACCAAAACAGATATGGTGAGAAGGAGATGTTTTGAAAAAGATGAAAAATGGAGTTAAGTTTTAATGAGAGCTATTGTCATGGTTTAAATAATGCATACCTCCAGCTACATAGATGCTTACATTTAGAGACTAAAATCTTATGTTCTGGTGTGGGTACAATTAAAATGTCTTTTTATCACCAATTTAAGTAATGCTTGAGAACTAAGAAATTCAAGTGTCTTCCCTGAAGCAAGAAACTATTCAATAACAATAACAATGGCTTATTCCCTATTGTACTGCATGAGCTGAATTTTGCAGCAATAGCTTTTCGAAAAAAAACTAACCTTCAACGACCTGAATTGATGAAATCTGGAAATTATATTCTTTGGGACAGTAAAAATGCAAAAATCTAAGCATTTCATAGAACTGTTGTACTTTGTATTCTGTTCAAATAATAGTCTTTCATACAGTATTTTATGTTCCGAGTTTGTTCTATTGACCTCATCTGCATTTGCACCTCTTTTTCTAATCAACTCTTCCCTTTATTTTTCACATGACTTAAAAGACATGCTAGAAATTTAATTTCTGGAAGTTTTGGTTTAAGTGGATTCTGAGGAAATCCTTCTGGAGAAGGGGTCTGGGGGTGCAGGCTGGGGTGCAGGGGGAGGTATTTCTGTCTCTTTGAGGCATGGACTTTTCTGTCCTATTTGACTGGCATGTTCTAACCTTGTCTTTTATCATCCTTCATACCGCAGCCCAGACCACTTGCTTTACTAGGCAAGTCCCAGGACTTTCAGTTCTTGTTTATCACTCTAAGGCTGCTTTTCCTGCAGCTCATATTTTTGGCACACATCCTAGTCTTTCACTGAGCAGTTTCTTCCTTTGCCCTGAGTCTGGAGAAGGAAAATGCTCTTTGTGCAGAAGACCAGAGGGGGAGTCATCATTCCTCAAACATTTCTAGAAAGCAAGTCTGTCTCAGCACAGGTAAATGTATGTTCAGTGCAGAGCAAATCCTTGTTGTCCTCTAAGATAACCCAAGTGTGATGGTTGTCAAGTCCCACAGTACTGTTGTGTTGAAGCTTTTAATATAAAGGATATATTTATTTTTTTTAAAATTTAAGCGAAATTAGTGTAGGTCTCCAAAGTGCCTAAATATGTATGAAAATATCCAATAAAATAGTAAATATATCAGGCTGTCTTAATCATGGGTAAATCTACAAGCTGTACTTCAGCATACTCAATTCATTCCAATTGCAGATATATGCAGAATGAGTGGGGAAATAATTAAAACATCCATGTTAGAAATTTTGTTTTAAAAGATTTTAATAAATGAAGTTACGCTTCTTAATGAACAGTAACTTTACTGAAAGCAACATGTATAAATAGCATGAGTACCTGAAGTATGATGTTTTCTTAGTGTTCTGTCTGGAGAAGTTAAAAGTAATTATCACAATAATACAATAACCTTCTTTTTGGAATACACAAGGCATGTCATGTTGCTCTGTAGTGTTGTATGTACCACCATTTCCTTGGATTGTTCTGTTCTGTCCTTTTCTGTCTTCTATTATCTATTGCGGAAGTCTTGACGAAGAAAGGCTGTAATAAAAATTTTATTTTTTGGATACAGCTAATCATAAGCAAAAAATGCATAACTTCTTAATTGTCTGGTAAAGCCAGCAATTCATCAGGGACAATGCAGTTAATTTCCTTTCTTTGGATTCTGTATTCATATTGCTATTAATCATAGAGATCAAAAGCTCAACATTCCTAAAAATGCAGTGGTTAAATAAATGCAGCTGATTTACAATATACTTCATAAGAATCTTTGGAATGCTAAATTCTTTGCCTTGCATAAGAAATTCCTAGTACTCTTTCTGAATACACTTTTGAAATGCAGCAAAGACGCAGAGCATGCAGTCTGACTTCTCCAGATCTTGTCATGGTTTCAGCTGCAGTGGGGTAAACTTTCTTGCTGGCAGCTGGTGTAAGTGCTGTGTTTTGGATTTGGGGTGAGAAATAGTGCTGTTTTCGCTTGTTGCAAAGCTGTCAGGGTCTTTTCTGCTCCTCACGTCACCCTGAGAACAAGTGGGCTGGGGATGCACAAGAAGTTGGGAGGAGATACAGCCAAGACAGCTGACCCTAAGTGACCAAAGGCATTTTCTATACCATGTGATGTCATGCTCAGCATATAAAGCTGGGAAGAGGAGGAGGAAAGGAGAACAGCTGGAGTTACAGTGCTTATTTTCCCAAGTAACCATAACGTGTGATGGAGTCCTGGAGATGCTTTCCTGGAGATGGCTGAACACCTGCCTGCCCATGGGAAGCAGTAAATGAATTCCTTTTTTGCTTTGCTTATGTGTGCAGCTTTTGCTTTACGTATTAAACTACCTTTATTTCAACCCATGAGTTTTCTCAATTTTACTCTTCTGCTTCTTTTTCCCATCCCGCCAGGGGAGAACAGTGGCTGTGTGGTCCTAGTTGCCACCTGGGGTTAAACCACGACAGGCCTTGAATGCATTAGCTGCCAATTACAATTCCTCTGCCTGCAGCCTGACAGTGTACCTGCTTTCCTTTGTGCCTCTCCAGAACAGTATGACTTTAGCAGAGTCACCTCTGTCCCTCAGAACACTCCCAAGCCAGGTGGCTGAGACTCTGGGTGGGAAATACACCTTTGGGTCTTCGTACTGGAGCAAGGACTTGAATACTTATTGCTATTGTTCTGCACAAGTGCTCAGGCCATGGAAACACTATTCCCCCCATTAAAAAGGTGGGAAATTGTTGCTCTTAGTTTATCAAGCAGCATTTGAATGGTGCCTTTTAATTTTGTAAGACTGAAAAAGAAATGAAGAAATTTATTCAAAGCAGAGTAGTGGGCTCTGTTCAATGAGGAAAGAAAGATTTTTGCTCTCCCTGTCAAAGAAAGTCTTTTGGTATCTGTATCTTGTATATGGGGGGTTTGGCTTGGTTTTTTAGTTTTTGCCTTTTTTCCGAGGAGTGAGGATAATGATGCTATAGTGTTCTTTTCAGCCCTGCTTGGAGGGTTACCTTTTAAAAACCATTACCTGTACTGAGGACTGGGCCTCGGATCTGCAACAGGACTAGTAGTGACCATGTATCTGCTCTTACCTGAGGTACTAAAGGTGATGAAAGGCTTTTAAAAGCCAGAGCTTTCCCTTACTTTGGCTTTCTTTAGAAACTAGGTTTTCTAAACCTACTTATCCTAAATCTTGCTTTTAGTCCATATGGTTTTGGGTCAGAATTTATCTTCATTAAAAATAGATCTCTTGTGTAACTCTGTCATGTATGGCTTCATGCTGTGTTTGTTTATGTGTATATAAAAAAAGCTCAGGGAAAGAGAGAAAATGATGACAGCACTGATTCTGACCTGTTTAGATATTTAGATATGGCTGCAATTTATTTTTGTATTTGAAATGAAATATTTTAACTTTTTGGTAAAACACATTCCTCCACCCCCATGATTAAATCCTTAAAAATGAATAGGAAGTTCCAAAGATATGGATTGTTAACATAATCTTTTTCATTTTAATGTCACTATGTGTATTGACATTAAATATTTGACAGAAACATTTTATTTTCACTGTACAAGCGTGAGTTCACCGATGTGGTAGAACTTCTTGGCTGTACCTCACTGCACCAAAGGCTGTGTAAATCTTGCTGTGTTCTCTCCAAAGGTTACTGAGAGGAAACCAGTGAGGGCATAAATAAACACTAATTTTATGTGAACTTAGCTAAGAAAGGTGGTTTGTTTGTTTTCTTAAGTGATCTAGGCAGTACCAAGCAGGACCGGGTTTAAAATATTCAGAACTGCATTTTAAGACACAGAAATAAATAGATGTATTGCCAATGGTAAGCTTCATCAAAAAGAGAGATATTAATTCTGAATACTAACTTTCACTTTAAATCAAAGATGCCTGGCTCTTTTTACTTTTAATACAGAATAATGCTTTCTTTGCTAGTGAATGTCCTGTGACCATTATAGAAAAGGAAGCTTGCTTTATTGTACAACGCCAGAAAAATACTTGACAATATAAGGCCTAAAATAACTTCTAATCTTAGGGTCTTGAAAAAGAGAGTGTAGCGAGATATTGTTCTTCGTTAAAGGGTGGGTGTGTGTGAAGACTGTCAAGACTTGAAATTAGTATTGAAAGAGGCAAATTTAATAAGTTCTAAATCCATAAAAGAGAATTCTTATTGACTAAAAAAACATCTTATAAGCATAGTTTGAACTCCTGAGGTAATCCTTTCCATTCTCAAGTAAAACTTGGAATTGTTTGGTTTTGCTTCTTCTTTTTTTTTTTCTTTTGTTTTAAAAGCTATATAGTATTTTAGAGAAAAACTGAAGGTTTTTTATTGGCCAGAAAAGCAATATGCTTGGTCACTCATTCTCTACTCCTTTCTTCAGCAGCAGTTACTAGATACGATGCAGTAGAGAATGCTATTTTGTGAAAAAGAAGTGATGCATATATTAAACTGTGATCATATAATATTTAAATGTGGTTTTTATGTTATAAATGCTTCTAAAAATTCCAGGAATTAGGTTCAATATATTTTAGTGGAACTCATCATCTAAATAATTTTGATAATCAAGGCTCCATTATTGCTTTGATACAGTTACAATAGATAAGGTATTTGTTCAGAATTACTAGTTCAAATTTTAGCAAAATTAAGGGGAAATCTCTTATTTAATTTAAAAACTTAGCTCTTCCCCACAGAATAATTGATGAAAAGCCTGAAGCATTCGATGTACAGTACAAACTGAGGTGTCAGTTTGCGTTTGGATCTGCTCCTAGAAGAGTTTATCTGTTGTTGTTTAATGTGGCATTACAGAGCATTTTATTTAACTTGTTGTTTTTGTCAAACTGGTATTTATGCAACTGTATTACACTGATTGCTTCCTTTACTGCTGAATTTTAGTTTTTCTGATGAGAAATGTGGAAGATGACAGAATATGCAATGCTGCCAAAAAATGCATTCAGGACCACAAGGAATATTTTGTTAAGTGAAGGAGTTTTGTTTGTTCTGGTTTCTAATATTTTAGTTTTTATTTGTGGAAGGGCGTTCTCCATAATAATTTTTTTCCATGAGACTATTATGGGATGTATCCTAAATCCTGTAAAATGTAGGAAATAATAAAGAGAGAATAATGTGGGAATGCTGGCAAACAAATGCCAGTATTCCTTTGCTAGAGGAATACTGGCATTTGGCCTAAGATAATTCAGATGTTTGGATGTGTTGACAGTCACCCAGACTGCTTATTGAAGACATACTGATGATGACAAATCCTGACATTATATTTTTTATGAGATCTGATGAGATAACAGCATGAATTAATATTGCTGCACTATGTAGATGACACACTATATTAATCAAACTGAGGTTTACAGATCCTGAATTGTTCACTTAAATGTTAACAATCTTTTAAAAAACAAAAGGTAAATAATACTATGATCTGTCTCCAAGATATATTTATACCAAATCCAGCAATATTTACCTTTATAGGAAGTCACAATTCAGCTGTGACATCCTTCATTGCAAAAGTGCTATTCTGGACATCGCAAATGTCATTTCCCTTTGAGCTAAGCTGCAGATGAAGGAGCACCAATACAGTTCAGAAGCTGATTTAGAGTTAGCAGGGGGACAATTTTACTATGCTACAGTACATAAACATTCTACACTGACATTTTATAGCTGGTCACAATGCTGATAAATATATTTTATGGAATATCTGCTTGTAATGTGCAGATAGAGGCAAGAGAATTTTTCATTTTATTTTGGTTTATTTTATTTTGTCATTTTAATATGATCCAGAATAAGCCTGATAGGCCATTAAGAACTACCAGATATACTTAACTCTTAGTTACACTGATGTAAATTATGGTTTGCTGTCTTTGGTAAAATTATTCCACACTCACAGAACAATTTGCAGATTACAACTATGATTTATGGCATTACAGAGATGTAAAATCAGAGCAAATGAAGTAAGCATCAGAGCTTTCCTGAAAATTATTATTATTTTTATTTTAATCCTGCATTTAAAAAACAAAACAAAACCACCATAAAACAACAACAACAACAACAAAAAAGTCTTACACAAGATGTCTGTATTTGTACCATATTTTTACATTCTGGAATAACAAAAATATCTTCTGGTTAAAGGCTAATTATAGTATTTGCCTTAAGCTCACTCTTTCTAAAGAGTCTACTGTTGACATTGAAATAGTGAGGTCTGTGCCTGGGGAGGACTGGCTTCCTAAATCTTAAGTTCCTTAACTAGTCATTCTAGTTTAAAATGTCATAAACCTTGTGATCCTCCATTAATTATATTTTGACATCTTTTACTGTGCACATTAGAACAGCGAGACTCTGAAACTCTAAAAACCTCTTAAAGTCAGTGTGAGAAGTCTCATAAGCCCTAATTTTTTTTATCTTGTGTTTTGTTGGTTTTGCCTTACTAGTTTAAGAAGCTGTGAGTTAAAATTGCTGAATGTTATTCAGCGCTGTCAATATACCCGAGGGCAACTTCAAATCTCCCCAAATCCTGCAAGACTTTTCAAGAGCTAGAGAGTTTCACCATTGCACTGGGAACCACCAGGGTAGGATGGAACTCAGCTCAGAAGCTGCTTTCTCCGATGCTGCTCTCTATCCAGAGGACAAGGAAGAAGACTAGTAAAAAATGAGAGCTCTTCTTTGTGACTTCTTACTGTTCTACTATAGATTGCTCCCTATAAGTTTTCTTCTTAATAGCTGGCTTAATTTCTTTGAGTCCTTTAGTCTGAGGAAGGAAAGATCTCGTTTGCAGCAGAGGTATATGATTAAACCTTTGTGACTTCTAAAGGAGCAGGAACAGATTTGCAAATATCAGATCTACCTTCCTGTGGATTTCTGGCTGGCACTGTGCTGAAGGCAAACACCTTGTAAATCCCCAGTGTTGACAGGAAGCTATTGGCACAGGTCTCAGAATTACCATACTACAAAGTGTGTGATTTCCTACCCCTAGATCATGCATGGCGATTTTTGAAACTTGCTGCTTTGTGTCCTACAGAACACTGAAATCTATGGCATGGATTCTTACAGTCTACTGAAATATTTTCAGGGCATGCTGAGCTTGGAAAAGTGCGATCCCAGGAATTGTAATATGCCACTATCACCTGTGAGGTGTCTGTTCAGTTTTGATTTTGTGTCCTAAGAATCACGTTTCCCTGCTGCAAGGGAGCTACCCTGGCTGAGAAATGCCTTATCCAAATTAGGAGGAAAACCACAATATAATACTGTCTTGACACTCCTCTCACAATGCCTCATGATATAGTGAAGCTAGTAGTGGTTTTGGTGATGTTTGAAATGAAAGTTTTATCACTGAATTTATAGAATTTGTTTTACTTCTGTCTGTTTCTCCCTCAGTGTGTACCACAGGATTATTAGTATTAGGGAATAATCTTGCAGTTCTTCCTTTTTCTGTTGCAAACTGGCAATGTTAGAACTACAACCCATCAATTTACCTGGACACTCACCAAACACTTAGATTTATTGAAGAGAGAACCTCTATACTCTATGAGTATAGTAATGGTGATGCGCGTGTGAGGATTTTAGAAGCAACAGAAAACAGAGTGCAGATTTAATGTCAACTAAGCTGCATCTGTGCTACAAGAAAAATGCATGTTTCTTCCTCTGAAATAAGCCTATTTTGCCTTAAAGTTTCCCTGTCTTTTTTAGACATTTGCCTACCCCACAGTCTAATTTCTCATGTTTAAACAAGATTGAGAATGTGCCAACAAAGTTAAAATATATCATTATGAATTCATGAACTTGAACCACATTCTAGATCCCACCCCAGGGTCTTTCTTACTCAGCACTGCTGTAAATGGGTGCTAAGGTGGATGTATGTGGATTCAGTCATATACATCTGAGTACCCTTGTGCTTTATTATGCTAGCATGACAGACCACATAAGCTAGAAATAAATCTTTGCTGATTGCAGAGCAGGAACTAAAGAGACACAACTGAGACATCTGGCTTTGGCATTGTCCCTTAAGAGACTTTTTACATGAGCTTGTAGAGTGTTAGTTTTTTGACTGATGTGGTAGCTGGAGCCTTTGCCTTGTTACTTCAGTAACAGTTATGTTTTTTATACCCTCATGGGTATAAAAAAAGCTGTGATGATGCTTTTCCAGATCTGAGTGTTAACAAAGTCTCTGTATTGGTAAGCATACTGTGAAGCTGTGCCCTTTTTAACAGTGTTACTACTAGTTTTGCCTTTTTCTGCCTGGATGGGACTTATGTGAGTGACTTGCATAGGTTTTTTTTGGTTTTGTTTTTATTTTGGTTTTCTTCTGAAAAAAGCTGAACCACACAGGTTTTCTCACTGTAAATGGTGGGAGAAGTCATCCATCCACCTAGCAATGGTAGAATAATTATGGGCAGACAATGAGGGTCTATAAGCGTTTTACCTTCTTGCAGACAGAACTGGCTAGCAGTTCAAACTGGCATTACCTGAAGCTGGCAGCTGAGTTAAAAGCACCATTGATTTCAGGTCAAATAGTTCCGTATTTTGGCAGGGAAGAGGTCAGGAACAATGGCTGTGGAAGAGCCTGAATTGACTATGGTGTGAATACAAATATTAGTCAGCAATAGCACAAGGACAGATAGGTGCTTTAACCGGGCAAATGCCAATAAGGCCTTTCACTTGACAGAGAAGTTGCTAGTTTTGCCCTGGTATTGAATTTGTACTGATTTGCATTTTAGAAGTTATGTGACATTAATCTTGTATTTATTTGTATTGTGTGGAAGAGTGGCTAAGGCCACGATCTCCTTGGAGTGAACAATCCAGCCTTTTGAGAAACATCAGCTTCTCTGAGACTGCATGCAAGGCTTAATTAGCCAGAGTAGGCCTCGCTGTCTTTCCCTAATTATGCTGACAACGAACTTTTAGAGGGTCATGCTGACCTTGCAGCAAAGAAGTAAACAACCTTGGGAAGTAGGAACAAAAGAAGGGAGTATTCGCTCAATCTGCAAA
>BJBW01002015.1:0-42501 GCA_004320125.1 Scolopax mira
CAGGGATGGTGCCTCAACCACCTCCCTGGGCAGCCTATTCCAATGCCTGACAACCCTTTCAGTAAAGAAATATTTCCTAATATATAACCTGAACCTCCCCTGGTGCAACTTGAAGCCATTACCCCTTGTCCTATCATCTGTGACTTGGGAGAAGAGTCCCTGTCTTCCTAAATAGAGGACTCCAGATCTGTACACAGTACTCCAGGTGAAGTCTTACCAAAGCAGATTAGTGGCATTAGTTCTAGCAGATTATTGCAAATACTTTAATAGTGACATGAAAATGTAGTTCACTAAGGCACAGTGATAAAGTTGCTTTCAGAAAATTCACTTATAAGATTTGCATGCAATTCTTAGAGCTCTGCAAAACACTAAGAAGATAAAAATGAAAGGCAGACTCTGAAGATGTTTTATTTGTCTTTTTGATGGTGCACTGCCCTTGAGAAAATATTGAAGTTGATTGTTATGGTTGGAAAAATAAACTTTTTGTGGAAAGCAAAGTGAATTACCCTTTGAGAGCTGTAAAAACAATCATCAGAGATCCCTGAAAATTCTGGGAGGGACATCCTCTCTCTTTCTAGCTCTGGTTTGCATGGAGACTTACGCAACATTCTTCTCTCTATCCAGGCACCTGTAGCAGTGCTATCTGCTCCTTTAAGCAGTCATTTTAATTTCTGACCACAAGGGCCAGCTTTAATAGCCTCTACAGCTGTGTGATGGCTGAATTTATTATAATGGCTTGGAGAAACAGACAAACCCATTTCAAGCATAATTGCAGCTCTCACATGTTGATATAGTATTAGTCATTTAAACTTCAATTTTCCAAATCTGTGCAAATTTTTGTAAGGCTGTTTTTTGATATTATGCTTTTTTCCTGCTAGGATGCTTATGATGACTGGGAGGTTCAGATTGTAGGGACCTAGATTTATGTATGAAAATACAGTGTATCTGTGCATGTAAAGTGTGTGTCTTCTGCTATAGTTGATGGAGATCTGGTTTATACAGGGAGTGGAGTCTAAAAGGCAATTTTGCTCACTCCCCACAGAGCTCTGGCACTGGCCATCTTAAATTCTGTAGATTCTGTTGGGAGTATTGATAAGATCTCCTACACAGACATGCATAGTTATGCATAGAAATGTAGACATCTGCAGGAAAGGAATACTACACATAGAGAGTGATTTTTGTAGTGAGGAGCTGTAGTGAGCTTTGGTGAAGCTAAGCATTCGGAATGGCAATTCTTCAACCTCCTTATTGCCCACCGATATGATCACAGAGTAGGGAATCAACTGTGCTTGATTAGGACTGCAGAAATATAGGGTGTTTTGTTTATTTCAAAGCTGTGGGGGTCTAATTATAAACAGATTGATATTTTTGTATATTCTGGACAAGACAGGGTTAAGCTATGGGGTTTTTTTTGTGGTTATTTTTTATTTCCTGCTTCATATATCAGTTTTTAATAAACTGATTAAAATAGCCGGTTATTAAAAATACAATACTTGAAATTGCATTGGCCATTATGGCTCATTGTGTACTCATTATGCATGGGTGTTCCATCTAAAGTTCACCTTTTTTAATTTTAAGGTGTATTACTTGAATTCCTTATCAGAACTACCCAAAATTGAGCTCTGTGTGGCTTCAGATCTAGCACTGCTGTTCTAAATGCGAGTATTTATCTATCCATTTCATTACCTGTGTCACGAAAATGTTTATGTTTAACCCTAACTGGAGGTTATGTTTAACCCTAACATGCTTACCCCTTGAGAGGACAAGGAAAGGTCATCACTTCCAAGGTTCATTTGACTTTCAAAAGCATCAGTGGGTTCCTTATAGGCAAATTTGGAAGATACAGGGTTGTGCAAAAAGGAGCAGTGAAAACATTTGGACTGTTAGGACTGAAGCCCAGAATATGTGAGGCAAAAATGATTTTTACTGATCCACTTCTGGTATTAGAAGAAAAAAACAGTCAAAGGATGGATGCCCTAGTGCATGTTTTTCTCCCTATATTTCAACTGCAAAGTGAGATAATATACCTGCTTTATTCACATACACATGTATGTGTATTTATGTTATGTAACACATGCACTTTTCATATCAAATAATACACACCTCCATTAAAACTCTGCAGATTAGGAGTAAGTAAACTGCAAGTACGTGAGAGTCCTATTTCATGCAGTCTCAGCACTGCTCTGGTGGAGGTTTCTTCCCCTCTTACCCCTCCCCCTGTTCTGTAGGATTTAGATGACAGAAGGCGGCTCTGAAGACAGGGGAATTCTTAAATGCTTCAGGATTTTTTGCTACACACCTATACACAGTGGTAACAAAACGGTAATAGAATCCTTGTCAGTTTGAATCAGTGTTACATTAACAAAATAAAACAACTCAGAAGGTGAGCGTTTGCCCTATTGCTATATCAGCTGCCTTCAGAGAATAGGCTCTGGGCATTATACAACCTCCTAGTGTAATGGGTATTGTATTTTTGTTTGAAAATAATGTCAACCCTTTCCAGGTATGGAAAGGGTTATTAGAGTCTGGCACTGCTGCAGTTCAGGCAATAATTACCAACGGTCTGGCATTGGAAATAAGTTTTTCATTAAGCCTTTTCCTAATACTAGAAAATAGGAAAAATTTTCCTTAGGTACTACGGGGAAGAGATGGGGAGTCATGCATGTGAGAGTGACATCTTGTCCTTCCTGAACTGGGTGAGTCACTAAAGGTTTCAGTCAAGTTTCTGTTTTTCAGTTCATTTACCACTACCAATGCATAATACATTCTACCAATGATATTTCTATGATACATTTTTGTAATTAATTTATTGAAATCTAGCTTCTTTTTAGGGAAAAAAAAAAAAAAAACAGAGCAGGAAGCTGCATGTATTTTAAATTCTTTAATCACACTCAAACCATTTTTGGCATAGATAGAACAGTCATGTAACAAAGATATAAGAATAGTGAGATAGTTGAGAGGAAAAGGAGTTCTTATTCATTCCTCAAAAGCAAAATATTCCCATTATGCTATGCAATAGTCAAAGCTACTTAGGCTGAATGGACTTGATAAAGAACTTAACAGGAGTTTTATATAAAACCGACATCACTTTTTCAAAAACACAATGACTATTTTTCTGCAGTAACAGGAGGATTGGATCTGGTTTGAAAGTAGCTCATCACCTTAAAGGGCAATGATACAATAAGTATTTTGGGCAGTGAAAGGAAGCTAACTATATAAATCCTGTTGTGGTAACATACTCTACAGTGCACATTTTTTCATAAGTGAAAGTCATCTGTTGTGTGCCGTGTGAGGATTTATAATAAAAGATAATTTGCTTTTATACTTTAAACCTGTCACAAACAATGGAATTTATGGTGATGTAAATTTCATGAAGAATAATGTGAAAAAACAGATGTGATAAGACAGGAGAGTAAGACTTGTAAAAACTGGTAATGTGGATTTATAAAAATAATAGTAAGATTTTCAAAATTAATACCTTTTAAAATCTATGATTGGCAAGTTCCTGTAAGGAAAGTATTAAAAAAAACACTTGTTGAAAGATTTCTCATACTCTGAGACCTTTGATACTCTGACAAAAGAGAGAGTAAGGCATTAATCTGGCTTGTTCTATTGATTCCTTTGTTTGTCAGCTTGGTAATGAGTTTTCAGGTTAACAGTTTTACAGTAGTTAGGGAAATAAGATAGTGATAATTATGATAACCATTTTGGAGGGAAAAATGATACAATTCATGGGCTAACTGTTCACTGTCTTTGTGTTACATGCAGGCTTACAGTTCCATAAAACTAGGACCCAAATGTCATATTTTAAATACATTTAAAATGCTTTAAAAATACTTTAAAAAAATTGTATATGTATATTGTGAAGCTATATTGTGAGAATATAGAAATAATAATTTATAACATATTTTAACTTAGTCATAATTGTCCTACTTTTAAATATATGTTTTGGGTTTTTTTTTATTAGAATTAGGAAAATAAGGCACTCATCCATGAACTTCATTTTTTTTAAAATGCATTTTGCAATTAACAACTTTTAAGATATTGTTCCTGTCTCTTTTCAGTTAGTTTGGACAAGTCATTCTTATCTACCTCAAATTCCATTTGTCTGTGTACTGTGAAGCTCATTAGCTTTTATGGGACGTTAATGACTCCCTGTGCTGGGTTGACCCCACTGGCAGCTGAGCCCCCACTGGCAGGAGCATCAGATACTTTAGGAGTTGTATTGTTGAACATAATGGTACATGGCATGAAATAACCTTTGGTTAGTCAGGGTCAGATGTACTGGCTGTGTCTCCTCCCAACCTGTTGCCCACCCTCAGCTTACTCTTCTCTTAACTATTTGTTCACATTGTATGGTTGAAAATCTTGAAAATTTGGGATTAAAATCGTTATTAATTATTCATATGGAGTGAGTGTAGAAAGAAACAGTCCCAGATTTCACAGTTCTAGCATGTACTCCAGTTGGAGTGATAGGCCCACAGGCTGCAGATTCCCACTTGCATTAACTGTAAAATAAATTACTAGGCTAACAGTACATAGATGACAGATGCAACTTCATCACGTGATTATTGAATGGTTGTATTTTTTAATCATTTTAGAAAACTGAATGCTTCTGAAAAGTTCTAAGATTACGGTAGCTTTGGGGGTTGAGTTTGTCTATCCACCAATTAGAATTAAACATAGAGTAGTAATGTAGACTTTTTTACTCAGATTTAATATCTTTGCTTTATTTTGAATGGAAAAAAAAATTTAGGATGGTGAAACCTTAGCCCATGCACTTACTGTTATGGTTTACTGGGACCTCCAGCAAAATTCTCCTACTAATGTAAATATTGTGAAATCTCCCTATTACACTGGGCCTTTTGTGGAGGCCCAGTGGAGAACAACAAAATGTGGAGAACAACATTTTGTTACAGCTCTGGTAAATCACCCTCTTTTATTACAAACAGCTTTTTGGGGGTCACCCAATCTACTAACATGTGTAATCCAAAACTGCCTTTAATTCTAGTGACTTGTAATACTATTTCCTGACAAGTTTGGTAAGCACTATTTTTTACAATTGCTCTTGCCTCCTCATCAGAAAGATGAAGGACAACCTGGCAATGAAAGCTGAGTTAATAATCTGATACTGGCATGCTGAGAAGGTTCTTAATACTTGACAGAAGGGCACTACAGACAGATTGACCTGGTGGTTAGAAAGTGATTGGCCAGGGGGCTAAAAATTTATTTGTGACTGATCATTGCTGTGTGCAAGCAGATGACTGTTCTGAAGCAGGTCTCTGTGATCTATCACTGTTCCTCTAACCTATCCACCATGATTTTCTATATTTAGATCAATAAACCTCAAAGGAATGACTATCCCAGCCTTAGAACATATTTCTTCACAAGTGAAATTATAGCTGTTGTAGTTGTGTAGCTGTAACATCATACAAGCAATTCACAAAATTCTGGAATTTGGAGACCAATGATCAATGTGTTGTCAAGGGGGGTGTTTATTTTGGAGATATGTGTGTGTTTGGAAGATCACTAGTTGTAAAAGTTATTAGTAACTCACATGTGAAATTCACAATTAATTAAGACCAGATACAGTGTAAATTAATTTTTAAAAATATCTTTTTTCTATACAGTGGATGTAAAAGTGGCATCTAAACCTCAGGCCTGTGGAAGGACAAATTCCCATGCACACTACTTTTTTGGTGTGTGTATATGAGCTAAGGTATTGCATCAAATCACAATTAATTTAATGAGATTGGAAACACTTGGCTGCTTCCTAAAGTCTCAGCATCGCATAACTGAGTAGAATAACATTAAAATCTGCTGTACTTATGAAATTTTGACTTATGAACAAAGCCAAAAAATGGTGTTTCATATATTCACAGGCTAGAAGAGAACATGAGAACATCTTCTCTGACTTTCTGTATATGCCATAAATTTTAAGCACATCAAATAGTCATCCAGAGACCAGATAATGAATCTGATATTTCTAAATTAACATCTGCTTGGATTTGCCCAAATCTTCCAAAAAAGAGCATAGACTTTACTTGGAGATTCCCACCAAAGAAAATTCATCATGCCTGTGGTAATTTGTTACAAGTATTTATCATTCCCATTTTTAGAAAAAATTACCTATTTCTAATTTAGATTTGTCTTGTTCAGTCTGCAATCATTACTATAATACCTCTGTGAAATTAAAGACAACATTACTAAACAGCATATCCTCTCTGTTCAAGTATATATATATGTTGTAAATAAGTCAAGTCTGAATTATATTTTTCATAAGCTAAATATATTGGACTCTCTCAGACTGTTGCTTAAAATCATTGTCTCCATCCCTCAAATAATTTTCAGATTTTTCCCTGCCCCTCATTTTTTAATATTCCTTTTTAGAAGAACAGAAATAAAACAATGTAAAGCATTCTTAATTTGGTCCCCCTAATATAGAACATGGATATGGGACTGCTGCATTATTCTTACTCACTTCTCTCTGTACAGTCCTCTTCAAGGAGTGTACAAGGAGTTTTGGGGTTTTGGGGGATTTTGGTTTGGTTTTTTGGTTTTTTTTGACTCAGATCTCATTTTGACCTCCATGTCTGCTATGATACTTAAATCCCTTCATAGTTGTTATTTTTCAGGATATTGTTCTATACACATCCTGCATTCCTCATTCACATGTAAATTTGCATAACTTTACACTTGGCTATATTTGAACACGTTTTGCTTAAGCGAGAAACTGACTAATATAATGACTTTCCCGTCATTATTTAGGACCTTAGTGTCCTCAACACATGTTTACGTTAAAATCTCATGTGAAAATTTTGTGAAGTATCAGATATGGTACCAACAGAAGTAAAACTTCCCTGCAAAATTATGATTTTGCATTGACAACTACTTTTTATTGAAGATAAATTATTTTTCCTTCAGGTATCAGGTTTTATTCCAAGAAAGGTGTGCTCTCCTGATGTTCAGTTACCTTCAGCAAGGTTTTCTAATAAAAAAATTAAATTGGGTTTGTCTGACAAAGTTAATTTTTTCATAAAGCCATATTGACTGCATTATGTTCATGTTTTTCTGTAGTTGGTTCTCATTTTATCTATTTTATTATTTCTTTGGGATATGCATCAAGCTCTTCTGCTTAGCTGGGATACCTGGCTTTATCTTATGAATATTTCAACAATCTTCTTCTAGACTTTCCAAGTTTTCCTGTTATTCTGAGATTTATTAAAATGTTAAGAGCTAGTCAAGCCTTTCAAAATTATCAGGAACAAATTACCTAACCTGACAGATATATGTTCCTATAAAAAAGCTGTTTGTCATCTTCCTCAATTGCTGATGGCCTGGAAAATAATTCCTCACCTTCAGGTAACAAAAGTTTAATTTCTCATTCTTTGGATTTGTTTACTATACATGGAATCCTTAGCTTTCCTTATCGGTTTTCTTCAGTTACCCTTTTCCCTTCTGTATCTTCCTTCCAGAGCTTCCACTACTTAGTCCTTCCTTATGCCTCTGCCTAACAATTCTCATAGTCTAAGAAGCAGCCACACAAACCTCACAGGCACATGAACAAACAGATTTCTTTTTTGATTTGTTCAGCTTCTCGAAACCCCAGCCACACAGCTCTCACTGACACAGGCAGACAAATAAATATATCGAACAAACAGCCTGGCAAATCCTTTTACGTACAAGAAGATTGGCAGCTTTGAAACTATATTTCCCTACTTGTTTTTCATCTGTATTATTGGACTGTTTGAGTATTTACACTTTTGTCCAGCTTTACTGAAGTAAAATTGGGACATTGAAAAGTTACAGCAATACAACAGGCTAAGAAAGATGTGTAAATAGTATTGATAAAATCCTATTAGTTCTAATAAATCACTTTTGGCAGCCATACTTCTCGTTCTGGGGAAGGGCGGGTCCTTCATGAAGGTTTACCAGCTTCCTACTTTGAATTTTCTTTTGGATTGATGCACCAAGATCAAAGGTATGATGTTCAACAAGGCCAAATGCCAAGTCCTTCATTTGGGTCACAACAATCCCAGGCAGTGTTACAGGCTGGGGGCAGAGTGGCTGGAGAGCCTGGCAGAAAAGGACCTGGGGTCTTGGTTAACTGCCATCTGAATATGAGTCTGGGTGGCCGGGAAGGTCAACAGCATCCTGACCTGTATCAGGAATAGTGTGACTGGCAGGACCAGGGAAGTGATCAACCCCCTGTGCTCAGCACTAGTGAGGGCCCACCTTAAATACTGTGTTCAGTTTTGGGCCTGTCACTACAAGAAATACACTGAGATGCTGCAGCGTGTTCAGAAAAGGGCAATGAAGCTGGGGAGGGGTCGGGAGAACAAGTTTGATGAGGAAAGGCTGATGAGGAACAAATTCCTGATGAGGAACTGGGGTTGTTTAGCTTAGAGATAAGAAGGCTGAGGGGAGACCTTGTCAATCTCTACAGCTACCTGAAAGGAAGTTGTAGAGAGGCGGGGGTCAGTCTCTTCTCCCAAGTCACAGGTGACCGAACAAGAAGAAATGTCCTCAAGTTGCACCAGGGGAGATGTTAGGAAAAATTGTACGCTGAAAGGATTATCAAGCTTTGGAACAGGATGCCAGGGAAGTGGTGGAATTGTCATCCCTGCAGGTATTTAAAAGACAGCTAGACGTGGTGCTCAGCAATATGGTTTGGTGATGGGTTTTGTCAGTATTAGGTTGACGGTTGGACTCCAATCATTTGAAAGGTCCTTTGCATCCTAGACAATTCTATGGTTCTCTCCCACACAGGTCCAAAGTTCTAATTTTAATATTCACAAATATTATTTTTACAAAGCGCTTTCCTGTATTGTTTTTCAAAAGGATATATTTTAGTTGTCTGTACTTGTTCCCTTTTTAGGATTTCAGTTGCAAATGGTAGCCTATAGCATGGTCAGTTAGAAACTGTGTTGGGCCTTAGATAACATATTTTCACCCAGACTTTTCCAATGGATCATTATACAGCCTTAGACAAGACATTCAGCTTTGTTCTTCACTTGATGTAATATTTGTGAAGTGCTTTGAAACCAGTAGATCAAACCTGCTACTTAAGTTCAGTGTATTATTCTGCTCACACACTGATCTTTTAGTGTACTCACCTCCAAAGACTTTACCTTCTAGGCTAACATTATGTCTGTGTCCAACATTGTGTGTTTTTAAAGTTTGAACTAGAAAAAAATATAAAACGAAAAAAAATCTTTAGCAAGACTTTAGCATTACAAGAAAGTAGAATTATATTTTCCCATAGAAATTGCTACATACAGAAAGGACTGGAGGGCATATCTCAAAGTTCTGTTTTCAATTTCAGAAATGAGCAGGACACAATGGATAACATGGATACTTGTAATAATTTTAAGTCTAGAAGGCTGAGAAGATTCTCATAAGAAAATGAGAAATCATGGTAAAAAAATGCATTAAACCACCCTTTGCATACTTTAAAAGTAAGATACGTTGTAAATGGGTATTCAGGTATAGTTGATCAAAATATATAAGATTAGCTGCTACAGTAGGAGATTATAAAATCAAGTATCTTTATGGCTTCAGAGCAAGGGACAGTGCAACAAATACACCAGGATAAGGTTGTGGCAATCTTGATGCTGGTTTCTTTGGGGATCCAGTAAAATCAATAAGCAAAGCGGAAGCCACTATTTAAATTGCAAGACCAATCTATCCAAGATACCATAAGCTTTTTACTTTTGACTTATGAACTGGGACTAAATGTTCTAGATCTAAGACCTAGATAAATATGCACAAGAAAGTAGAATGCTTTGGAAAGTTGTGGTTGAAATACTTCAGACATGATAGGCTATCAGCTGGTTTGTATTTTAAAATGTGGTTGCTAATTTGCTCTAGAGTAAGGATGTGATTAACCCTGAAGCTCTGGAGTCTCTTGCTGTAGACAAATACCCTTATTTTAAATCTACCTGTGCTAGCAGGAAAGTTTATACCCACATTTTGCTCTGGCTCTGAAACTATTATATTTGTACCAACCAGGTAATCAGCAGACACTATATAAGCATTTAAATGATTACACAATAACTAAATTCATCTTAGTGGCACGCATTGTGGGATGCTTATGCAATTTTCTTAGCTGGCAGAATTTAGGGGATTTGTCTAGCAGAAGGTACCACCAGGTCATGAGAAGCTGGAGGACAAAGCAGGGGCAGCATCCTCCCCTGTGTGGAGGCTCATTGTCGAGTGTGAGTCCTTCCACATGTTCAACTGATGTAAAACTAAGGGAAGTTATGTAGGACCTTATCTTTAATGTAACTTTAGAGAATATATTCCCTGGTTTGGTAATCAAGGATTTTATGCAACCAAAGTTAACATAGGCTGAGTGTATCTGTAGTTCAAAAAATATCATGCTGGGAATAATATTTGAGAAGCAAAGGTTAATAACCTATATATTCCTCTTGAAATCAATGACATTTGAGTGCAAAAATATCACATAAGTTGAACATCAACACTGCTTAATCAAGTACTCATGAGTAAGGCAGGCTTCTTTGAATCAAACTGATTTAAATACTTAATTTTAATTGTGATTTAAATCAGCAAGTAAGAATTGCTGATTTAAATAATTGACGCTAATCTTGTTTTGCATTTGTATTTTACTTCTGAAAGAAAGGGTCATTTTCATCATCTGGAATAATCTTTAAAATAAATAGAAAGATATTTAGATTCTTAAATTTGTATTGTGGTAGAAAATAGTTTTAAATTCATTACTTTTTTTTTTTTTTTAAATTACTTGTGTTTTGTCTCAAGTGGGATAGAAACTAGAGTGTGCCTCAAAACATACAGCAAAATTTTAAGTCTTTTTCCTGAGCTGAGTAAATGTACCATGAAATATAATGGACATACATATACAATAAAATGTGTCTAATATGTTAAATAACTGATTTATCACTGAAAACATTTTTAACTGAGAACAATTGGCCAAACTTGCAAAGGTATTTATATACTTAATCATATAGATGGTGTCTGATGGGATTTTCAAAACCACATCATTGTTTTTTTGTATGTTTGGGTATATCTGAAAATAGATTCTCCCATGTATGCAGTTTCTCTTTCTAAAAATACCCCAATCTCTCTTGCTTGTACCAACTGTCTTGTCGCACAGGAGAATGTCCATTTTTTTCCATGTTCTTTCTCCGTGTTTTCTAACCTGCCACCTGTACATGCTAAATTTAAGCCATAGGATCAATTCCTGCTGAGTTCACCCCACAGTTCCCTCTGCCAGGAGCACGGTTATCCTCCACTCAGCCCAGCAGTCTGCAAGGGATGACATAATTATTAGAAATAGGGCTGAAGATTGATTAGAATAGGGCTGAATAAACTTGTCAGGTCAAGAAATTTGGCTGAGTTTATATTTTGTATAACACTAACAACCTCCTGTATTTTTTTTTGTTGCTTTTATGTTTTCTTTTTTAGTGCAATCTAGATATTTCATGTTTGTTTTATATTTGATATTAAACCAACAGTGATGACCATGTCTAGATGTCAGTCAATTCTCATCCAGAAAAATGTCTTTTAAGATGCACTGGGTGTTTTGATTTTTGTTTTGCACGAGTAGAGATTAAGTTGCAGATATGAGTAAGTTGTTGTCCAGAAAGTTGTGACCATTCTTGGACATTTAACTGTTTCTTTACATTGGAAGATGTCACATAAAAGACAATCAGTAAGCTAATTCCATTGTCCTTTTGTAACCACTGCTCATGTGTGTAACATTGGTTATTTAACAATGAGGTATAACATAACCATTTGAAATGTCAAAATGATGATTGCTATTTAACCTCTTCCATTACAGGATCATTCTGTACATAATACACTACAAGTTTGTTTCTCATGACCAAAAAATGATTACTACAAAATAAAGGAATCAAGAATCAGTAACTTCGTGCCTGCCCCGGAAGATTAAGAAAAAAAATGTTATAAGATGGCCAAAACAGCTAAAAAACAAATTCTGTCTGATGATCCTACTATTCCTCTACGACATAACAAGAGAAAAGTATTAGTAATTGTCAAGCTATCTTGACATAACTTTTGTACAGGGTCACTCACACTTTTTGGGGCCAAGACATTTTAATTCAGATTACCTATATTTATAAGTGACTGAATCGTCAAAGACAAAAATTATCTCATCATCAGCTCAACTCATAATCATGAGCTGTCTGATTCACACTGTCATTCTTTGAGTGGGAGTTCAACCAAAAGAAATCCAGAAGTCCCTTCCAATTGAAATAATTCTGTAGTTCTATGGGATCCTATGATACTGAAGCAGTATGCAAGGATTTTGGAAGGTGGGGGTAAAATTAAAATCAATATATCAATTATATCAACTCAGTAGGGGGTGCAAATATAGCTCACCCAATCTTATATTAGAGGAACTGGCCGAACAATGTCGTGAAACCTTTTTGCCTGTTACTTTGATGGATCACTGATTAGTCAATATATTGGTGTTGCAAATATAATGTGAAAATTTTTTGCTATTGTCAACTCAATTGTTGGACCATCCTGGCTGTCATTGTGCTTTATATGAACAGGATGTGAAAGGTATTTTTAGATTATACATCAGCATTCAGCTTCATTGTGAGGATCAAAGATTCAGAGGAAAGTGTTATGTTAAGGAATGTGCCAAAGGAAAACAGCTGTTTGGGAAAAGTGCTGTGAATGCTACTTAGACCATAGGCAAAACTAATATACTTTCACATGATGCCATAATTAGAGCATTTTTAGAGTGTTTTTTGCATGTATAGAGTCAAATGATTGTGCATTCAGAACTTATATGTTAATATTAGAGAACAGTCATACAGTTTATATTTCAAATGTTATAAACATTCAGTTCTAGGATTTTAAAATTTAGTCATATTATTCATATTCAGTGAAAATTCCTTGATGCGTGGAAAAGCATAAAAGGCCATTTAAATTGTAAGAAATATGGGGCTTGAATAGTTGGGAAGCATAAACCTAAATCCTTTTACGATATTTCTACTGAATTAAAATGAGGACGATTCAGATAATTATCTGAATAACAATGAGGTTAACTGGGTTAACCTGATGTTCCCAAGAAAGTGGAAGAACTATATGAAATGAATTAAAATATGTGGGTTGTACTATCTATTGTTATTTAATCTTTTTCTTCTTCCTCACTTTTATAAAAGTTATAACTGAACAGATATGCTCAGAGTAATGTTTACCCTTCCCTTATGTCAAAGGAAAAAAAACACTTTTTCCATCAATCAGGTAAATGGTTTTCAGACATTTTATTTGATGCATTCTAAATTATAATTACAAGAACTCTAAAAATCAAGTATTATAAACTGCTTAGTATCTGAAACATCTGAAGCTGAGATACAGAGCAATACAATGCTGGACTTATTAACTCATCTGCTTTGCTTACCATGGCATTTGTTCCTAATGTACACAGTACCTCTGACTTTCTTTGGTTTTGTGCTTTTCCTTCCAGGTTTGGATTTGTTCTTCATAAGGACGAACCCATTCTGCAGAAAATTGATCTAGAAACTATGTCATACATCAAGTCAATTAGTTTAAAGGATTATAATTGCATTCCTCAGTCACTGGCTTATACACATCTCGGAGGATATTTTTTTATCTGCTGTAAGCCTGATACCACTGGGGCTGTCCTACCACAGCTTATAGTGGACAGCGTTACTGATTCTGTGGTCGGGTACAACGGCGACACAACAGGCACACCACACATCTCTCCAGATGGACACTATCTTGTCAGCATTGATGATGCTAAAGGTCTCATGAGGATCCAGTCCATAACAATGAGAGGAGAAATAGAGGATGCATTTGACATTCACACTAATTTGCACATATCTGATGTAGCTTTTCAGCCATCCTTCACTGAAGCTCATCAATACAATGTCTACTGTAGCTCCAGCACACAAACTGATGTTCTCTTCGTGGAGCTCTCCTCTGGCAAGGTAAAGATGGTGAAGAGTCTGAAGGAGCCTGTCAAGGCAGGTGAATGGCCTTGGAACAGTAAGAACCGTCTCATAAAAGACAGTGGCCTTTTTGGTCAGTATCTCATGACCCCTTCCAAGGAATCTCTGTTTATCCTGGATGGACGGCTCAATAAGTTAAATTGTGAAATCACTGAAGTAGAGAGAGGCAACACAGTAATTTGGGTTGGAGAAGCATAAGGATCTGTGTTATATATTTACTGAATCAATAGTTTTACAATACATTGCACTTAAATTACATCATTCTTCAGATTTACACAATTTTCATTTTAAATTGATAGACCCCTCTATACCTGTTATTTCTTTGACCTGAACACAATTTGAATCAACTTCCACATAAAAGTTACTAAAACAAAGGCTATTTGATAATGCTACACCTTAGTAATTATTAGCTGACTGTTATTTGACTGAAATTACCAAATACTGAAATTGATGATAAATAACATATATTAATTTAAAGGAAGTAGGAAAAAAAAACAAAACAAAACAAACCCAAAAAGCTTCAGGGATTTAATATACTTTTCATTTGTAAATGGAAGACTTAAATATGATTCAAATTTCGGTTTGGTTTGCTTCAGACACAAAATAAGAGCTGTTGTACAACCTTTGACTCCTTAAACTGAAATGTTATGTCCTGTTCTGTCCAGTCCACTCTTAAATCTTTTTGTGCCTTGAAGCAAAAGTCTCACATGAAAGGTAAAACATCGAAATTGTATAATTTATTCCCACTGCGGCTACAGGATTGCTTGTCACTGGAAGAAACTTTTGGTATCAAATTTCTAATCTCAAGTTGTGGAACACACATGGAGAGAGAAAAAGGAGAAATTATATTTGCAGTGTTTTCCGATCACTGCAATTTGAGGAGTTTATTTTTATGGAGAGTCTTAGTTGAGACAGCTGCTTGCAGAAGCTTAACATTTTTTTAAGGAAAAAATAGATGTTAGATTTTTCAGCTATCACAGGGTTTCATCAGCAAGGAGCTTCAGTTCTATTAAAGAGAAACATTGCACTTATCGTTTCAGAGTAAAACACATTCTAAAAACCTGGCATCACAAAGCTTCATTTATATCATCAAGGAAACTGTTATTTTTAAAAAAAAAACAAAACGCATTTTAAGAAACTGAAAATGCAAAGAAGTGAAGTCTACAATAGGTAATGTTTTTGCTTATGCATTGTACCATTGATCCATATTTGTTTTACCATTTGTTAGCTCTCACCAGGTTTTCTATTCCATGCATCAAATTGGATTAGTGCAAAAAACAAACAAAAAAAACTTTGTATTTTTTATAGTTTGTTTACTTAGAATTCTACTATTAGCAATGGTTAAACATGTAAATGGGAAAAATAAGATTCCCAGAAGCAGAATAACAAGTCAGTAGGATCAGAAAGCCAGCAGTAGACAACTATCCAGACATAGAGCAATGACTTAAAACTTTGGGAGTACTTTTTATTTTTATTATGTTTTTGCTAAAGAATGCTTATAAGCTCTTAAACTGACCTCCATTTACTGAAGGCAATCAGAAAAAAATATGGTTTTTTAAACAAAATTTTACTGCAATTTAGATTGTGTAAAATTGCTTAGAAATATGGGATTTTCTAGCACTGTAATCGTGTGTGCATTTAGCATTCTGCCCTGTGTGGTAACAGTAGGTCTCTCTTTAGCTTGAGCAAACCTCCTGGTAGGTAGATTTAACTAAGATAAGAGTCTGCTTACATTTCTAGCTACTGAATCTGTTTCCCTTTTTAACAACTTTTTTCCATTGTGAACAAACAAGAATCATGTAAACCGTCTGTTACTCACTTATTTGCAGTAGTCTGTCTCATGCATTTTTCTTCTGTAATTTACACCACGTGAATGTTCTGTATGTAGAAAATGCTTGACAAAAGGAGAATAAACCCCATAAATTTTAAACAGCCCTGACTTTGGTGAATGCTCCAATGTAGCCACACTGATCTGGCATGTAACACAAACTTTATTTAAAAGCAAGGTAGAAGGAAGTCTATATGCCTATTATTATATATATATAAATAAATAGATGCATTTTTATATATAAAATAATACACAGTGCAGAAAGAAAACTTTTTAGAATAGCTTAACTAACTGGCTGCTACGAAGAAAAGCTAATCTATTAGTCAATTAGGCACAGAGTAATTAGAGAATAGACAGATGTCTATTCTCATGCCTAGCCACTGGAGCCAACAAGTCCAGAAGCTACAAAACCATAGAAGCTCAAAGCAAGGAGCAGTTGCTCCAGTGGCACAGCTAGCTGTGCTCACTGTAGGTGGGTTGTTCACTTACTTTGCCCTCTCCTTGGTTAACCCTTAAGGTTACAGATAAGAATTGAAGCCTGTGATGACAGTGAGGTTCCCTTGACACTGAAAGCTGTCCTCTCGTTATGCACGATCCCTCACAATCTCTGTCAAAGTCCAAGTGCATTGTCAGTTTTGGCAGTGTCTTTGGCAGTTGGATTAGCAACATTTGGCAACTGGAGAAGCTTTAAAACTTGGATAAACTATGCTGCTTGTTATATGAAATAGGATATAAAAATCTTAGTAATATCACTGTAATTTGTGTAGTATAGAAACTGTCCCACTTATTTTAGAATTCTCGTTTGAAACCAATTTCTCTATCCCCACCCTCAGAATATCTCTGACTATTAGTAGCTAAAGCAGTTTGGTAAAGGACTGTTGTCCATTCCCTGTATTTTGTTTAGGCAGTCCAATGTAATAGCTCACAGACCATGGTTTCCTTCTTTCCTATTGTTATGGAACTGAAAACAGGTTTCTGCTGTCAAGGAGTTGTTTGATCCCATTGAATAAATGAAAAATCAAACACTGTAATCAGTGTTTCAAATTTCCCTTAATACAAACCCAGATGTAACGAGTTGGTTTTATATCCTCTCTTTCCTAATTGCTGTTGGAAGCACAGGCAACAAATGCCTTCTCTTAATTTGTGGTAAACACTCAATTTCTAACAAGCTGTTATAAACTTTCAAGATTTAGTATTTTCATACAGAAATACATTAAATTAGTGGAAGATGCAAAACGTACATGACAACAAAGTTCTGTTACAGCTGCTGAAAGTTTCTACTATGTTCCTGTACACTAACAAACTTCAGAAGTGCATGGGAGGACAAGACGGAGTGCTCTTCACTGAGGATGTGATGACAACCTGCTTTTGCTAAGGTACTGAACAAAGTACTATTTCTGAGACATGGAGAAAAGGCTCTGTCAGGCTACTTTAAGAGTCAACAAAGGAAAGGAAAAAAGGTCGCCAAAAAAAAAGTTACTTTTCCCTTCAGTTTGGCAGTAGACATTTTTAATAGTCACGGCCCAAAGGCATCTTTTAAACTACTATTCCATACTGATGAACAGCTGCACTGCTATACATGCATCAATCAATATGTATAAGAGATTAAAACCAGATATTTATTTTTTTGAAAGTTTCTCTTTTATAAATTAGTAGAGATTTTTATTTCAAAATATGATCTTGCAATTTTTCACTTTTTGCGTGTGGTTCAGAGTATCATCATCTGTCTTCATTTATATACTTTCTGGCTGCTTGGTTTATACTACCAAATTGTGAGAGTTTGCTAGTTAAGCAACTGCATAAATTGTTAAACTGAGCTCAGAACAACCCTTCAGTGCATTTAATATATTTCCCTTAAACAAATTATTTCAAACATCTAGACATATGGTGCCAAAGCATTCGTAAGTCCAAAAATAAGATGTCTCATACTTACACCATATAATTAAGTAAGTCTGTTAAATACAAGTTAAAGGGCATCTGAACACTTAAGACTATCATAGTATTATTTAGATTTTAAATAGTGGTTCATCTGGGAGTTTCACCTTCTTTCAACTAACAGAATCGTTGGAGCTTGAATATGGTATTTATTTGTGTTGTTGAACAGCTTTTTTGTTACACCAAGGGAGTGTCTGCATTTCAGTTTGGAATGAAATATTCTCGGAATATGGATTAAAGAATAGCAAACTTGCAAATTATGAAAGCTGTATTAAGAAAAGAATGTAGCTATTACATTTTGCCTACTTACCACAAGCTACTCAGTTTGATTTCAACTGAAAGACCATCATCAGCTTTCATTTTTACCTACTGAAAAACCAGTAACAGGATACTTTGCCGGATATTTGTAAATAAATTCATAGGTCTCCAATAATTCTCAAATCAAAAAAAAATTACCAGTCATCTGTACTCATTTTTTTCTGCTTTTTATGGTATTTTGAAGTGAACACCTGTAATGCGTTTCAAGAACTTCTGGAAAAATTAATCAATTAGTCATTACAGGAACATGATACCTAGTGAATATTACAAAAATTAAGAATTGCATCAACTAATATTTTCACTTGCTCTCCTTATTCTGACAATCATTCTCTCAAACAACCTTACGGAAAACCAATATAGATGGATAAGCTTTGTAAAATATTTTATAGGTCAACAGATTCCAATTTTGTCAGATTTAACTTTATTGTGTAAATGTGTAGATTTGAACCAGGCTATGCTGTGTCCTGGACAAGTGCTCTCATGACTGACTAGGATACAAAAAGGTGGAAGCCTTTGCCTGCTCTTCCTGCATCTACATTTTAAAAGCAAAGAAAGGCCACATCTTCAAAGACTGTAAATGGCTCTTTTCAGCTTTCTGAACTTGGATCCAAAAAGGTGGGAGGCGCCTTCCAGCTGTTTGCAGTAGCAAGCTGAAGTCATAGCAGGGTTCTACACCCTGTGTCACGTCCACTAGCTACCTCTGGACCATGTTTTTCATCCTCTGCCTCTCCAAGCTCTAAGTTTGAGGTACTTCAAATTTTCCATAGAGGACTCCAAACAATAAGCTAAAGAAAGCCACTTAGCAGCATTACCTAACCCTAAGGCACTTCTGACTCTAAATTAGCTCTAAGTACTCAAGCAGCATGTAGCAATGTGACTTGACAGTACCCTGTTTCTGCTAGGTTGTGGACAATTTCAAAGCTTTACTGAAAGAAATAAGCCCAGAATAAACATTATTATATATAAAGAGGAAATCAAATTTAAAAAACCTATAAAGACCAAAACCCTCCTTGCTTCTACAGGTAACCACAAAATTGCTTAAAACATGGATCAATATACCAAGAATAGTTTTGTTTCCTTTAAAACAGCTTTACAAAATAGCAGACTTTATAGGACTGTTGTCACAAATTTATTTTTCCATATTTATTTATAAAATCCTTCAAAACTTTACTAAGTTCTGCGTTAAAACAGTAAAGATTTCCAGCATAAATTTATTCATGACTATGCCATTTGTTGTGATATAATTATTTGCCTTCAATAATTCTACTGCTTCTTTGATAGTATTTTCCAGATTGAACATGTAAACAATTGTTGCAACTTTGCAATTAGACAAATAATCATTGTGGTTGTTTTCATAGCTGTTACAGTTGAAGTTGTGCTTTGTTGAATACAGGTGGCCTGACTGAAAGCATTAATCTGAATGAGGGGAAGAACTGGAACCTCAATTTCTATTTTTTTGCTGGCAACTCTATGAGAGGAGCTGATGTAAAGAAAAGACATTTTCAGTGAGGCCTGATAGGAGCAGCCAGCTAGTACCTCTGGGGAGGTTATAAAAATGATGGAGCTAAATTCATCACAGCCGTGCGTAGCAGGAGGACAAGGCACAGAAGCATAAATTGAATCATGAGTTTCAGACTGGATATAAGGAAAAGCTGAGGACAGTCAAGCATGGGAGGGGAGAGACTGTACAGTCTCTATCCTTGGAGATTTTCAGCATCTGGATGGATTATGCCCATCTGACTGACCAAACTGGCTTTGATCAGGGTGTTGGCGTAGAGGACTGCCAAGGTCCCTGCCAACCTGAATTAACTCATGATCCTGTGATTATGACTTGGGGATGGAAACAGCAGCAATCCTGACTTGTTTCAGCTGTTTAAGTTTCTGACTGAGCTGCACAGCAGGTATTTAAATGTACATTTGGAAATTAAAAACCCAACTGTTAAGGTTGGGCTGAAATATAGCCTAAGCAAAGCTCAAAAGGTAATATGCATTTTACTTGAAATCCTTAGCACTGAACATCTCATCTTAAACCAAGGATTTTGTCATTTAAAAGTCTGGAATATGTTTCAGGAAATCCAAAGCTGATAATAGAAATCACACCAGATGCAATATGTGAAGGTAAGTGCTCCTTTCCAAATATCTGAAGAATAGCTATAGCAGAGGAAAGGGGTACTTGAGAACACTATTGTAAATAAGGTCTCTTAACGCTCTGAAACAGCGTATGCCCAAATGGGAACATAACCACTTATACAACTCTTCAAGTAAAACCGTTCTGGGCATTCCATTGAGACCTAATAGGCAAATTCATAATAATGTTCACCAGTAGAATAAAGATTTGCTAACTTGCTAATCAATTTGAGATGGAAGAGCTTCTATCATATCTATAGTCATCTCTCCAAAGGAAACACTTAAATATGGAAAGTGTCCTGTTCACATCTAATCACTTCGTATACTCTGTTTTGGTTCTCATTTTAAGCACGCCCTAAGGTAACCTACTGATTACTTTTGTTTAGATGTTAATGTGGCAAAGAGAAAAAGACTTCAATGGGAGGTTCAAATTAACAATTTATTGGGACTTCACTCACAGGTCTGATACTCCACTATTGCAGATTTTATGGGTACAATGGAGAATACACTATTGTAATTTTAAAAGCAATTCAAAATACACTATTACAAGAGATCCCGAAAAGTACTGAAACAAACTACAAGGGCGCTAGATATTAATATCTAAAAAAGTGAACTAATCACGATCTTACGTCATGCCAAGTAGTGTATGTATGTTTCTTAGTCACTTACCCTCTCTCTCAGGTGGGCAGTTACCCTGAACAGCATCCGGGACAAGGAGAGAATTGTTGGAGGACTCCTCGTTCCATTTTTCTCCCCAAACCTTACGGTTTATATGTCCTGATTTGATGGGATGATGCCTGAGTCGGTTACACTATCTGGAATGTTTATCTCTGGGGGTGTGATGGTCCCTTAGTTTGCGTTGCTAATTTTGTGATGCACGAAGTCACCGAGTGGTGGTGGGATGGGCAATTGGTTTGTCAAGGGACTATGCAAGGCTTCACTCAGGTTTTGTTCTTATGTGTTTGATGTGGTGTTGAGACAACCCTGGGCTGAGCCGTTCCCACAGCTCCTCTCTGTGTCACCTCTGCATTGACAAGGATGTCTGCGGGAAGCTGAGCTGAATGAAAGCGTTAAAAGCGGCCACACCGCCAGCTTCCCTCAGAAGGCGGAGAGCGACAGCGGCGGCGGTGAGTGCTGCGGCTTGACGTTTGAGCTACACAGAGGCAGAGAGGGGGCCGCCCGGAAACGAGCGGAGAGGCCCGAAGCGAGCCGAGGCCCCGCCGGGCTGAGGCGGCCGGGGGCGGGGCGGGCGAGCTGGGGGCGGGGCGGGCGAGCCGCCGCGCCTTTAGAAGCGGCCATAGCCGCACCAGAGGCAGAGCGCGTGTGGGGCGCGCGTGCGTCAGCGAGCCTAGAGGCAGGCGAGTTCGCGCACAGGCGCACGTGCGCAGAGCGTGAGGGAAGCAGCCGTCAGCGGCGGGTCCCGCTCCCGGCGCCGCACCAGAACGCGGCCCCAGCGCCTGCAAAGTGCACCACAGGGAGGAATGTGGGAGCTCAGACCGAGCCCCCGGCTGTGCAGGTCTCCGGCTCCAGCAAATGCCTCAGCCTCGCACTTGTTTCCAAGGGAGCCAGAGACACCACCTGTGTGCTCTGTGATCAAATAAACTGCCTACTCGGGCAGGGGGCTGAACTGAAGGAAGAGGTAGAAAGATTTAGAAGCATCAGAGACAGTGAAAGTGAAATGGACTGGTGGAGCCATACCCTGAGGCATAGGCATGGGGTAGAGGCTCTACAGGAATGGATGATCTACCTTCTGCCTGTCACCAGGCAGAAGAGAGGGACTTAAGGGGCAACAGGGAATGGAGGCAGGTTCCTCCTAAGAGGGGCAAGCAAAACCCCTCCCAGCCCCTCTCACCTTTCCACTTGCACTTGCAAAATAGCTATGGGGCTTTGGAAATCAAGGGCCAAGTAAATGAGGATGGAGATGAAGATCCATACAGTGAGTTGCCCAGAGCTAGCCACCCATCCCCACACGTTAGGATTCCTCAGCAAAGGAAAAAAGGTAGGTAATTTTGGTGGGTGACTCTCTTCTGCGGGGAACAGAAGGCCCCACTTTGCAGACTGGATCCATCCCACAGAGAATTCAGCTGCCTCCCTGGGGTCATGATTAAGGATATACAGAAAAGTCTCCCTACCCTGGTCCAGCCCTCGGATTACTATCCATTACTATGAATTACTAGTAATGGTGAGGTGGTGAGGAGGTAGCTACCAGTAGTCCAAGTGCAATGAAGAGAGACTTCAGGGCCCTTAGACAGCTGGTTAAGGGATCAGGAGCACAAGTTGTGTTCTCCTCTATCCCACCTCTTGCAGGAATTGATGACGGGATAAACAGGAAGAGCCAGCAGATTAACTCCTGGCTCTGAGGTTGGTGTCACCAGCAGGACTTTGGTTTCTTTGATCATGGGATGATCTACAGGACTCCAGGCCTGCTGGCAACTGGTGGGGCAAGCCTTACCCAAAGTGGAAGAAGAATACTGGGGCAAGAATTAGCAGGGCTCATTGAAAGGACTTTAAACTAGGTTTGAAGGGGGATGGGGGCGAAACAAGGATTACCAAAGAGGACCTGGGAATAGATCACCAGCGCTGGTGGGTCAAAGTACTAGCAAGGTCTTGCAGCCTGTTGTCTCAGTAGAGGTAGGGGATGCTAACCTATGTGGTAGTGATGACATCGGGGATAGTGATAGGTTGACAACCACAAAAGGATCCGAGTATAGTCAGGGGGATATTGGTGCTTGACCCCCCATAAAATTGTCAGGAAAATTAGCCAGCTAAAGTGCATCTACACAAATGCACACAGTATGGGCAACAAATAGGAGGAGCTGGAGGCCATTGTACAACAGGAAAACTGTGATATAGTTGCCATCACAGAAACATGGTGGGAAGACTTAGATAACTGGAGTGTTGCAGTCGATGGCTATCAACTCTTCAGAAGGGATAGACAAGGAAGGAGAGGTGGTGGGGTGGCCCTCTATGTTAGAGACACATTTGAATGCATAGAACTTAATAATGGAAATGGAAAGGTAGAGTGTTTATGGGTTAACAGAGCCCTGGAACAGGCTGCCCAGGGAGGTCGTGGAGTCCCCTTCTTTAGAGATTTTCAAGACCCACCTGGGTGCCGTCCTGAGTAACATGCTCTGGGCAATTCTTCAGCAGGGGAGCTGGACTAGATGATCTCTATGGTCCCTTCCAACTCTAAAAAAAATTCAGAGAAATTCAGTGAAATGGAGCTTAACAAAACAAACAAAGTAAAAGCAGTGTTCTGTGAGAGAAGACAATAAGTCATTTCAGCCAAAATTGCTCTGGTTATCAGATACAACTGGAATGGTCTTGCTAAGCTAGTGGGAAAGATGTTCACTTTCTACCATAGCAGTGGTGAACGCTGTGTTTAAGCTTCTTAAGGGGAAAAGAGGACAAGACAGCAGAAATGACACCCAGAAGTCCACTTAACACTTGAATACTAAGGGGTTAGAAGCCACGAAATAGTGGAGGAGAGGATACGCAGGTCTGACAGTCCAGCCTGAACAGTGTAAATTACGTGATTCTGCTCTCAAAGTATTGGAGGAAACTTTCTATTCAGAAAGAGCATCCAAGTACAGTTTACAAGCGCATCTTGTTAGTTAATCTTTACAGTAATCATAAAGGAAAGGGCTATTTATTTAAAATTTTAATTAAGGCACTTCAAAACTAATTTTGCAATAACGTGGAGATGTAGCTACACTTCCCTTCTCATTTAGGCAATATTTTTTCCTTATGCAATCCTCAATATAAATATGCTGTTACTTCTACTTCCTCACAGTGTATGGCTACATCATTAACAATGTTTTAGCATAGTCTGCTGAGATGAAAAAATAATGCTGATTATTATTTGTAGGGGTTTTTTTATAATTATGTTTATAGTTTATATTATCTCTTAAAGAGAGTGCCACATTAATAAGTGGCATTACACACCTTGCACAGGATGCTGGGGGGAAAAATCCTTTTTTTAAACTTGTGATTTCACAGGTCTAAAAGAATATCTTTCATTATTATCATATGATGAAAATTGTAGTAAATTTTGTTTGTGAGTGAAAACGTAGATGGCCAGTGGGGGGAAGGGCACCTTCTTCTGGAAGACTCCAGGGAGTTGCTGTGGAATAGTGAATTGTGGTTTGTATTTTCTCTTGAAGCACATAAATGGAAAGCACTGAAAAATACAGGCAAATACATTATTTTTTTTGCCACAGGTTTAATACACATTTAATTAAAAGGAAGGCATATAGCTAAGTTTTCATTACTAGAGAAAAAATTAAAAAGAAGTATTGCAAAATGAGTGAACTGTTGTCCATCTTTGTGAAAGATAAAGGACATACTACCTCAGGAAGATTAAAAATAAGAACATTAACATCATGACTAATAACAAGAAGCTATTTTTTCATCCATTAGCTTAAAATAAGAACTATTTTAATATTTCATAAGCTAGAAGAAGCATTTGTTCATGCATTACTTCTAAATAGAAAAAGGCAATTTCAGTATCTTTCAGTCTTTTACCAGTATCTGAATTTGTCATACTTTATGAAAGATAGCTCACTGAAGACAATTTAAAATCATTTTTAAAGTAGCGGTGCACCAAACAGCATTTAACCCATTAAGAGGTGACAGATAGAAGACATTGAAGTGAAATACGTATTTTTAACTCCTGGTTATGAATTTTTATAAAACTGATGTCAATAGATTATTATTATTTTATGAACACATAGGCTTGTTAGTGCTTTCTCTGAAGACTTTTTTCCATGTCACTATTAAAAAAAAAAAGAAACAAAATGCAAAACCCCCTAAACAATCTGGAAGTTGATTTCAATTACCTGTGCCAAGGAATGTAAACATCTCTGCCTCGCAGGTATAAGACACCAGTTTAACTCTTAGAATACAGACCCATCATATCTCATCCTTCCCTGATATGAGAATGAAATAGCACATCACATTTTTTAGCACAAAGCTAAACATGTCTTTGTTGTCTTACTGGGTCTGCATAGTGTGATGCTTACTGACTATGAAAGAACTACTAATACCAGCATAACTAAATTTTGCGTATTTCTTCCAAATTTCATTCTTATTGTTATCCCATGAAGTAGTGTAAGTGCTGAAATTTTTTTTCATTCCAGTGTTATACAGAATGGAGTAGTAGTTGGTAAATATCAGTTCCAATACCCTCTGACTAGGCTCTTCTAGACATTCAAGATAAAAAGGGTTTAAAGTTTAATACCAAATTTTCTTACTGCCATAATTGTCATTGTATGGAATTTTGGTTCAGTAGAGTAACTGCAGTAGCACAGTGAAATCACAGCACAAGCACAATACAGCTGCTGCAGCAGCTGAATCACTCTGCAAATACGAGTCCCATAACCAGTCTCTATAAGATAACCATCATGATGCTGGGTGGGCCCAGACACTGGGAAGGAATATGAGGGCTGAAGCCAGGTCAAGCCCATTGCTGTCTTCAAAGTTCAGTTTATTAGCTGGCCAGTTTTTAAACAATGATAGGTTGAGCTACATACACACTTTCCCTCCCCCCTTCCTGCGCTGGGTAGCTTGGAAAGACATTATTCTCCACTAATTACCTCAGAGAAAGCTGTTTATAGAACCTGATAACTTACTGGTATAGTCATATATCTAAAACAAAGGTTACTCTCCAGCCCCCCTAAAAGTGCACAGCTTTCTTTACAATAATTGGTGGTCATTCTTTACATTTTTCCCTGGTCTCATTATTTCTGCCCTTCTCCTCTGAGGCTTCCTCCACTATGTGGGGTTGGTCCCAGTGAAACACTGTCAATGTGGTACAAATGCAAAGATTCTTGACTGCCGGACTCCATCTTACATCTCTCTAATTAACAGAAATTCATGTTCTGAATGACTTTTTCCTCTCTCTCACCCAGTATGTTCTGTCTTGTCTTTTTCCAGGTTTGACTGAAATCAGGATTTTTGAGATGCAGTGTTAAGCCAATGCTTTTCCCCATCTTGACAACTGTATTCACAGAAAATACAAATCATACTTACGGGTCATTATAGCAGAATATTATTTAAATAAGTTTTATTCCTACATGTTGCTAACTGAACTGGGACCACCTGGCCAAACTGTTTTCTGAGCACAAAAGGTGAAATGCAGAGAGTAGTCATTCACAGAATCACGGAACTGTCAGAGTTGGAAGGGACCTTTTGAGATCATCTAGTTTCACTCCCCTGCTAAAGCAGGGTTGCCCAGAGCACATCACTCAGGACTACAACAAGGCAGGTCTTGAAAATCTACAGAGAAGGGGACTTCATGGCCTCCCTGGGCAGCCTGTTCCAGGGCTCTGTCACCCTCACCATGAAGAAGTTTTTCCTCATATTTGAATGGAACATCCTATGTTCCAGCTTGAGCCTGTTGCCCCTTGTCCTATTGCTGGCAACCACTGAAAAGAGTCCAGCTCCCACCCACTCTTTAGATACTTGTAAACTTAGATGAGGTCTCCCCTCAGTCTTTTCCAGGCTAAAGAGCCTCAGCTCTCTGAGCCTTTCTTCATAAGAGAGGTGCTCCAATCCCTTAATCATCTTCATTGTCCTACGTTGGACTCTCCAGTGGTTCCCTGTCCCTCTTGAACAGGGGAGCCCAGAACTGGATGCAGAATTCCAGTTGTGGCTTCACCAGTGCTGAGTAGAAGGGGAGAATGATTTCCCTCAACCTACTGGCCACACTCTTCCCTATGCAGCCCAGGATTCTGTTGACCTTCCTGGGCACAAGAGCACACTGCTTGCTCATTGTCATTTTGCTGTCTGCCAGGACCCCCAGATCTTTCTCTTCAGAACTTGGCTAACCAATTTACCTTGTCTAATCTCAGTTTTGTAATGAAGAGATATTTTCCTTCTTCTGACTGTCTTTTTTAAAAACCTAAATAAGATATCTTTCATTCAGTTCACTTAAGGGTGGTGTTGGCGTCATTTCTATGTTTACTCTGGGGGAGAATGGGTATCTTGTAGAGCTGGTCTTTTATATGCCCCAGCAGCCCTACTTTGTGGGTACTAAGGAGGAAAGCCATGAAAGAGAGGCATCACCACATGGGTCAAGATCTGTGTAGCAATAAACACTATAGTACTTTCAGCTCATGGTTATCTCCTGCTACTGCTGTTTCACATGCTGGGGATGCCAACAATTACAGGGAGACAGAGTAACAAGTTGTTGTTTGGGGCATTATGACTGTGGCTGGGAGCAAGCAGGTAGAATACTAACTTCAGATCCACACAAGAAACCAGTGTTTTTGGGCTCGGTAAGTGGTGAAGACAGATGTCGGTTCCAGATTTCAAACTGAACATCTCAGAAAACCCTCTAAAACACAAGGTCTAACAGAATTTCAATCAATGCCAGGGCACTGCTGTCTTGAGCTGAGCAAGTTTTCTCAGAAGAACTAAAATTCCTTAATATTGTTTTACTTTTTCATTATTATTTTATTTTTCATTATCACTTTTATCATTACTATTGGTTTGGGTACCCATATCCTATTGTTCTATAATAGAAATGTTGCTGCCTTTATCATCTAGGCCATGCACTGATAGACAAAATGCTTGTGTCCCTATTTTTACTGCCTGCCCTTGCTCTGTTTGCTGACACAAGTAATTAGGCGTAAGAGAGCAAAGCTGTGATGTTCTAAGGGTAGAAGCAAGGTCTCCTAGGAGGGAATAAACTGTTCATTAACTATTTGCCATAATGTGGAAAAAATAGAAAAGTTTGAATATAAATGAAGCCCTTTTTAAAGAAAACCTAAACATCTGATGAGTGGGATTATTTGATCAACACACATACATTAGAGTATCTAACAACCTACCTGGTGTTCCATAGATTATGTGTCTGGTTTGTTAAACATTTTACATGTACCAAAGAATTAATATCCTCAGTTCAACAAATGTGACTGTTCTTTAAGGATTTTGTTAACTCCTGTTGCTACATCATCTAGATTTTTATCTTCAGGTCTATACCTTGGTTTTGGTTTGTTTTTTTTTAAAATCAGAAAACTTATTTTTAAGATCTAGTAAACCCTATTTTAATTAGGGGTTCTTTTACTGACTGTAGACTTTCATTGACTGAGATTGATTGTTATTTACATACCTCACAGACACAGACTAAATGTTAATTTAGTCATATGTAAAATTACAGAATTAAATTTCCCTGTTGCGCTTCCAAACATAGTTTCATTTGAATTACAGCCTCTTGGGGAGTTGAGGGCACTGTATTCCCACTCATAGTGTTTGATATCAATATCATTTCAAACCATTCTTCAAGAATCTTTTTTTTCCTGACACATAGACCTAAAATAAAGGAGGAAAATAGAAGACTGTTTTCCTCTTCTTATTCTAAGCGTCAGTAATTTCACAACTGTAGTGTTCAGGTCGTGCTGTGTTGTCGGTCATCTCTTGTGCAAGGCAATTTATATTCTTTTTATTGTAACTCTGAAATTTCTATTAGTATTTGTATTATTATATGTACCTTAAGAACCAGTAAGTTTGTAGGATGAGCACAATTTTATAGTATTCCTTTTCACATTGACCAGAAAAACTGTGAAATATTACATTTAGTTAAAAACATTTCATTTCATCAGAATTAAATGTCTTTGTAGTATCCAAAATCAGGACTTCACAGAGTTCAATTGCATTTTACTTAAAATATGGCTGTTTCTCTAGCTGTTGAGTGACAAAGTATATTTGCATCAACATACTCTAGCACCAAACAACAAACAGGGAGGATGATACCAGTGTTGTGATTGGTGTTGGTAACCAAAAGTTTCTTAACAACAAAAGTAAACTAGAAAAAGTAGTGAAATATTTTAAAATAATATTTATTCATTTGAATATGTTATGCTTATGTTAGAATATCCTGCAGAATTAGATCCCACTTTGCCTGACAGAAAGAGCCTACTCTCTGCTGACACTTGGGTCTGAAATAAATCCTCAAATTGCTTAGAACTGTTAAAATATAGTCAGATCTTGATATGCCCAGAAACAGGCACATTTTACTTCCAGAAAATAAGTTGGAGGAATCTGACATGCACAGGAGAATTTAAGGGCCCAAGTTTTGGAGGCAGGTAAGCACAGGTTTTATGGATCTAAATTTTTACTCGGGCATTTTAGATGTTTTGTAGGTCTAACACTTTAAACAGTCAGGCACGCAGTGAAATTCTGAACACATGAATGGAAGTTCTGTGAGAAAACATAAGCATTTTAAGCACCAAAATCTCTTGTGCCTCACCAACCCAGTCAGGAATGAACTTTTTAAAAGAAAGTATGTACAACTTCTAGCCAATATAGTCTATAGGTTGCTACTACGAGCACAAACTAAGCAAATGTTTTCTCCTGTTTATAGGACATAAATACTGCATCTCAAGGCAGGTTGAGCAAATCCTGACCCATAAGGTTTAAAACCTGAATGAAAAAGTACAGAGAGAAGTAGCCACATACCAGGAAAATGGTTCACTTTGCTTTCCTTTTTTAAACAATAGAAATCAGTGTTGATATGAAATAGTTGAGAGAGGTCTGTCCTTGCAACAGCAGCTGCTTGGTTTCCACCCTCTTGCAGATTATTACCAAATGCCACACTTGCTAAGAACTGCTCCTCTGCTGCACAGAGTAACTGTTGTGGCTTGCCTCTTATTTCTGAAAAAATATGCAAACAGGAAAAAATGGGCCGTTTTCAATTTGTTACATTTATACTGCCAGACTCCAGTTAAAAAATCGGTATGACTAGGACAAAAAAAACCCCAAACTTTAATCACCTTACTGGAAGCCTCAGTCACAATAGTGGCAACATGCTCTTTGCTAGCATTCCTTTGTTTTATAAAAACTGAAAGATTTTATTTTTTCTCAGTAATATTCTCTAATGCTAATACCTGAACTGGAGCAGTATGTGGCTGTATGCCCTATCAGGTTTTTATGCTGAGCAGAAGCATTCTGTGACATTCTGAGGCAAACATCTTTATCCTGGAATCCCACAACACAGTGGGATCCACTGGCTTATGCAGCATAAGATGGCAAATTGTCTCTGAATTTGGCAGCAGCTTTTGTCGGTCTCTGGCAAGATACTACTTGTGGGTAAGGTGCATTAGCATGATCTCTCCGGTTGCTCCTGCTTTCCCTTCCTTCTTAACATACAATGAATAAAGAAATGAGGGATTAAAAAAAATGTGGTTATGCTTCCTGGGAAGCAAAGATCTCACGAACATTTACCCCTTGGTGAGTGTACTTATGGTTGGACTCGATGAGCTTAGAGGTCCTTTCCAACCTAAATGATTCTATATTCTTAAATGAGAGTTTGGACTCACAATGGGAGACTATAGACCACTGTCTAAGTAGTGCCATGGCTGTGTACTCATTCTGTTAAAACTGGCTTTCTAGCTAGGTATAACACAATTGGTGCAGAGCTTGTCAGGCATGTCGAGGGACACTGGGATGAGGTCCACCTTCACAAAAAGACCTGAGACTCAGTCATCCAGCTGGAGAGTCAACAAAATTCTTCCCACTCAGATGCAAAAGTCCTGGGATCTTCTTGCAGAAGTCAGGCTGCTGGCAGGATGTCTACCTGTATGAGGATCACCTGAACAAGTTGAGGGCAGAGATACGGGTCCTCAGTGTACTGTCACAGCATGAGTTGGGTAGGGGTATAGATCCTTCTGCTTTCAAAGGAGTGTGACACTACAACATTTTAAAATCCAACAGTGCAGCAGAGTGGTTACAGGATTTCTCTTGAGCAATAATATTTCAGCTCTGAGTCTATTGATGATTTTGGTGTCCAAAGTCAAGCAATGTAACCTTCCAGCTGTAAAAAGAGTAAATCTGGATCTTCTCACCTTGTAGAGGCTAGTGCCATACTGTTTTCTGGACTGTTGCAGCACATCAGGGCCCTGAGGACATCAACAGGCTGTGTAACCCCGTCCCTCTGGCTGCAAAAGCTGCCTGTGCTCAGAGCCACCCCCTGCTCCAGCACAGCTGCACAACCTTGGGTCAGACTGCTGTAAAACCAGCTAAGTGATGAGAAGCAGCTGTGAGAAGCTCCCTTAGGGCAGTCCCTCAGCCTGGGAACAGCACTGAAGCTCAGACCCTTGTATAAGCTCTGCTGTCTTGTCCTTTGCTGATCCTGGCCCTTCCAGCTTGGCTTCCTGGCTTGACCTTGGACTTACCTTGTCGCAGCAGTCTTGCCTGGTAATCTGTGGACAGCTGCCTGATCCTGCTTATTGTTGCAGGTTCCTCTCTTCTTGTTTGGGAACTGTGAGACTGAGTGCTTGCTGCTGATGTTGCAGCCTGCCATTCACCTTTTGCTAATGGCTTGTCACCCCCAGAGAGCTGCTGGCTCCTGCTGCTCCCTGGCACCCTGCTTTAAGAGCTGGTGTGGGGGTTTGACCCTTGAAGGTGTCGTGGCTACAGCTGCAGAAGAGGCTTGTCCAATGAATCACTTGATTGAGTTTTTCATGGAAAAAAGATGACTGTTTCAAAGCCTAAAAATTAACGCTTGCTTGTAAGATAGACTTTCCTATTGTTCTAGTTGTTTTGAACTTTTCGATATTGAGCATACAGATTAGAAACAAATCAAGATTTTTACATGAGATTTCATTTATACCTTGCACAATGGCATTAGCATCTCAATACATCTGCTGGAAATATATTTTAATACACTGTGTACCTTTTCTGCAGCTATCTGTGACTTGAGGGTAGCCTATGTTCCACTAGTATTCCTCGACTTTTCCAGCTTCATGCAAAGTCCTGAACCCCTGCTATTGGGTTTCTAAGCACCACACATAAATTGTATGTTGTTAAAATTCAGACTGTTTCTATTGCCAGTCATTGTACTGTCCATGTCTTTTCTATAAAAACCCTTAATCAAGAGTTCTGCTGGATTAAGCTTTTTAGGAAAAATCCATGAAGTATGGATTTTTTACCCAAATTGCACTGTCATGAGCGAAACATTAAAGGCTCTTCATTGTTATCAAAGATGAGGTAGCCTTGCACAAAAGCAGAACTTGACCTTTCAGGATGGGGGAACTTTAAAGTCAAAACCAAATATAGGTTAGCTGTCTCCACAGCAAGACTATACTTTAACTAGTGTTTTTAGGATTATGGCTTTAGGCTTTATTAAAATGCACTTTGCTAACTGTTTGGGGGTTTTAGGTCTGAAATAATAAAATCTCATTTTTCTTGTGTGAGGTTGTATGAGGTAATCAGCTGCAGCCAGGCCAGCAGGATTGCTCCCAAAGTCAGGACAGCCTGGATAAACGCTGTATTACCATCTTCTCCACTCTCTGGACTGTCTTGCTGAAGAAATGGAATACAGGAATACTTTCTCTCATTCTTTAAATTGATGTGGCACCATTTTTTGCTTTCAGATCTCTTGAAGTTTAGTAGCTGCAATCACTGAAATGAATTTCAATGAAGGATATACAAAGGGACTTTCCTGCAACTGAGCTTTTTTACATTGTTTTTCAAACTTCACAAGAGACTGAATGACTGATGCAAGTACAATTGAAATTGCTTGAGAATGGTAAGTTGTGTTTCTTGAAATATCAATTTTTCCTCTTTTTTTTTCTTTTTTCTAGTCTTCAACAATCCATTTTGCCTGAAATATATTATCTCCATAGAAAATCAGGTTCTAAGAGTGGTAATTCATAACAATATGAAAGAAGAGACGTGTTATTTGATGTACCAGGTGGTACTATATTTCCTTTAGGCCCATATGTAGAATTAAAACACTTTTTTTGCACTATAAACTTGCACAATGCTGTGTGTGATCAGAATGTGACTTTCTAATATAATTTGCTTTTTGATTGGACACATCAAACATAAAATGCATTTAGCAACATCCTAGCTTACAAATTCATATCCAGTCTATATGGAAATCCCTGCTTTATCATAGCAAGTCCAGCCATATTTTTTTTTTCCAGATGTACATTATTTCCACTTAGCCATGAACATAAAGATGACTTATTGCTTAGTAAGAATAAAATTTATCTCTAGGGAAGCTGTTTCCACAATGTTTTGAAAAAGGTACACTCTAATAAACAACACAGCCATCTAGTGGTGAAATTGTAATCTGGCCTTTTTGTATGCCTTAACGTTTCAACTCTTGTGGGCACCACAAGATGCACCTTCTGGATGTGTGGCTCCTCTGTCGGTCTCATCTCCCAAGTAAGGAGCAATAGGACAAAAGAAAATGCCTAAAGTTGCTCCAGAGAAGGTTTAGGTTGGATAATAGGAAAAATCTTCACCAACAATGCTTTTGTTCACCGAAAGGGTTATCAAGCATTGAAACAGTCTGCCCAAGGAAGCGGTTGAGTTGCCATCCCGGGATTGTTTAAGAGACATGTAGATATGGTGCTTAGGGACATGCTTTAATGATGGACGTAGCAATTTTAGGTAAACAGTTGGACTTGGTGAGCTTAAAGGGCTTTTCCAACCTAAACAATTCCATGATTCTATGATTAGGGTCTTGGGTGTGACAATTTTGAAAGCAAATTCCATATCTAAGTTTTCAGTAAAGTGATATACATCTAGTACATATATTCAGGGAAAATTCATCTGAGTACGTTTCAGGCACAAAAACTTTTAGCAAATGTGAGTAGGGTTTTTGTTTGTGTTTTTTTGTTTGTGGTTTTTGTTTGGTTTTTTTGTTTGTTTCTTTTATGATCTCTTATTCAGATCCTTCAAGTTTTTATTGCATCCTAGACCCTGTTCATTATTATTTATTAAACTGTAATCACTGAGCAGTCAAATTCTGTGACTCCATAATCTACTAAATCAATTTGCTCCTTTGTGAGCTCTGCCTGACCATTATTGTTGTATTTCCTCTACCTGTAGATCCGTATGTATCACCTCTGCTGTGATTAGTAAAAGGCTACAGGTTTTGTATTGACCTGAGAGTGCAGGTCTCGGGACTCGTCTGTGCATCCCTTGGCCCAAGCTGCTTTTAGATGCTTTTAATAATTTTCTCTTGATCTAGTGATTAATGCCTAGCTTTTTTTGAGTCCTGTGAGTAGGCTTTGCTGTAAAGGCCTGACAGAGCAAGTTATTTATTCATCATCTAAGGAGCAATAGCCCCTTATGGCAAATAAAGTTGAGGGAGGCTATGGTGCAGCTTTCAAACATCAATTTGGAAGCAGAGAAAGAAGCAGAATGTGACAAGAAAGCATGTAAAAATAGCCCCATATTGAGGTATCCTGTGCACACACCTGAAGTGAAGCCCTAATTGGAAATAACTCGGGATGCTGACAGCCTGCTGCAACTCTGTTTCCCCCTCACCTCTCTGCTTGATGGAGATTGGTGCCATCAACCCTGTGACCCAAGAGACATGTGAACGGTGAGCATAACACCAAAGAAAAGCAGTAGATATTAGTGAGTGGTGAATAACAATTTTAATGAAATCACCAGTAATGCTTTGCATTATTAATTTGAACTATGAGTTAGTATTACTGAAGCTAGACTAATTGGTTGTTGAGGTTATTAATAGGTTAAAGATGATTTCTTGGCTCCATAGGTAACATCATATTCTTTTTTTTGGTTGTAGTAGTTCTTTTGAGTGTAACATACCCATAACAGCCACTATCACCTCTACAGCAGAACTGAGATGACCTATTTCACCTTTCAGCCTTTCAATTAATTTCATCTTTTCACTATTCCTGAAGTCCCAACTAGTCTGCGAAACCTGTCCATACTACCACCTACATAATAAATTCTAACTGTTCAATGACACATTCATACTAAAAGAGGAAAGACTGGAAGAACATTCTAGACTGTAAAGCACTTATTGCTGTTGGTTTATGAAATCCCTGGAATATAAATTATGTCTTTTACAAGATCTGTAATGCAAGTTCTTTCTCATTTGGTAAAACTGTTCAACATAAGCATCATTTACAATTTCTATCAATTGTAGACACAAGTGACAGCACTAAAAATCAAGTACTGACTTATCTGAATTTTATCTTGGGTTGATATAATTTTGTGGGCCCCAACTATACCATTTGGGGTTTAAAATGACTAGGATGTTAAAAAATTTTTTTGAAAAATCTCATCCTTTGTGTGAAATGCAATGTTTGTTATAAATTCCACAGATGTATACAGGTGGCTTATTGTATCTTGTCTCCAGCTCTTTAACTGTTCCAGTATTTGAAAATATATGAAATAAATACATAAATGAAATGAATCTTTCAAAAAATGAAATATCTAGTTTCCATGATGACAAGAAGAAATTTAAAGAATACTTATTTTTAAGAATGGGCTAAGAATTTGGGATACAAAAGGTTGTCCCATTGTTATGCAGAGTACCAGAAGTCAGAAAGCCAGTATGTGTTGCTCTTGTGCATATTAAGATGTTTTCCTAGATGCATGACAATACCTGCTGTTGGGTTTCTAGGGCAAGTATCATGAATTCAATGCAGTATTTCAAGAAGGATCCATTAACATGCCATGTCATACACAGTAAACTCTTCCTTCTGGAAATGCTTTGCCAGAACTTTGCATTTCCACCTTCTGTTATAATGAATAATGTGTCTTTTTTTTTTTTTTTTTTTTCCCCTCAGACAGTAGATATTGTCAGGTTTTGCTGTTTCTGAAAATTATTGCCTCTTAGGACTTCCTGATAATAGATGGATTACGTTTTAGTCTGAATCTCTAATAAAGAGCAGACTATGCAGATAGTTCACACAAGATATTAGGATTTTTTTGCTTTTACCCTTTTATATTGCTATCTTATACATTTCCATTCTGTTCTCCTTCAAAATTCCAGGAAAGAGGTGGTTAAGAAAAACCCAAACCCTTTTTACTGACTAGTAACCAGGTTTCTAAGACTTGGTGGAAATCAAATGACTGCTGACTCACAATAATGAAGCTCCATACAAAAAAGCTTCAGTCTCTGAACCCACTTTGATGAAACATCAAAGATTTGGTTCTAGGTTCATGCTCCTCGCTGGAGAACTGTCAGAACTGTAGCACAACTACAAAGAGCGTAGTAGTTCTCAAGGATTTTCATTGCAATATATATCTACCTAATTGCCTTTTGGTCTTGTCTCTGAAACAGAAGAGGGGGAGAGGGCAGGGATGGGATGGAAGGTGAGGGGAACAGTTCTGGATCTCTTTATGCTGTTGAAGATGAAATTGTGACTATATTCTGGATTTTCAAATATCTGTAAGTCACTACGTGTGCCATTTTTTGGCAACTACAAATTTGCATGAGAAAAAAAAAGCCATTTTCTAGAAAAAAATGTTTTGTTAATACAACAAAACACTTTTTTTCTTCTAAATTTACCTCATCCTGCATAGGGTTAGAAATTTCCTCAAAACCCCATGTTAAGTTACATGATCTGTAACTTAAAATGATGTAGCCAGAGCCTTAGAATCCAATTCAACTGAAGTTGGCTGCCTTACACCTTATGTTCCAGATAACATAGTCCAAGTCCCTTAAAAGTCACCATTTCTGTAGAGGAAAAAATCCAAACAAACAAACCTGGTCTTTGTTAGAGTCATAGATACACAGAAGAATTGTTTCATGACAAATGAACTTTTAAGCGTCCTTCAACATAAAGACATGAGAAACCAGGATTATTCCATTACTCTATTGTTTGCTGGGGTGAATTTTCTTACTAATACAGTATTAGCAGCTACTACTTGTTAGAGGAAAACATCTATTCAAGCTTGAAAGCAAATTTATTTGTACAAGTGACAAATCTGTTTAGGAGAAGCTGCCTGAGTTCTCAATAACACTTTAGGATTGTCAAAGAGAAGAGCTAAGTCAAGGCATTCAGATGATGAAACATGCTACAGATGCTAGCTGTAAGGACAACCTGCAAATCTGTCTCTCAAGTTATTCTTTTAGATAAAAGTAAATATATACATACATACGTGTGTGTATATATATATATAATGAGCAATCTTTGTTTCTCCATCTGTCTTTCAGAGGCTTCTGTTCTACCAGCAATTTTCTGGAGTACTATCTTTTAAAAAAATTATCCCAAAACATCATGAAGCATGACTTGCCTAAGAAATGCTCAAGTAGTTTACCAAGCTCATTAATCCTACTTTTGTGAAACCAAAACTATTTAATTTCAGAAACAAAAGGCTTTTTATGGTACATGCAAAATGTTCCTTTCTGTTCTGATTCAGATGTTGAATATTACTTTTGGGTCAAATTTTCAGATCACTTTGTGAAATAGCATAGAGAATGAGCATTCCTGTTTTTACAATAGCTTTTAAAAGTAATACTCTAAATTGAATCTCTAACCCAGGAACCCCCTAAATTCTTATCAGAAGATGGAAAAGATTGTTCTCTACTTTCCCTCTTTCTTGTATATTTCTATGTGACTGATAAGAGTCTGTAAAACTTCCTACACCTACTAGAATACAAGATCAACTGGCTTTAGTCTTTTAACATTAATTTGGACAGTTGCCATGTATGACATTTGTGGTATCAGCAATAAAAATATCATATCTATAGGCTACCAAGGTCATATTGTATTAGAGAATACTCGAATTTTCACTGACAAGGTTTTTTGAGCAAAGTATTTGCTGATCTTACTCGCTGCCTTTTAACAGTGCAGCAAGGGAGAGGAAATAGCAGACCTGCTTTCTCACCAGACCTCACCAATTCTTAGGCTCTCACTTAAAATTTTTTTCAAGCAAAAGGCTCATGTTGCAGCCTCATTCAGTATGACTGAAATATCAACAGAACCTTTGTAATGACAACAAAAAAGCAGAGCAAAGGCTTACTCTCCATTACTGATTCCTATTATTTAGAAAAAGCCTTATCGCCCTGTTGGGATAAGGCCTCATAATTTATGCTTCATAAATTTCCATAATGATTCCCCTACTCAACATTATGATTAGCAGTGCCAGTTGTTAAGGGTATTGTTTTTTCCTTTAAGGCTAATGCAAATGCTTTGCTCCTAAAGTGTAATTTCTCAATAATGTTCCTAAAGCAGGGCACGGCTAAAAAATATTTTCACCTACAGACAGTTTTCAAGATCCGATGCTTTTTAGCAGATACACTACCAAAAGGCATTTTACCAAACCATTTAAGGAAGCTCTCTCTAGTCCAGACTCAGGTGTTTGCAGTTGCGGTTTGAGAGCAGTAATTTTTATCTGTGATTCAGGTGTGCATTCTGACCACCAAGCCAGTGAGTCACTCCCTTTTGGCCAGTTGAATATTGAGTGTGGCAGCTGCAAATGTGGTAAATGAGCAATTTTGACTGGGACCGCCTGAAACAACAGATTATAGCTCAACTCAGAAGTAAGAAAAAAACAAATATTTGGACTGCAATCTTCTGTAGCTAATTGGAAATCCTTCTTTCATCTTTGTTGAGTTTTAAACTGTTATCTAGAACCAAAAAACATTTGTTATGCTGAAACCAATTCATTTTTCTTCAATATTTGATTCTTAAAACATAGTTTTTTTATATATTCACATTTTTTTCTGAATTATAGCCATTTTCTAACAGATACAGTACTTTTGTACTGCTAAAGAGTTCACCTGTTACTGACAAACATGACTATATTTATGTCCATTATTTTTGAGGATTATACTGAAAATTAATTTGTTTTATCTTTGTTTTCTCTTGGTAGAACAAATAATTTTAAAGAAACCCTTAAAGGGTTGTAAGGATGTGCTGGGGCTACAAAGTAGTCAGCACTTTGAGATTAATCTGTCTACACTTGAAGTTCATTAAAGCCAAACTGGCATTCATTAAAACACCAATGATAACAATGGATGTCTTTTAACAGAAAACTTCAAACAAGATATAAGCAAATACGGATTTATTTTCTACTCAAAACTCCACCCTGCTTTTTCCTCTGTTTGTTAATTCTGATGCCTACTTTGCAAATGTCCTCAGCCACACCTGTGATGTGTGGTGGTGGTGGTGGGTGGCTGTGACTGTCCAGCTGAAGCTCTTTGGGTGCATTCAGAAAGGAGGACTCCTCCTTTCTCTCCAGGAGAAAATCTTTTTCCACAGAAACAAGATTTTGTTTGGTCTCCAATAGTAAACTACACCACAGGTGGATTCCCTGTCTTAGAAGCAGACTGACTACTGTTCTTCTGATTAGTATTCCATGAAAAACAACATATACAACTATGGGAAAGGTAGGAAGACTGTTTCTGTCATGGTGGGATGCTAAAGTAATTGTATGATGAATCTCATAGCTTTTCTTTTAAAAGAAAATCTAATCATTTAGCTAGGACTAAAAATAGTGTCATAGTCTTTAATAAGCTGATATTATCTGCAATTAAATAAAAAGATTAAAGGTTTACAGTGAAAAAAAAGCAAGATATATTCTGTGAAAAATGAAGGAAAAAGGTGTTGGGTTCTTTTTTAAAAGGATATAAAATCTTAAAAGGACTAAAAATCTTAAAAAAATGTAGTGAGGTCTAGTAATGATGAATAGACCTTTATGTGTGTTTCACATGAGTTGCGGACTTTAATGATATAAGATACTTGTTGTATTAGTTCTGAAAAGATGATAGAGATGAGGTAATGTGAAGTGGGGTTAGGTAGTGTTTGCATTTACCTTTTTCCTTAAAATTTGTGTGCCTCCTGGAAATTCTGAGATTGTTTATTTTGTTTTGCCGAACTTAAACTGCAAAGTGGCAGTGGTGAAATGTGTCCTGAGCAGGTTGTGGTTAGTAGTTTTTCTGCTTCTGAGTGCTCTGTCTCAAACAGTGCAGCAACCTCTTAAAAACTCAAGCGGTCACTATATTGGCAGCTTGGTGTTTCAGGGTAGAGACTGAGTGGAATAGGTGATCTGTGCAAGAAATGTAAGGTGAAATAAACAAATAATGGAGAAAAAAAATTATAGTCATGAAATTGTTGAAATCCAGACTTGTCAAAAATTGGACGCTTTGGAGGTACTAAACGTTATTTTTGTGTAGCAGAGACTGTAGAAGTGGAGTCGGATGAATGCTTTGTCATAGAGTACAGAACATAATTATCTGGCTTGTAATAGCCAAATAGATAACTGAGAAACTGAAAGCACTGAAAAGGTCTCTAAATGTTTATATCAATTTGTTGATAGGTTACATTGTTTGGTTAAATTCAGCTTTTTCTATTAGAATACTAATTCTGACTTTTTTTTTTTTTTTGGTATGTAATGTTACCTGAGAATGCTTGGTATAGTGGTAGTCCACTCAAAAGCTCCAAGTAGGTATTACATAAACCACTTTTTAACTATCGGTTAAAAGTCATGCACCTAGACATAATGTACTGTCTGCTGTTCCACAGAAAAAAAAAAAAAATCGTTTAATCTCCAAGAACAGGCTACCCTACAGGTCTTTTAAGATTGCTAACAGAGATGCCTCCTTTGAGGGTACGTCTATTGGGATACTTGCTAAATGCCTTGGATGGGCAAAAGCAGCATGTGCTGGTATGGGGCCTGCTGCAGATTCAGCCAAAGTTGTGGGCAATTTAGAGATACAAATAAGGTGAAAGAGACTGAAATCTCCAAAGGTGACAATATGCCTGTTGGTAAAACAGGTGTCTGTGAAGTGATCGTGGAGGTGATTTTTTTTTTAGGGAACTCTGGAGCTCTGCATAGAGGTATAAGGAGCTGTTGGTGTCATAGTCTTCAATAAGCTGACATTATCTGCAATTAAATAAAAAGATTAAAGGTTTACAGTGGGAAAAAAAAAAAAAAGCAAGATGCCTATGAATATATTCTGTGAAAAATGAAGGAAAAAAGGTGTCTTTTTTTTTTAAAAGGATATAAATAAAGGAATAAAGAAAGAATGGACAAAAATGCATTACTTAATTTGTAGAAATCAAAATAAAACACATAATTCTTTAAAAAAAAAAAAGGGGGAAAGCCATAAAGCTGTTATAAAGTGAGAACTGGGGTCAAGATCACAAGTAATCTGGATCAAACCCAAGCAACTGATATTTTTGTATTAATACATACACTGATGTGGAAAAAAAAAAAAAAGACCTCATGCTTTCTGGGAAATTAATTGGAAATTTTTCTATGTTACTTGTTAAGAAAGGTGTTTCTAGTAGAGAAAAAGACAGTCTTAGGAGGGTCTCCTAAGTCACTGATGAGACTTCTTATGTATACAACTCGTGAATTGAACTCAAAAGCTGAACAACCCTGAAGAAAGACAGTTAGCATAATAATAAAATTGTAAGCTTATATTGTGGGTTGAAATAAAAAAAAAATAAATTGCTTGGTGTAACAGCTGAAGGGCAATGTGACTTCTCCTAAAGTCCAAGATGAGTAAGTTAGTAGTGATCAAGGTAGTTGTTGTGTAGTCGCCACAAACACACTTAGGCTCAGCACTGGAAGCTGGTGGAGAAGGTTGTGAAATGACTTTGTAAATGGAGTGATGCAGGCACATATCTTAAATATTCTAAACTGCAGTGGGATCTTTTTGTGAAGGGATTATGAAATCTGTTGTATTTGATGGATTGATTTGATGATAGGAGAAAGGCAGATGCTCACTGTAGGGTTTTGGAGGCTATTCACACTCCTTAAGATCTGAAGTTAAAACAACTTTTTTGTTATTTTTATCTGACTGGTGAACTTGTTCCATTCCTTAAGTGGAAAAGTGCCCGTTTCCTCCCTTAATTTTTTTATATATATTTTTCCCCCCTTACACTTTCCTTCTACCTAGGGTCGAGAAAAGATTGAAATAATTGAATTAATTTCATTGTGCTTCTATCTTTGAAACGCTGAATAGGCCAGATTGAAATATGTCCTATTGAAAACTATTGATTTTTGTACTGGGAGTCATCTCTTTGAGAGTGGAGGCTGCAGCATTTCCTGTTTCTGAAGAATGTGTTTCAATTTCACAGATGAGATGCATAATTCCAAAAGATTTTTGCATCAGTCTTCAGTGTGTACTGAGCATTCTTTAAATTCCGATTAGAGCTGTGCCCCTTAGCAGCAGGAGGCCAAAAGTAGTCGTAAACCTACTTTGCAAACTACGGGGAGAGAGGGAGGTGGGGGGTGGAGTCAAATATGAAAGTAAATCACGGGGCTACAATATATACAGAGTATATTCTTTGCAGAGTAGCACTCTAGCTGCCATGTAAGAAAGAGAGACAAGGATGACAATATTACTTATGTAAAGCATACAGCCTGGACCATTATCTTTTCATTAAAAAACTTCACGTAATGTCATAATAATGTTTACAAGTATTGCATATTGTAATATTATATTTGAAATATTTTTCATGTATAATTCATCAGATAAGTGAGATTTGGATAAGACAGTGTTTGTTTAAAAATACATAACATAAAATATATTTAAAACAATTTTAGAACATAAGCGGGGAAGAGCTTGACGTTTCT
>BJBW01002015.1:42608-104064 GCA_004320125.1 Scolopax mira
TTTTTTTTTTTAATTTGCAATATCAGATAAGCATGGTTGTGATCTAGCCAGTGGGGTCTTGAATGACCTGAGCTAATCTGCGTGGTGGTGACTGCATATTTAAACTATGTGACAGGAGTTCAGAAACCTGGTTGCAATGTGAATACCTGACTCTGAGTGATGATCTTCAAATGGATCGTGTACTCACAGACAATACTGAAGGGGCTTCCACTGATTTAAGCTGGTTGAGACACCTGCTATTACAGTACAGATGAATCTTTAAGCATGTTTTGTATGGTACTTTTATGTTTAAATGTTACTGAATGCTTACAAAGTCTCAGTATGAGAAAATTATGGATGTCATTATGATATTTCTGTACTTCAATGTGGCATTTCAATAGTGTGTGTGTGTGAGGAATCAAAACACCAAAAAAAAAAAACCCTACAAAAAACCAAATTGGAACAGGAAAGGAGACCACGAGATTGAAACGTTAATGTGTATTTACGTGCATTCTTGTTACACAGTAAAAGCTTAATTATGTGAATTATTATATATAAATGAATACATTTATACGTATGCAGCTTAGGATAGACATACTTAAAAACTATAAGGAGGTTTTTGTTCCGTAAATGAACATGAAGAATATGTTGAACACCAGAATAACTTATAGTCATATTTTGTAGTGTCCAATTAATGCTGACTCCCAATAGAGGCTGACACTATTTCATAAAATAGCAGTTGCCAAATGTCTTCTACAGTAAGAGCCAGCCTGCCCGCTTTTCAAATTTGAAACCAAGGAACCACCACTGAGTAATTCAGTGAGTGATCATCAGCAAAACAGGATACGCAGACTTTTTACTTCCCAATCATTGGGATTTCCATGTGCTTGCATGGAAAGACTTCTATCAGAAAAGCATGAAGTCAGGAAGACTATTTTGTTGGATTCTATTGGTTTTTGCAAAAATTTTTATTGTTTGAGGAGGCTGAATGTGCAAAGAGAGGAGTATGATGAAGTTACTCAGTTAAAGGCATTTACTTGGGATATAAGAAACTGTCTGAATTTATTTTTTTTCAAGCATGTGCTCCTGAACCCTTAGCACAGCAAATGGGTGCTCAAAGCCTTTGTGTTGATGGCAAACTGGGCTAATACTGTTTTTCCTCTCTTGTGTCTTTTCCTGAGAAGTTCAAAGATAACATTTTTGTTCTAATGTGAGATGAAAACTTTTATATTTTCTCATGAAACTATACTCCTGTTCTCCAGGCAGCCCTGGAGGACGATGAATGATAGGTATCTCAAAACCTTCAAAATAATCCACAATGTTTCTGACAAACAGAATACTATTAGCTGAGTCCCAAAGGACAGGTTAGTAAACCAGCTGGTCCTCTACTGTGAACATATTTATTGTTTTCATTGTTTTCAAATTATGAAATGGACAATTCCAGAGGGCTAGGCTTCTGCTTCTCCAAAATAGAATCTCCACCATTAAGGCAGCTCCAGTAGCCCTGTACACAAAGGTAAACAACAGTGTCATGTTCAAAATTTAAGTTAAAGAAATGTAATTTAAAAAAATTAAAGGAATCCTTCTAAACCCTCAAACCAGTCACCAGAAATTTTTTTAATTTATTTTTTTTTCTGGCTCTAGGTTTATGTTAATCACCTTTTCATGAAATAACCAAGCTTTAATGCAATTCAAAAACTATTGAATTCCATTAGTTTTTTTCTTTCCAACTTCTTTTAGCTATTACTAATTATTTATTTGGTTGCTATCCCTAGTGGGTCAAATTCTTCTCGGGTAAGATTTTGACTTTTGTTTTGCTTGACAAGAATAAAGAATTTAATACATGAAATAACACCCTTTCACCCTGATTGTAATATATGCAAGGAAGAACAGTTTAGATCAATGGATTAGCAGAGATTACCAGGTTTATTTGCAGTATTTTATCACTTCTGATGCAGAAACAGTGGAAAACAATGGAAATTCAAGGCTAAATGAACCTGTTGTAGGAAAAAAACCCAACCCAAACAAAAAAACAAACCCCAAATCCTCTCCCCTTCCCCCCCCCCCCAAAATAAATCCAACCAAGATTTATTCAAATCTAATACATTTAAGCAGAATACCACCACACATACACATATAGAAAATGTATAAGGATTTATAAAATTTGTCTTTTCAATTTTATTTAGTTGTTCACGCTCTAAAATATTCTTTTAGAGAGTCTTTTCTTTTAGGACAAAACTGTCTCTGAAGCTGTATCTCAGTTTAACAGTAAAGTATGCCTTGGCTGAAAAAGAGGGTAACGAAATACTTGCATGCTAGAAGTTATCACAAATGCCATCCTTGGACTATTTGTAAACTTAGCAATAACAACATGAGACTGATGAACAGTCTGTAAAATTTTTTTCTATGGAACTGTATCTTTTTCCTTCTGACTAAGTTTTATATGAATAATTGATATATGAGAGTTGCTAATGCATATTTCACTCTTCTCAGCCTCTGGGGAGTTAGGCAAGCTTCCTTATATAAAGAAACCCTTTGTAATGAACTAGGAGCCCTTATTTTAAAAAAAAAATCTTGTGTGTTATATATGTGGTTCATAAAAATTCCATTCAGGTGAATTTTTGGGAGGGAAGAGAGAGAGTGGTTGCAATTTTCTAAAGTCCTGTTTAGATTTTACCAATATATTTGCAAAGTAATTATAAGCTGATTGCAGTTACTGAGCACATTTCATAGTACGATATCATTGTATAATAATATTGAATTATTTTAATGAACAAGACACATTGATCTTGTAAATATGAATAAAATTTGAAGCTTAACATGGAAGCCATCCACTAGGGGATCGTAAGTAACGTTCGGTGTAAAAAGGCTCCTCCACTCTGCCCTATTTTCATTATTCTGCCTTTGAATCCTGGTATCAGAACCACCTTCCTTTTAGTTGAGTAAGAGCAGATGTCTCTCCCGTTGGAGCCTGTCTCTCTTATCCAGCCAGAAGGCTCACTTTTAAGTTACGTGAGGCGAGAGGTATCTCTCTCGCTATGAAGTTAAGTGAGCTGTCAATCTCAGCCCCTGCTGACTGAGGAGCAGGGAACTGAGATCACAATGGAACAAGAAAGCTGTACTTCTGATATGCTTGGATGTCAGGAAGAGATTCATTAGAACTAAAATGCCATTTTTACAAGCACTGCCTTCAGTGCAGCGGTTGCTTTTGCTCTCTGCTCGCCTTGTGCTTTCACTCCTTGGGGTAGCCAGACCACATATCCAACAACAAAAAGGATTTAGTCTTCGTATGTAGACCAGAGAGACCTTGTGAGGCTAAGCCATCAAAATTGGTGGAACAATAAATCTGCTGCGTTGCTGTATCTAAGTGAGGTTAGAATTAATGCACTGATGCTCTTTGGTACCTTCGTCTTGGTGGCTTTCAATGGGTTTGCTTGAGCACCAGTGTTTGTCATAGCTTTCAGTGTTAACAAAACGAGCGGTACGATGAGGGGAGGTTTTTCTCTTCTTGATTTCTTTTACACTGTTCAAATACCCCATTAAAATAATAATTTTTTAAACTGTATTCACACCGTCAAAAAACCCCACCAATAACAGAGTATATATGTTGTATTTAAGAACTTAAAGAGCACACAAAAGCTGCATTTTTAGTATCTTTTTACTTCTAGAGGGTTTGTAGAACGATAGATTTCCATACTGAGACTTAATAAGACTGTCTTTCCTTCATGCCAAAATAAAGCAGGCACAGCACAGAGAAGAGCATGTTTTAGTTTTGCACCCATGACACAATATTAGGCAGTTATAGTTTTAGCAATGGAGCTTTGACGTGCCTTTTGATCCTCTTATGAAGTGGCTAATTTTTCCTGTTTAAGGAATACTCATTTAAGTCACAGTCATATAATGTGGATTTTGGACTCTACTTTCCCGTGTCCCACTCTGTAAAATTAAGATAATAGTCTTCCACAGAAGTGGCATAAAGATAATTACATTATTGATTGTGAAGGTACCCCATCTTTGGAATGGGCATTTATGAATATCTAAGATGGATTTAAAAGTTCTGTGGCAAACTCCAAACTTTTCACTGGTGCCTTGTATCCGAGAAGAATTCGGAGACTGCAAATAGTAACCTTGCCTCTGTGTACTAAGGAATTGCTGGGACTGCTATATATGTAGTTGCAAAACAGGAATACATCAAATAACCTTATGATTGTGCCTAAACACAAAGAGTCCTCATTTCTTTGTAGTGCAGGAGTGGAACAAGCTTGCAGCAGTTTTGGGGACAGCATCTTGGGAAAAGCAGGAGTATGAGAAACTGTTTTCTGCCAGGCTGAAGTTATTCAAACACAGCTGTCTTTTGCTGGAGTTCTGAAAGGAGTGTTACACCTGTGAATTGTAAAATTCACTGCTGATGTTGCTTGGGCATACAAATAATTGTGAACAGATCAACCCTGGGAATTTAGTATTCTCTGCTGTTATCCACTTATTTCTTTCCCAATGAATTAATTGCAGCACCTGGAATCAATTCTTTCCCAGCCACTGGTAAATTACAGCAATATCTCTTTCCCCAGAGTTTTGTACTTTTATAAGTAAGTACTGTGTTCAACATATTTTTATTTTTTTATACTGCGATTATGATTGCAACACAAACTACTAGGTACTCTTTGCCACAAACCAAAAATAAATCATTCAATAACTTTTGCAACCTGAAGGAACATGGTAAAAATTCCAGGAAGAAGTAGTACCAGTCTAACGGTTTGAGGGCTTTTCACCAGTTAATGTCAAACACTACCAGAGGTTTTCTCTTCCTCTGCTTATGTCTAACTCTCATCTTTTGCTGTAGACAATCTAAAATGGTTTACAGAGACAACTGCTTGACTTTATCACAGTAATCTTTTACTTTAAGGATTACAACTGTCTTTTTTTATCTGGAAGACACTGGATGTCATAGTACTATGAGAACAAACTATTGCAGAAATTGGATCTCTTCCTGTAAACTGATATTCCTCAGGATATTTGCATATATTGGCAGTTCTTATTTACATTCTGCTTTCATACAGGTGATTTTTTTTTTTTAAAATCTAGAATTCTCTGATGATGTGATAAACCTTATACTTAGCTTCATAGTAATTTGTTTAAATTTGAAATTATTCTTACTCCAATGTTCATTTGAAACTCGGATTGTACTCAAGTGGATTTCTTAAAGATGGATAACTTTTAATACAGTCAATTCAGACCTATAATAGTATAAGCAAGCAATGTTAAATTACAACTCTGTAAGGCAGGATATTTTGTGCTCTTGCACAAAAAACTATTAAATTCAGTAGTTAGTGCTGTTTCACAGAGCTCTTTGTTTCCCCTGTTCTTTCCTTCTTGCTTTCATTAAACTGCAGTAACAACATATTTTGTGTTGAGAATTACCTGTAAGTAAAAGTGGAGAGGGAATTCTGAAAGTGACTGTTTTTAAAAAGATGTCAGGTGTAGAGGATTTTCAGACTTTGCTGAGTGCCTGCCTTCTAGAAACCACCCTTTTAAATGATTTCAGACTGGGAACTGAAAATCACTAGCAGTGCTTGAAACTGTAGGCATGTTAATATAAAATGATGTTTATTTCATTCGGACCCGAATGCTGTCAGGAGCAAGTTGCTGGCATTCGCTTGCGGCTCTTTTCTGGCTCTGTCCAACATGGGGGCAGCTCTTGGTCTCTTCTCACAGAAGCCACCCTTGCAGGTCCCCACAATCATAACCTTGCCACGTAAACACAGTACAAATATTAATTAATAACTTATACTAAGCAGTATGAGGCTTTACTCTATCTGCTTTCTATTGTGATGCTTTCCTTGAAGAGCACTTAAAAGTGAGCTGCCAAATACCTGTATGACCTGATGTTTGATATCCACACTTTAAAACGCAAATTTTTTCAAAAGATATTTGTCTTGCATTTTCCTGGTTCACAGAAACTTAATAATTGCTATAAATTAGTGATGTCGCTGGAAAATATGTAAAGAGAAAGGAGCTGTTTTGATTAAACACCAAATCTCCTGTAACCTTAGTAAGTAAGATATATCTAGTTATATTTAAGTTGTAGGTTTTCCTTTGGTTATAATAATGCCCTTTTAAGAATGTGACTGTATTCAACTTAGGTTTGACTTAAGAACTCATAACTAATTCCTAACTTGGTGATGTAATGATTTGTAATAGCTTCTTGGGTCATGCTTTGTCTCACATACTACAGATTTCATAAAACAAATTACATTTTTATCTAGGAAAGTAGATAAATTTAATGATTTTTAGTGTTTATTAAAAATATTTTATAGCAGAAGGAAGAAATTATATGAAGTTTTGAAATGTTTAGTAAAGTTTATTACAGTAAACCAACAATGAAATTTTGAAAAATAATGTACTACTTCCTGTTAAAATTGAAGTGCTTGAAATCAGAATATGTTTCTAATATTGCAGTCACGCATAAGCGTCTCTGCAATATTAAGTCTCTGTTAGAGAAATGGCACATTATTACCAATTACTCAGGAATAATAGAAGCTTTACAAAGCTTTTTAGGTATTGTAGCAGAAAGTTTCATCAACTATGACAGTTAGAGATTGCTAAAAATACTTGCAAATTGGAAACTGAAGGTCACACCAGATATTTCACTGATAGTTTTGGAGACTTAAAATAGACTCGCTTCTTTTGAATAATGCTTTTATAGCATATGCATCAATTTCTGCTCCAGTTAGGAGTGATAACCTTTATTTGATTTGTTGAGTCTATTAGAGTGGATAAGCTATTTCATTGAGTATTGACAGGGCTGGCCATGCAGTTGCACTGCAGCATGAAGCAGTCCTGTGCCGTGCTGCAGACAGCTCATACCATGGCAGTTTGGCATGGACTTTCTTCTGCTGATTAGTACTATTCCCTGGGATTTACTTCACTCCAATGAGCTTGCTGAGCAGAGACTTATAAATATCTCTGAAGCATGCGCTGACAGTAGAGATTTGCTGAAAATTATCTTCATTATTCAAAATATGAATATTATGGGAAATATGGTCAAGTCTTATTCTTATATGAAGCGCCTTGTTTATTTTCAGTTCAGGAATGACAAAACTTGAATTCTGAATATATTGCCACAGCATCTTCATGATACAAAGCTGTATGTTTATAGATGTTTCTCTGAAACCCTGATGTGAAGAACAGCTTAGCAGTGTGGAGCAAAAGAAACATTTCCTTTTTTATTTCACCACCTTTGTGTCTAAGCCTTCCAGCAAAGGTTACTGCAGTTTAGGTACTGACTTATACATCGTGCAACTGCTGCTTGACCAAGGGATGAATAATAAGTGTGATATTTGTACTTGGATCTTCTGTTTGGCACAGACTGAGGGTTACCAGTAGCAGCACAGAACTACTTACAAAGCAAACCAGTTATCCTTTTATAATTTTGAATTTTGGCAAAGAATACATTAACAAAGAACTGAATTTGACTCTAGCAGCAAAACCAAGTGTTTAAACCAAAGAATTCTGGATTTCTTGAAATGTGTGAAGGACCTTAAGAAATTATGCTTGTTTGGCTCATGTCTTAGGTATGACTGTCAAATAAAGTATTTGCAGGCCCCTGAATAGTTCCACTCTACAGGCTGTATCCTCTTCTGGTGACAGCATATGACTAAACAATGACTTTTAATTGCTGCTATTGACTCCATAAATCGCAGTGATGAGTGACAGTAAACATATTCTCCGCAGAAATTCTAAACATACCATAACTTACTATTGATGATGACAGCAAAAGATGTAAGACTAATTGAAAATAAGATTTCTCAGGACTTGGCATCATTTACTCTAGCCCAGCTTTCCGTGAGAAAGGGCAAGATAACAATATTTTTTTGATCAGAGTTCTCCACTCACTTTAGGTGAAAGCTCCATCTCCTCTTGTTATCTTAACATGAGCTAAAGACACGATGTTCTTGGAGTTTTAGCCTGGCAGAGGTGAGCATGTGGAAGAAACTGTGCATTTAAAAATGGAGTTGGGAGCTTGATGCAGATATATGCAGAATAGCTTAACCAGATATACTGGTTACTAGCTTGCATCACTGGTGTCAGTCAACACCCCATGACGTTCCTACTTACTGATAGTTTTGCTGTTGCTGTGCAGGAGAGCATCAACAGGTGCCACATACCTCTGCCTCAAGGTGGGTTCTCACACCATAAGAAAGTGAAAGCAGTACATCTTTGAAAGCAAAGTTGAAGAGGGGAAAAAATTACACGGAATATTGCGGTGTATGAGCTCATTTAGATTCTTTCCAGTATGCTCTCAAAAATAGATTTCAATGCCCTTAGCAATTGGCAATGCTTTTTGAAGCAACATCACAACGGTTAATGTGACCAGGCTATTTTACTTAAAATACTATTGAATAGAATAGAAAGTATCCTCTGGCTTTAGTAACATGTCTCTCAGTTAATGGATTTTTGCCAATTAGTAAGAAATGAAGTTAGTGAAAAACATTTCTATATTAATAAGTAAGATTATTTTTGTTGGGGTTTTTTGGTACAAAGTTAATGCTTTCAGGTATTTTTCAGACTTCCACAAAAGCCACTTGAAATGAAATTGTATTTTTCCTCAATTGGAAGAAAACTTGTAAAATTGTCAGTCTTTGAAACTATGTGATTCTTCATGGAACACTGACTTTTTAATGACTAACATGTACAAGAATATAATTTTCAAGAAGAAACTACACAGAACAGTCCTCTTCATCAGATATCATAATGTATTATAATCTTTGGAAAAACCCTTGTAGTAGTTATAAATTAAAAATGATCAAATAAATTTGTAGGTTTGCACATTTTGTAGGTTTGATGAAAGGCTCTGCTAGGCAAGCTAAATCCTCCTGCGGTGGTTGCAGAGGTTACTCTACCTAGAGTAGCAAAAGAAGCTGTGTCTTGTAGCTCACACACAGTATAATACCCTAATCTACTAATCTTTGCCTTTGGTTTACTTCCTTGGATGTTCAACAAAACACCTATTTCTTCTAACAGATTTTTGTCTGTTTGCTAAGCCTTTACAGTTGTCAATACTTTGCAAATACATGTGATTTGTGCTCTCTCTAACTGTGGGTCATATTGTGGGACTGTTTATTTGGGGCTTTATTCAGCAAATGTACTGGAACTTGTTACTTTAGCAGAAGAGCAAATGAAACTGTAGTATAAGCCTGGTGGAAAACCAAAGGGTTTCTAGTTTAGCTTAAAGCTACTATTCAAACTACTCGGTAGGTTTCAGGTGTAAGATCACAGATACCATGTGTTTATTTATAATCACTAATAAGTGATGCCTGCAGTCCTTTAGGTCTATATTTTTAAGGGGTCTGCTTAAAGTTAACTATTTCACTTATAAGACAAGCCCTTGAGTATTCCTTGTGAAAGTATAGGGGTCATTTTGAAGATCAAGTAAAAATTTTTTCCTTCAGTTTTAATTAGTTCTGCAACATCAAAGCAGGAAGAGCAGCTGGGAAAAACAGAGATCTGCTGGGTAAACAACTTAATAGCTAGTAAAGTAGCAAAAGAAATAAATTCATGCTCACATGAAATAAACTTACAAGACCAGCCCCATAAAATATGTTTTAAATTCAACAAAAATTATTGTTGAGAATATTTAGGAATGTGACAAACTGTCTACCAGAAATAAAGCAATTCTGTGCCTTATGTTGTAAAGGCTGTCCTTACAGGACTCTTGTGCTGCTTCCACTACTAAAGAGCAAATTCTCCTGTCTCAACCTAATTCTAGGAAAAATCTTAACAGGTACCAGGTAGAACACAGGGAATGGATCCTCTGAAATCTTGTATAGGAATATAATGTTCCTCATGATTTTTTTTCTATTGGCTACTATATAAGCACTGCTCAGGGAGTACTTGTAAGTTTCTGTGACCAGAGGAAGCTGTTACACTGTGTTTGTTGAAATAGACTTTCTTCTTTACCAATCCATTTCTTTTGGTTCTGATGTTAATACTACAGTTACTGAGAAATCATTCCACGTTGTTGACTTCTAGCATGTTCTGAAAACAACTGCCTTTTAACCATGGATTTTTCTGAGCTCTTAATTTACCATTCTTCAGTTTCTGAACCTTTTGAGAGCTGTTTGATTTTTGAAATCCAAATAGTTTCACTGTGGCCTCTGACAAGCACAGCAGCTTTCCTAATAATTACAAAGTTTATTTTGATTGCTATTATGCTTTAAGCTGATTTTTTTTTTTCAGAACTATCTATCTTGGCCCCAAATTTTGTATTCTTTTAATAGTGGTAGGTCCATTACTATATATAGACAGCTGGGATTTTTCTCTTTTGTTACCTGCATCACTTCACACTTAAGTTAATTTTCATCTGCCAGTTTATAATCCAGTCAGTTTTATAAAGCCTGTTGCAGTCATCCTTCAACTCTTCTTTTTTGAACAATGTAGTTTCATCAGCAACTTCATTGTTTTTTCCCTTTTCCAGACCATTTATATATTTGTAGTGTTGTGAAACCCTCTTCACAGCCTTTCTCTTCTATGGAAATTTACCTTATCCAGTCTTTCAACAAGTTGTGTAGGGCCATCCTTTTATCCCATGAGTGCTTACCTTGTTTAAGAAGCTTTGGTAACTAATCTTCTTGAAAGCCTTGTAGCTGACAGTATCGGTCAGATCTCCCTTATCCTTGAACTTGTTAACTATTGTAAATGTTGCTTCCCAAGCCTAAAGGTGCTCTTTCACTGCTGAAAATCCAGTCTGACTCTATCTGATACCATACTGAACAATGGGATTTTTACGTGTTTTGTGTTTGTTTTGGTTTTTGGGTTTTTGTGGGTTTCTTTTCGTCCTCTTCTTGTACTGCTACCTTTCCCAGTGCAGATGCCACTTTCACAGGCTTTTTATTTTCTGGGGTTTCATATGGAAGCCTTTTAAAAAAAATTAATTCCACTTTTTGCCAAAGCCCAGTCTGGGCTTGGCAATGGATGGGAACTGGATGCTAGATCTGGATTCAGGAACACACAGATTGGGATAAAAGGCAGATAAACAGAGTCCTCCTTGGGTGTCAGCTAGTGAAGAAAGAGGGCTGGCCCTTTGATCCCCCAGTTTTTATATGGAGCATGAGGCAGATGGGATGGAATATCCTGCTGGTCAGGTTTGGGTCACCTGTCCTGTCCACTCCTCCCTGCAGGAGGCTATGCTTCTCTGCTTCTGGCCCTCCAATGGGCAAATGATAAAGTGAGCTGAACTTGGTTGTTATAGCAGTAATTATAAGCAGGAGGCTCTCTGCATACTGTTCCTTGGTATTAACTACAAATATCAGGCCTTCTCTCTGTTGGAAGTGGATACTGTTTGAAAAATATACCATTAATTTCAGAGAATTCTGTTAGTTAGAAGAGGTCTAGCTGAAAAGTACATTTACTGAAAAGAAAATTGGTTCTGTTTTACCTCAAATCAGGACATCTGTGTGAACACCTGGATACCTGGGTTTGGCAGGTATTGTTTTGGCAGCATGAAGCTCAGCATGTCGAGCACTGGTAGTACTGGGACAAGCACTGACATAGTTACACTGTTACAGGAATCACCTTTGTGCTTTTGAAACTGGCTCATATCTCCACGTGAATGAACTGTGGTTGCAGCTTGACCACAATGTAGAAATACCTGTGAGATTCCCTGAAGTGGACATTTGAACTTAATCTTCAAGTCCTTAGAGAAATACTCCAGCTACAAGGCAAATGTAAGGGGGAAACAATTCCTCATGCTGCTGTCTTTGTGGGGCACACCCGGTTTAAGGATTTGAAGGATGCTTAGAATCACATCTAGATAATCTGATGATAAAGCAGTGCTTTTTGATAATACTGATTAAGGATTTCAGGTAACTTTTCTGTTTATCATATGCAGATTCAAAAGGGAGTAATACCTTGGTTGGAATCTAAGCAACAAAAGAGTTGTTCTTTCAGTATTAGGCACCAGCTGAAAATGTTGATTTGTTTGTTTGTTTACATAGTAGACTTCATGGGTTTGGCTCTTAGATTTCTTTTCAAAAGGTATGAAGTATATTCCTACTTCCAGAGGATCATGAAAATACATTTAAAATCCACACTACTTGTGCAAAGGAAGCTACATAGATGCCAAAGAAGGATTAATTAGATATTTGTTTGCAGGATGGTCACTATTTCATCAACAACATGAAAAACGTATCCATATGATGTACATTAGTTGGTTTTTTTTTTCCCTTCTGTTTGGTGGCCATATCTAGTTGTTCAGCAACCCAATATTATCTTCCTTTGTCTTCCATTCCAAAGTCTTCCTTTGGATGACAAAGTAGAGAGCTGGGGAAGCTGAGATGACAGGTTGGTCTGAAAATCAGCAGCGAACAAAATATTTTTATGTGAAATGCCCCATTTCTCTTGTGAATGTCAGTGCGGAAGAACTTGATCTTTGTATTTCATTCATGAGACAGAATGCCCTTAGCATTAGCAAATGAAACAATTGGATTTGCTTCCAGATAAAAGGAAAAAGCTGGTGAAGAAGCTAAACAGCAAGTCACAGTTTTGTATAAGCTGATTATCAGTAAAGTGCACTACTTCTGTTCTCTTTACACGTGTTAGTCTTGCTGAAAGATAACATAATAGTTTATTTTCTCATTTTATCTTAGGCTAGTGAAAACCCAGATTTTGTTAGCTCAGAACTTCTACCATCCAAAAGCTAGAAAACATTTATAAAAAATAGAAGTATAACTTCCTGCATAATCAGTATGACACGTTTTTTGTTACAAAATAAGCGACCACTTAAAAGTTGACATTGTGCTTATTGGCACACAACAAAGATCTTCTTAGGGTGTGATGGATGTTATGCTGGGATCTTATTCATTACGGTTTCTTGTCTGCTCTGCATAAGCACAATCTGAGGAGATCTCCAACTAGATGAACTAATGAGATTAAAGAAGGCAGCGATGAAAACATGACTGTGAAAAAAGAAGGCAACAAAGTAAACATAATGCAAATAGAATCTTCTCGTCAGCATATAACTCAGTTCAGATCCTCTGGTTAAAAGAAAACGAAGCTGTTTATGTGACTGTATAGTCACTAGACCTGAGGAACTTTGAAACTTCTTATGAATCATCGCTGATCTCACACCCACAGACATAAGAAACTAAAATATGAAACTGTTGTTTCTGCAGTGGTTAGAACTGAGAGATGAATTAAAGATACAGTTGTCTTGATTTAAGATAACTAGGTTAAACTATACATATGTATTAGCTGTTGTGTTACAGAAATAATAGAGAAGTAAAGAGGATTTAATGCTGAGAGCTTGTTCACTTAGATTAAAGATAGGAAAGTGCATAGAGGGGAGAAAAAAAGGGCTAAACTTGAAAGCTCATAGGACAAAAAGAGTTCCCTAATTAACTTTCCTGTTTTTTCATTTAAATTTGACTATTTAGGAAGAGGAGGTTTTGGGAAGAGATACAATCACACTACGTGGAGTCAGTAAAGATCTGTACTTGGAGGAGTTCACTGTCTTCTCTGGGAAGAAAATGCAGTTTTAACTTAATTTCAAAGTTAATAATACTGTATTTCCTTTTACCTCTTTCTGCAGCTTCACTGTTGTGGGTTTCTTTGTCAGTAATTTTCAGTGATTTTTAATTTCTACTGTGCGTTTCTTATATCTTATTTTTCACTTTACTACCCTTTGATATCAGTCAACTCTTTGAGTCTAGCAGCAAACATGAAAGCTAAATTCTGAGAAAAAGCTGGGATTCAGATTTGGTTTAAGTAATAATTCAGTCTTAATGAAGCATAGTTATTATTTCTATTTTTATATACGTAGCATTAATTGAGTTAAAAACTTAATCATGATCGTGCCTCCTGCGAGTATACTGGTAGGATGTAAGCAACTCTAGGGAAAATATAGGTTTCAGCTTGAAGAATATGCTCTTTGTGGAAAACTTTGAAAAGTTTTGCACAAATACTTATAGTTTAGGGAAATGAGATATAAATAGAATGGAGCTTTTCTTGTTGACAATATTATTCCTAGTCCTGGGAGAAAATCCTCTGTTAGAATATACTTGTTCTTGAGAAAGGTGCCATTAGTGAGTCACACAGCCCTTTCTGCTTCTCTGTAGAAGTAATGCATTTCAGTGATTGGAGTGGGGATGTTGGGGAGAGATGGGGACAAGTGGGAAACAAGATTTTCTTCATATGCATTAAAAAAAAAAAGTGTTTTAGGTAATGATTTAATAAACAGAACATTAATGGTGTCTGAAGTGCAAAACAGTTGTTTTCAAACTCGACATTTTTGGTACTAATTTTCTTTAATAAATGCTATTATTTTTAACCTTAATTAGTTCAACATTTCTACTACTAGTTGTTTGTAAAATAGACGTATTTGATCCCTTTTTGATCTTGTAGAAAGACTCACACAGCCCCTTTTTTGACCACATCTATCTGACTATTTTGGTCACACAGGTCTTGAATTCCCTGATAGCTGACTTAGTTTCATTGCATTATTATACACACTTGCAATGCTAGTTAATCTAACTATGTTTTTGTTGTGCCGTTTTTAAAAAAAAAAAAAAAACAAAACAAAAAACACCAAAACACGTCTTACTAAAGACAGTGATGTTCATATGCCACAAAAACACATACTGTGGTGCAATTTTTGGCCTGCTGATATCAAATAGGATTTGAAATGCCTTCTTGGATCATTAATAGCAGTTTCCTACTGATGTAAAGCATCAGATTACACTATCTTTCTTACTTATCTTTAAATTAATGTTTTGCCCTCTGTGACATAATGAGATTTCTTTGACGTGTAGTGGTAGACACCAGTCTGGACCTCTGTCACTTTTTGTTTTTCACTTTGACAACAACTTCCATTTTCCAAAGAGAGGGTCTTTGTGAACTTTTATAGGTAATAATTCCGAGATATTCACAGTAAAAAACGTGAATTCAGCAATGCTGCTTTGTTCATCCTATGCTGCACTGTGCTGTTAAGGATAAGATATCCCCAAAGAGTTTTATCTCTAAAACCTTGAAGAATGTTTGGCAGATCAAATCATGTTACACACTTTTCAATTAAACAGTCCTGCTCAAGTTATGTGATAAGTAGTGTGTGCAAATTACTCTTGAGTATTTCTGCTCAGTGATGCCTTGAACACCTCCTGGTATTCCTCCCATTGTGACATGATATCATATCACATTTACCACCTGGGGAAAATTGAAGACCAAAACTAGAACTTTAATAGGATTTTGGGTTTGGCATTTGCATTTAATTAAAATCCTCAGATGAAGCCCAAGAGTTCTTCTATGTGAAAGCATTTCCATGCTTCAGTGGAACAAATCTTCCTTAGAAACACATATTCTATGGTGTAGCTATTTACATCCTCTGGGGTTTGTAATGTTGCTTTACTATCCTGCATGCTGCTTTGAGGTCAAAGAAAATGCCCACTTCGTAGTGGATGCAGGCAACACTAAAGATTATCTTTCTTCAAAAGGTGCCTTGTGTCCAATGGACTTTAGCTAGCAAGATTTCATCTCTTTTCACTTCTATTTCACCTCTTGCTTCAGTTGCCTCAAAATGTGTGCTAGTTAAAAAGTTACTTAGAGCCCCTGTCAGGCTTTAAATTCTGAGGAGACTTTTAGTCAAATATCTTTCTCTCTTTCATTTTGAAAATGGTATATTTAAAAAAAAATCCCTGGGAAATTATGATTTCATGTGAAAAAATTACTAATAACAAGGCAGTCTAGAACTATAGATTGTGTTTAGTCATATGGTATACAAGAAAACATAGTACATACGTATAGTGTCTCCTGACAATCCCGGTTGTCTATAAAGAATGTTTCTGTATGACCTGAACATTGAAATTAATGAAATACTTTGTAGTGTTGCATAAAAAACTTCTGGGTTTTTTTCCTACTGAAGGCCTTAAGTCACAAATAAAGAAGAAGATGATTTGTTTCATGATTGTATTTACAGCTTGCATGTGCTTATTTTATTTCCTTTTTTTTTTTTTTTTGCTTTTCCATCTTTTTTCTCATTTATCACTTGATCTGTGACCACACTGGCTTGAATGGTGCTACATAACACTGTGATGTTAATTATCTTAACAAAAGCAACTTAGATTTAGAACATTTATTTAAATTAATGAAACAGAGAATGAATGAAACATGTTCTTTACTATAAGTTAATGTTACTGTGCTTTCTTCAGACAGTTCAAGTGCTTGACATTTGGTGAAACTCTGGGTCTGAATTTTTAAAAATTTTTTTTTTTTAGCCTGAACCTGAGTGCTTTTTTCACTTTGATGTAGTAGATGTGAAAAACAGCATATTATCTTATCTAAAGTTAGTGCACGGTTTGAGTAGTTGCAAGAATTTTTATGTAAATCCCACCAACATCTGATAACTGGACAAAACAAAGCTGTGGGAGGAGGGGAATAAAACTCTTAAATATAATAAAATCAGTTGGAAGTTGAGAATTTTGGACAGGCAAGAGCAAAAAGTAATAATTTTGTTTAAGAACAAGAACTACCTCTTTCATACAGACATGCTGATTTGTTGTTTGATGTAATTTCTTTAAAAAAATTAAAACAAGTATTTATAACAGCATATAGATAAATATCAACATAAAAAATAGAGTGACATTCTAAGTTTTACCCAAGTGACCTCACCTATTCACAGCAGCCCATCTTCATGCTGTAAATTTGTTGTTTGTTATGTAGCATTCTCTTCGCTGCTATAAACAGAGGTGTTTTATTCATGAATATGGATCTTATTGGTCAAACATACCACATGCAGTTACTGCTCCAAAGAGATTACCATTGACAATATAGAATAAGAAATAGTTTATAGGTATAGACAACAGGGCTATGGGGAAATGATGACATACATTATTCAAAATCATAGTCAGTGCTCTGTGTGTAACAACAGCTTACTATAGTACATTTAGGCAAGTGAATATTTCAATAAAAATGAGATCTCAAAATTCTTCTTTAAGTCCCTGTGCTGTATACTGTAAGTTCATCCCTCTTTCAGAACCAAACAGGCCTGTTAGAATCATCTGGATGAAATTCTTTCTCTTTTCTAGTAAGATTTAAAGGCAGAAATAATCATGTTCCACCTGTTGCAAAAAGCACTGCTCAAAAAGAATAAAAATAGCCTTTTGTGGGTTTTTCTTCACAAACCAGGAAATGTTGCTTGCAACAATTGCTGCTATTTGACACTGAAATGTTCTTTACCGAAGTTCTTTTGGGTGGTTACAAAACCCCTTCTGTGATTGCGAAGATGTTACCCTGCACAGATCCAGAAGAAAACCCACAAAGTTGTAACTTGTTATGCTCAAAAGTATTGTTTAAATGTTAGTAGTTATTTCAGAATCAGGTGTGGGTTGGGTCTTTTTTTGGGGGGGGAAGTGGTGAGAGGGGGCTGTTCTCTTTTCAAAAAAAAGTGTTTAGAGAGGGAAAATGGCATTCTGACACTGATCTTACCATTACATTGCACATTCTCACATTCAGTGAGAATACATTCCTAAAGGAAGTAAATCTTCAATGTCCCTTAAACAGGGGAGCAGGTGGTTGGGATATCTTTCAGAGGGAAAATATATGATGAAATAAAATCTTCCTGTTTCTTTGAGAAATGAAGATACACACTTAAGCAGTGCTCCTGTAGCATGTGTCAGCTATGGAAAGAATATTTACAACTCCTCTCTGGAACCTTCAACAAAATATCACTACTATTAAATAACAAATACAAAAATACAGGCTCAAATCTTCTTGATTCTGTTGCAGTAAAGTGGATTTAAAAAAAGAAATACAAGACAGTAGAACTCCTTTGTGCAGCTGGGTGTTAACACTTGAATACCATGAAATTGCAAGCACTGTGGAAATGACAAATTTCTAAAATTTGACCCCATGAAATATACAATACTCCAGAAAATCTGAGATGAGCAGCAAATTTTATTGCCTCTGTATATTATATATATATAATATATATTCCATAGATGCGACAAAAAAGAAAATGTTCACAACATAAAACTGAGACAGTGATTAATAATGAAATATTGATAGATTTTACATGTAAGATATTTATTTGTTTCAATATTACTTTCTAATATTAACAGCAAAACTGTGTGTGTATATAGCAATCCATACATAAAGGCACACACACACATAGAGATATTTATATGTACTTATTTTGTCCATTCATCAGCAAAAATGGTATCCAATTGGAATTATAAGAGCAAATGATAATTAACTTAATATTCATTAAACTGCTTTTGTCTTACAAGCAAAGTTAAAGAACTGATTTCTGTTATTACATATGTTCTATAGTCCCTTTGACAACTGTTTTGATGGTCCTCTGCTTGTTTGAAAAAAATAGCAGTTCATGGTGTAAAATTTTGAGGATAAAAAAACAAGGAGGGGGAAGAACAGACACAAGGCTCATAGCTCAGAGAGAAAATAAGGTTGATTCTCTAGGAGTACACTACAAGGACCTTTCAAAAATATTACTAAAATTTGGTTTTCTCTTCATAGGTAGACTCCAGAATTTTAAGCAGCTGAGATTCAGATCTACCAGTACAATTAGGTCCTAACATCATCCGTTATCTGTGTTCCTATACTAGAAGATTTATTCACTTTATGATCTGTCAATGACTTATTGAAACAAAAACATGCTTTGTTTTTTGTCTTATGAAGAGCATAATTCAGGTCATGGGGTGCAGGGATGAATTATTACTAATAACAGTATGATAGCGAGTTAAAATTTCTGTGCACCTTAAACTTCAAGGGAAACAGCTGAAGATAAAAGTCATAAAAATTAATATGTGTGAGAGTAAGCAAGAAGAGCTATATGGGAATGTGGATAATAGAGATAAGAGAAGTAAAACTGGTGAAATTGTTGAATTCTTAGATGTTTACTAATCACTAAACCTCTAATAGTCTTATTGTTGCTTACTTTGATAATGTTTAAAACATAATCTACAGACTTTAACTTGAAAGGAAAAAAAGAAAGGAAAAAAGACAACTTGTTTGGTCCTGATATCAGCCGGGAAAGAGTTACTTTTCCTTCTAATGGTTGCTGTGAAAGGGCTGTCGGTAATGCATATTGGTGTAGTTGTTGCTTGGTGATGTTTATACCTTTCAAGGGCTTTTTTCAGCTTCCCATGGAAGCTGAGCAGGAGCACAGACAGAGCAATGGGGTGTCCAGTGGAATATTCCATACCACAGGCTTCATGCTCGGTGTATAAATGGAGGTTGGCTGTGGGAGGGGAGTCCATGATCACTGCTTAGGAAGGTGCCAATTCACTGGTGATAAGTGGTGAGAATGACTTAAGTCACTATTATTATTTTCCATTTCTGTTACTGTTCTGTTAAACTGTGTTTACCTCAACCCGTGAGGTTTTTTTCCTTTTCCTTTCCCCTCCTTTTCTCCCTCTTCTCCCTGCCCTTCTAGGGGAAAGGAGAGCTGTGTTAGCAGCTGCATGGTCCTAGCTGCCAGCTGTGGTTAAATCACAACAGTAGGTTTTCATGTTGTTCTATGCTTGGGAAATCTTGGGAATCATGCTTTGATATGCATGATGAGCACTTAATTGATGCATGTAGAATATTAGTTTTGCAAATCCTCTGAGTAGTCAGTGACAATGGGCCCCACCCATTGTGGGGAGATACAGAATTGCTTTATGGTGCAGAAAGATTGATTCCATTTCAATAGCGGGGGCTGAGATTGCACTGCTAAATTTTACAGTGGAATTACTTTCTCCTTTACTTTCATTTTGCAGTGGAAATATATTTTTCTGCTCCTTCATAGAACGACTCTAATACCATCCTATTGGTTTTGGTGATAACTTTGTGTAAGATGCTTGCTGTCCTGTCTTTCTTTAGTAAAAGGAAGTGGACAACTGGTGCTTCCACAGGAGCAGATTAGTCCTGGTCCTTCCCTCTAAGCTTTACCAGTGCTGAGCCTTCCTCACTGATGCCTAGCACAGCTTCATCCCATTTGTTCCCTGTGATGGCAGCACAGGATTCAGCTCATGAAATGTAGTGATCTTGGAGAGAGAAACAGAATTCTAACCATGGAAACCTTTGTAGCACTTAGCGATACCAGGAAAAAAGGAAAAATAGATGAAGAAGGAACAGATACCCAAACACCATAAAAACAACCAAACAACAACAAAAACCCAAAACAGAAAAAAAACCCATACACCTAATCCCCTCTTCAAAAGGCTGCTGTCCATGGAGTGGTGAAATGTTACCAAAAAAAATTTTTTTTGTTTGTTTAGAAAAACAGCAAATTATTTTCTCGTTCTTTTCCAGTCAGTAAATGATTAGCTCCTATTGCTCTTTTGAAGAACAAACCTACCTCAGATTGCACAGAATAGTGAAGAACAGAGAACCCTACTGTAGGGCAAATTGAACAAACGGCTGGTGAATGTTGAATTCTAACAGTACTTTAAACAGCTGCTTTTAATATTAATCTTCTGAGATTAATATTAAAAACTGAAAGTAGAATAAAACTTGATGAGACTTGACTACTGAAAATTTTTAGGCATTTGGAGATTACTTAGAAATACTGAATAACTAGTAATTTTTTAAAGGCATATACTCAAAATTCGTGATAGTTTACAAAATAATGCAAGGCCATTGTAACTTTTGTCACTAGGGGACATGTAAAGGACATTCTTAAATAACATGGGGGTTTTCTTCACAATTTTCCAGTAACATAAAAAGTTGATATTTTTTTATTGAGATTTAATTATTAGCTTATTAATTTACTTATGTTGATGGGAATATGAAGAGGAAGCTTAAATATATTTAGTGATAGCAAAGTTAAGTGACACAGCAATAGGTCCCAATAACTGGTTGCTGAAAGATGTCCTCTGATCTAGGCATTCAGGGAAGGGTTCTGTAAAGGTATTTTTTTCAGAGAATATTACAGAAACCTTTGAACATTGAGTATGAGTGGAAATGACCTGTCTATTGCCTCAATAGTTAAAATACTGTTCTGATAACAGAATACATGTGGAAATAGTACATGTAGTTCACAAATTGCAAGTGCTAAGGCAGTGTAATATAAGAGAAACTGTAATATGGAATGAATATTCAATACATACTGGCTGTAAACTTACAGATAAGTCAAAAGTCATTTTACATTTAGAATAATATAAAATTGTTCATTGAAAAATGTTCTCAAGACTGAAAACTGTGCATTAGTAATAACTCCAAAAGACCCAGGAGTGGCTATAGTAGACTTGCACAGGAGTTGGCTTTGGAAGTTTCTATACAGGTTTTTTTGTAGATTTAAATCCTAGCTCTTCATTTGAAATATCCCATATTAAAATAAAGATTCTAAAATATATGGTTTAAACAATTACATTTAGGGGGGGAAAAAAACACCAAAGTTTTTCATAATAGGGAGAAATCAGATTTTCAGACAGTTCCAGTTGACACACTTGTAATTGTCTGTATACAGTGATTGAGCTGAAAAACATCTGACAAAAGTTAAACATCATTAAGAACTGAGTTAAGTATCACTCTGAAGTGATTATAATCCCTCTTCCTTCAATTAACTCCCTAAACAGTAATGAATGGGGAGTTAATCAGAGGGTCTGCTTGCTGCTGATGCCAATTCTTTGTGGATGGATTTAATTTGTAAAAGAATTTTAAAAAAATTGGGGGGGCTGGGGGGAGAAGAGGAGCGACAGTGCTTAGAAGAAACTTTGCTTTAAACAACAAATCATCAATATATTTGGTACAAAGCTTAGTTGCAGGAAAATTGCTTATCTAATGGAAAAATACTGATGCAGAAATTTATGAAATAAAATATTGGACAGTTAAAACTGTTTCTTAAACCATATCTAATAAAATCTTCAATGTCTGTGAAGGCTCTACAGCTTTACATATTCATAGTTGTTTGAAATCAGTTTAGATTGTTTAGTTGGTATTTTCTTGGTAGAGAAGCATAAAATTATACCTTAATGTTAAGGCATCTCTCTGTTCCTAGGGGTCGTGTGGACCTTTTAGATACATATTTTCATTAGAAGAAAAAATTTGTTAGTTAAATTGCTTGAAGTTCATATGGGGATGAAACTTTAAATGCTTTCAGATACAGGTATTTTAGTTACACTAGTTCTTGAAACCGTCTATTAAGACCAAATCTTTAGTCTTTCATTCTATTTATCTACACCCATGTTGAATTAATGATCTGTAAAGAGTACAAGGAACCATATAGAACCTGAAAAAAATTGAGAATTTTTCAGTAATGGGAGTTACTTGGGTAGTACTTCAGAGAGTTTCTCAGCCCTTCCTGGTGTGATCTAGTAGGCAGGACATATCTAATGTGGTTTTCACAGTGTCCTGGACATAAATCTTGCTACCACAACTTTTTGTGGTAGAATAGCATTTCTGGTAGTATTTGCTTGTTTATAACATTGCAGGCCAGGCAAGGAAAGAGACAGACTGTTTTCTTTGAGTGACAGTTCCCACAATGCCCAGTATTACTCTATTCAAGTAAAATATAAGCTCTTTTAAGGCTTCCATTAAACATCTTTCACAGACTAATCCTATTTGTTGTTTACTAATTATTTATTTTAGGACACAATTTAGAACAGCTCTATCTGATTTTTTTTTTTACAATGGTCTGTTTTTCTTTGCTTCCCTCTATAACTCCTGTCCCATTCCTCTTTTCCCATGCATCAGATCTGCTCTCTGCAGGCAGAAACCCGCTCAAATACAATGGCTATAAAAATCTGTTAAACCCACCTTTAACAGCACTAACAAAAAACCCAAGAAAGTTGGGCATGTTATGAATAAAAATGAATTGGTAATTTTAATTCATGGACAGTTTATACCCTAAGGTAACTCTTAATTGCATTTTAACTCTTTGTAATTATGGATGGAGGGTTCCATTTTAAGCTCGCATTCTGTGTAGAATAATTTGCTAAGCTGGTAACATGTAAATAGGTTAAATTCATGATTGTACTCCTGCCTTTCTCACAAGTATGTAGGAACTGGTTCTAAACAGCAGTGAAATCACTCTGCCGATCTCACTGGAATTCAGGTGAACATCTGGATTTATAACTGGGATAGATTTCAACATATTTAATCTAAAAAATAGTTTTGCCATCAGTAATTACTTTTGTAAGGCATGAGCAAAAAAGTTCTTGTATTTTTCACTTTACGTAACATCACAGAGTCTTGCAGATTACACACAAGTCCAAAATGGATCATGAAAGCTCTAAATCATTTGTGGGTTTTGTTTTTTTGTTTTTTGGGGTTTTTTTGCAGATCTCATAAGCAACTGGTTCTTCTCACAGGAAAAATAAGCATCATTTTCTTCCCTGGTTCATCAGCAGAAAAATTGACGGTTAAAACATGGAGCTGAATTTTTCTTATTCCTTAAAGACCATAGGCCAGGATAGAATGGGAACTAAACATTCATACATTTATTTCAGTGCTTCATAAAATGAAAGAAATGGCCTGTACGATAGAGTAGCTGTAATCATTACATGACTGCAAATGCTTTTTTCTCTGCCTGGAGCATTCTAGTGTCCTCTGACAGACTTCTTTAATCCTCTAGTTTGCTGACTTTTCTCTCAAATTCCCAGAGCAAAATCCATTCCTGTATTAGGTTATCTGAGGCTACTTCAATTTTCACATTATCTCTTGCTAAGTTCAGTACCTTAATACCCCTCAGCTATCCACTTCACATTGTGACATAAAAAAACCACGCTGTCCTTCCTTTTCTTCTTCCTTTTTGAAAGCCTATCTTTGAATCAGGAGTGAGATAAAAACATTCTGAACTTCTTGTTTGATGTTCTTATTTCTTCTTCATCGAATGTGGTTTTCTATCAGAACAGGACATTTATCTTTCCCTTGTACATTTGAACAACACCCTCTTACAGGGGTATGGTTTTATGCAAAAACTTAAGTATGAAACATGGTTTGAGTGACAGGGAGGCCACATGATTTTCTTGTTTCCTATTTTTTGTCAGAAGGAGCATTTCTTATACAGAGGATATGTAATGTCACCATATCAATCTTTACAATCCTTCAATGCATCCCAGTTACAGAAAGCCATAGCATGAAAGATCAAATGAAAAGAGAAAAAAATCAGAAGTTAAGCAGGTATCTTTTTGAATTCCAACACCAGGTCTCACTTAGGTCTTTTTGAGGTTTCCTGCAAGTTACTCACGAGTGGTAACCTCTCTCTGACAGCTTGGTCTGCCATAGCCAACTGCAGGGAACTCGGGTCATCAGGGCTGTGTGTTTTCATGGATTGTAATGGCCAGTCTTGGTCTTGATATCGATAGATCTCTAGGAATGCACCCTTTATGCTCCAGGCAACTTTGTATGTTGGTGGGGTTTTTTATACCATGTGAATGGCGACAATGCAATCAGGGTATAATCAGTGCAAAATTACAAAGCAGTTGTTTTTTGGCAAGTGTGCACAATTCATGAGATTAAGCTAGCTACTGCCAAAGCAGAACATTAATATGTTTGCCATCCCCATGACCACAAAGGTGTCTTTTCTGCCCAAGATTTTGTTGATCATATGTGGGAGGATTAGTCTCTATTTTTCTTAGGAAGGGGCCAATCTTCATTGTTGCTGAGTTGCCATCTTAAAACTTCTTGTATTTTCTTTAAAATTGTATGCCTTTGCATATTGGTGTTTTCCTCTTTAATCCCTGAGTTTAGCTTTGGCTTTCCTACCCAGCTTGGCTCTAGTCTATAGATTTTGTCACAGTATAGCCTAGGTTTGAAAACATGAAAATTGCTGTGTAACTGTGTCCCCTCAACACTGGACCTTGGAGTGGAGAAAGTTCAGCTCTGGAAGGGAGGGTCACACAGCATTTCACTTGCAGCTTTTTGGGGTGATGGGAAGGCAGCAGATGAAGGTTGTTTTCTGTTTCATAATATTTGCAGAGATAGAAAAAGCATGAGATTCAGTAGCACAGCGCAGAGGTATAATAACAGTGGTTACTATCAAATTAACATATTGCTGCCTCTCTCCTATTTCCGTCTGAGAAATAGAAAAGAATAGGCAAGATGCTTCCCATTTTGATGAAGGCAGAGATAATGTAGGTAATAAAGGCAACATATGTTAAAGCAGGAGCAGAGGATAGATCATAATGGTGTAAAGCAAGAGAGGAGAAGCAATTGTTCAAATGTATATGCAGATATAGCTGTTAGTAAGCTCCATCTTGTGATGTATTAGTATGTATAAACTGTATAACCTTACCTGGGCATCAGGAAGTAGAAATCAAAGATGTATTTGAGCATGGAGTAAAGAGAGGGGAGGTAAGGAATAATAATAATAACTAATAATATAATAATAATACAACTAAAAAGATAACTATTCTTTTAGTGTATTAGAAAAGTTGCATAGTAATAACCATGAACTCACTATAGAAATGTTTTGAAGATAGAGGAGGAAAACAGGATAAAGGACATGTTAGGAATAGCAACCTAATACGCAGAAGAAATAACTATTTTTACATACTTATCTGTTCAGGAAATTCTGATGCTTATTGATACAAATATATGGGTCTATTGATGAAGAGTCTATTGTCCCATATCTATATGGATCTATTCCCTTTGAATTAAAAAATAAAATTAAAAAATGCTTGGATGAAGTTCTAAACACTTAATAAAACAGGTGGTTTTCTCTGATTTTCACTTATTCAGGGAGTTAGTCTTTGTCAATCACTGCTGTCCCGTTGCCTGTTGTAAAGTTGCAATTTGTTTCCATTGTACAAAGGGCTGCCGTGCTGCCTGCTTAACAGCAAAAATCATATTTTGCTAAAACGTCACAGAAATTCTTATCACCTGCATATAAATTAATATTAATTGAGGACACCATTTTTCAAACAAGTGTTAAAATCTTTTGTAATCAGAAAGTGAAATATACTCTCAAGAGATCTCATAAAAGAAGAAATATTAGTTAGTGTCGTGGCTGATACTGCTTCTATATCGCAATACCATTGCAGGCTAATTGAATGTGTGGCACATACTTATGGTTATGTGCAGGATGTCATAGAAGTGGTGTGTGAATGTTATCAGTCCAGCACAGATCTGTAACTCATTCATCCAGAAAATCCTGCAACAATGGCTAACGCAGGGCATAGCCAACAGCAGATTTTCTCTTTCATGAGGAAGGCTCATAGCCAAATGTTAGAACAATTTCTTCAAGTATTATACATATTGTCATCTGTATCGTAGTCAGAAACTTCTGTCTGTTAATTGAACGTCCCTGGTAGTTCTTCTGAGTTCTCTAATATTGCAACCAACAGCCCAAAAATTATACAGGTGAAAGGTGTCCAGCAGTAAAGAACAGGCTGTAGAATTTGGGATTAAGTAATGAATGTTCTGTATTGAAGAAGACTTCTGGACATAAGCATTTGGATAAGAGTCTTTTCAAGTGATTAATGTTATTGGAGGGTATATCTAAAAGGCAACAGTACTAGTAATCTATTTGCTATTAATTTCTATACAATTTCTAAAATTATTACCCTCCTGGAATATTACCCACTTCTTCAAGTAATCATAAAAGTATGATGTATACCTTTTAATTACTTGTGTGGAGAAAAAAAAAGAATAACAATAAAATGCAATTTGTGAAGAGAGTAGAAGCCACATATTAATCTTAATGGTCTTTTTATTTTCAATGAAGGCTATGTGGTATTGAGGCAAATTGTCTACCTCGGTTTAAGAACACATGGTCTGTCATCTAGTTTTATAGTTTTGTCATCTGCTTAATGAATGAACCACAGCAACTATATCATCCAAAGGTATACTGTACAAAAAAAAAGACAAGACCTTTCAGACAATACTAATTCCTTATAGGTGAATTTTATTATTGCAATGAAAAAAATCTTGGGTTTTGGTTGTGTTTTGTTGTTTTTATTGGTTTTTGTGGGTTTTATGTGTGGTTTGTGGTTTGATATTTTTGATTTCTTTTTATGGTTTTCTGGTTATTTTTCAGGGGGTGTGCGATTTGTTCAGGTTTTTTTGTTTTTATTTATTTTTTGGGGAAGAAGTACTATATACTGATAATCTGTACAAAAATAGTATTTTTAAGCAGCAAAATGCAGAATGTAGGAGTATTTTTCCTGTGGTAGGTTATCCTTCATGTGTTCTAGACTTTCGGGAAGACAAATGAAAGTAATAAAATATGGATAGTGTTAATGTACATTTAGTGACTATAGGTAGATAATATAATAGAATTACTCAACCCATTTTTAAGTGAATTTGCCTGAAGGTCTTCCTTGTACCTCACAAAATTATTTTAGTTTTGAAACCAGAAAAAGGTGAGGAACACTTAAGTTATTTCTGTGGTTCTCAGCTCACTTTTTATTTCCCAGTCCTACATAGCTAAATTTCCTGCAGCTTTTAAATGGTGAATTAATTAAACCTACCTCTTGCTTTACTGGATGAGTTTCCAGAATAGTAGTATACAAGTATGCTTTTAGGGATAGTGATATCAGTATACTGGTACTCCTGTCTGTTGGAAATTCTATCAGTACTCTTATTTTGTTTTCCATATCACTGTACTATAATACTTCCTTTAAAACAACCAAAAATACTAAAGATAAATTTCCTAACAAGAATAGTAAGAAGATTGTTAACAATAAAACTTACTGCTACAATTCTTAAAAATAATACAGAACTGAAAACATTCCAGCATATCAACTCAGCTCTCTAACCTGTTGTATAGATATTTCATATAATAGCTAATATATGATTCTAAATTACTTCATCAAGTATGTTTGAAAATGCATGGTTTTATTAACATTATGTTTGTAATGAATTACTTTGACATTGTTTCTTGAAAAAATAAGGTACACAATGGACTTCAAATTTCACAGAAGACCCTGATGCAGAATTAAGAAAGACTATAGCAAAATAGGGTTCAACTTGAGATTGTGACCCACGGACCTCTTGTGCACATTGTTGTTTTTCTTTCTTGCACAAGTAGGAGTTTAAGAAAGAGACTATGTGTAAAAATGAGTAGGAATTTGGCTTCTGTATTTGTAGAAGTTCTTCCATAAAGAAGGCAAATACTAAGGAATACTTAAAACAAAAATCCATGTGGAAAATATTTTGCATTCACCTTAAAATGTGGAGGATTTTGCTGGAGCCAGTGCCTGGTTTCTGGAACAACTAGGGTTTATAATTTCTGGGTAAACTACAAACACATCTTCAGTGATTTAGCAGTCTCAACTGCACTGTTGCTACACAAATTTTCTATCAATAGTTACTGTGTAAGAATAAATTTGAAAATTCAGGGGAAGAACTAGGGTGAAAACATTGATAGCAGTATAACAGACAGAGGCTTCACATAAACTATGCAAGTTGATGTATTACTGTTAAGAACGCATAAAAAAATAGAACTTTTCAAAACTAAAAATGGAAAGATCTTCATAAAGCATAGCACGCAGTAGCTCTGAGTCTTCTGATACAGATCATTTAGCATACTTTAGTGATACACCAATAGCTTTCAACCTCAGCAATCATCTCTTCAGACACGAGTTATAAAACAAATGAGTATTTTTCATGAGGGACCTGTGTGAATATATTGACATCTCTGGAAAGTATTAGCTTATCTTTTTCAGTAACTAAGTGAAATAAAATGAAAAATTCAAAATCACAGGCTCTCTTGGGATCCAGTACAGTGTAGAACTTTCTTTACGTTTCTTTTTTATGAACTCTCTATCTTTCCTACTATACATAATGAATTTTTTTTTTCAATTCAGATAAAGTAGATAGATATACATGAGTGAAAACTGAAACTGCCATTTGGGATGTGTGAAGTGTTCAATAAGTAATTCAAAAACCTGTTAATTGAATTCATGTTTCTGGAAGCAATTAGATATTAAGTTTTTCATTTAAAAATAGCTTTGCTTTAATTGTAGAACAATGTAATTTTTTTCTTGCTTTTTTGGGGTTTTTTGGTATGACTTGTTCATTTCTTTGTCTAAATAACTGATGATAGGTCTAATTTGTGTGTTCTGTGGCAACTGTATTGTTTAGAACTAGTTGTAAAAATAACTGGAAAAATACTGATATAAATTTTAAAGATGAAAAAATATTTAATTTTGTACTTCATGCAGTTAATGGAAATGCTTTTAATTTATATCAAATTATCTAATTGATTATCAACACTTTACTGGAAAGAATTAATAAAAGGGTGAAGAATTCTGATTTTTTTTTTTAACATTTTTTCAGAAAACTTGGTATTTTGAAACAGCAAAATTGCACACAGTGTTGAAAGCTCTTTAGAGGTTAGAGAGGAAATATGTGTGCTTTCTGTAGCACTGAAAGCAATTGCTTGAATTTACGTGGCTGTGAGATTATAAATACGGAAGTATTCAGGAGCCAAAGGAACTTTGGCCATCTCCTTAAGACTGACTTGTGCGCTGTGTCCTGCAACATCATCCTATATGGGGACTACTATAGCTACAGAATTCCCTCCCCCTCCCTGTCCACCTTCCCAGTGTCAGCCCCTCTCATTGCAATCCCCATTCATTGGTGAATGGAGCAACCATCTGTGCTGTCATTTCCTACACCTTCGTGTTTCATACCTATCACGTGCTATATCTTGAAGGTTCTAGGATCTAGCACATTGGAGTTTTTAATCTGTTCTAATCATATCAAAAGAATATAAAGCTACCAGGCTGAAGGATCCAGTTCAGTTTTTAATATTAAAGTGTAACAACCATCAGCAAATAAAAAAGTAAACAATTCCTCTTTATTGTAAAAAATCGCTCTGACTTCCAACTGCAAAAGTAAGTCTAGGAAGAAAATGAGAAAAACATGGAAAAATCAATTGGCTGTAAATGACTAGATATTGAAGAATTACAGGCAACTAATTTGCTTTTTGAAAGTATTTCTGAGAGACAATAATAGTCATACTGCAACTCCCCCCCCCCCACCCCAGCCTATTTAAATTAAGTAATTTTATTTTACTTCATCGTATCTATTTAAATCACATATAGCAAAAGGAAACTTCTGAAGCTGAGAAACATAGTAAAGAACTCTCCGTACTGGTGCTGCAGCCCTGTAGTCTGTGAAATAAAGCAGTATCCTTTCCCGCCTGTGGAAGTGTTAGTTCTCTCAGTTTTAATACACCATTTGGGACATTGACTCGTATCAGTCAATCCTTCCAGTAACTCCTCTATTCTGAATCATACAGAAGTTAATTTCACTTTCTTAAACTATACTAACCCCCAAAATCTTCTTTCTTAATTTTGTTTCATCTTCACTTTGCTCTATCAGCTTGTTATTATGTTTCTTATCACTTGTTTCTATTACTTACTATAATTTCAAATCGAATTTAATTTGGGGTAAACTCTTGCAGAGCAATCTTTCTGAAATTGAAGTTGTGGTCTTTAATTGACGGCTAGAGATAGTCAGATCAATGGATTTAGTTCTCATGTCTGTATTTAAAGGCAACCTACAGAAAAGCAGCCTAGTTGGCAGCCTGTAACTAACAGTGTTCCCCAGGGGTCAGTACTGGGTCTGATCTTGTTCAACGTATTCATCAATGACCTGTATGAGGAGGCAGAGTGTACCCCCAGCAAGTTTGCTGATGCCACAAAATGGGGAGGGGTGGCTGACACCCCAGAAGGCTGTGCTGCCATACAGAGAGACCTGGACAGGCTGGAGAGATGGGCCAAGAGAAACCTAATGACATTCAACAAGGGCCAGTGCAGGGTGCTGCACCTGAGGAGAAATAACCCCCTGCTCCAGTTCAGGTTAGGGGCTGACTTGCTGGAAAGCAGCTTGACACAGAGGGACCTGGGAGTCCTGGTGGACAAGTTGACCATGAGGTATCAATGTGCCCTTGTGGAAAAAATACTTTGCTTTAAGGGTGGCAGAGCGCTGGAACAGGCTGCCCAGAGAGAGGGTGGACTCTCCTCTGGAGATACTCAAAACCTGCCTGGATGAGCTCTGTGCAACCTGCTCTAGATGAACCTGCTTTAGGAGGGATGGTGGACTAGATGACCTCCAAAGGTCCCTTCCAACGCCTACTATTCTGTGATTCTGTAACTTCCATAAAATAATTTTACCTTTATGTTGAGTATTGGCCTCGCTCAAGTTAACAATCATCACTTTTTTCCAACAAAAGCAGTGCAGTAAAGCTGATCAGCATAAATTAGTCTTCAATAAATTGTTCTCATAACTGAGTTGTTTATGTGAGAACTACAGGGTTTTCTTTGTTTGGTTATTGCATTGAAGGTTTTGTTTAATATAAATCTGGTTTCTGAAGTGGCATTGTAACAAAACAAGTATTTGCTTAAGTGGGGATAGGAATGATATCATTCATTGTACAGATTACTCTAATAATGAATAATAACTAAATGTAATGAAGTGAAACTCACTTTGAATCACTAACAATGAAGAAGAGTTACATTATGTTATAGAAAATATAAGTTATCAGTGTACTTTGACCAGTTACACTGTTTATTTTCCAACTATACTAAACAGAATAAATGTAAGCATTTCCCTAATTTCTGCAAAAGGATGCATTTGTAACAAATGTATTTTCAGTTGACTTTTGCTTATATATATACATGTAAATAAAACTTTCAACATGTTTGGGACTACCATCAGTTTTTCCTTCATTGAGGATACAAACCCAATTACTCTTATCTCTAGAAAAGACTGTTTTTATAGGTCAGGACTGAAGTGCAGTGGTGCAGCACAAGGCAGAGTTACTAACAGAATAATAAAAGGTTTTGTCTCTAGAATATCATTAACAAAAAAGGATTATTTTGGAATTCCTAAAGTTTCAGCATCAAATAGGTTAACACGGAAATGAAGAAAACAAACATATCTAGAAAACTTCTTTTCGTAGGCTTTTCCTGTTTGTGTCTTGAAATTGGTCACACCAGTTCAAGTAGAGGTTTCAATGTCTCATATGGTTAGCACATAATTTAGACTAAAAACCTACCTTTTTATTTCCTTTTTAGGGGAAAAGTATACTTTATATTCTTTTAGCTATAGTTTTAACAGAACAGAATGTTCTGTTCCATTTTTTTCTGGTGCCCTTAAGTAATTAAAACTCATTTTTTAGATAGCATTAAAGCTAAATTATGTTAGTAATTATAGTACAATGATAAAACCCCAGGCTATTGATCCTGGTGATATTTGTACTTATCTTTTATTCAGTGCACTATTTGAAAATTATTTATTATTGCTTCGGGCTATAGTTAGTAAAATGAAAGCTCTGAACCTAAAATTTCCATTAAAACCCTTTGGTGAGCTACAAGTTGTCATCTGTCTCTGCCTTGAGACCACAATTGCCCACATGAATAAATGTAACTGAAAAGGCATTTGACCCTGCTTTTAACAGATAGATGGGGTGCAAGAATTGGCACTTCAGGAGAAAAAAAGTTATAGTCACTGACAGTTCCTGTCACTTAATTTGTGCTGGACAAGGGAAGCTGGAATGCACATTCGTAGTTTGGATGATTTGTTGGTCTTCTTGCCATGGTATATGTTTAACTTGCCTCATCAAAACTGTTGCATGTTTTGACTTGGCAGTAAAGGGTTTATTCTCAAATGTGTGTTCCCAATCACAGCATTTTACTGCCTAGGTGAAGGAAAAACATGCTCAAGAAGTCTGTATTTAGAAAAAGAAGTAACTGAATACATTTTCAGATAAATGGAAATTGATAGGCAAGTTGGAACAGGTTTTGCCAAGAGGAAATTTCAGGTCCTAGTAAAGCTGAAATATTATTTCAACTGTGTGTGAGTGAGAGGAGAGGGAGGGAGAGATAAGCATAAGCAAAATACTGGAAATACTTGGTAGAGATTAGATCTAGGATTTGGTTGAACCCAAAATCTAGATGTTCCTTATTTTGCTCAGATAATAAACCCAGATGCTACATTTCCCAGAGGAAAAAAATAAGTGTTGCAACTAAAGAATAGTCAACAACGGAAGACTTCAATAAAAATAACTGGAGTACAAAAGTGTAGAAATGATTATTTGCAGAGTACAAGGCAAAGGCAATATAAAAAAATAACATAAATTAAAAAGTCCTGACTAATATGTTAAAATACTAAAATGGCGTGTATTCAGAAAACAGGAAAGATTTCTGAGGCCTCGTACTTCAAAGAGGTTGTTGCTCTCAGGGAGATGCTGGAACTGCTCCTCCAGAATGGCAGCTTCTGGCTGAAACAGCACGGTGCTTCGGGGGGCTGGGGCTTCACTTACTGTTGTGGTTCAGGAAAAAACCCTTGTGGTCACTGTTAACTATAGTAGTTAACAATAACTACTGCTGTTAGTTATTGACACTGCGTGGCTGCGTAACACAAACTATGGATCTCTCTCTTCAAGTAGGAAGAGTAAGATCAGAAAACGGGCAAGTAGTTCATAGTTGCACAACGGTGCAAACACGAGCAGTTATTCAGTATAATTGAAAAGTGGCAAGTTCCAGTTAAGGTTACTCCAGAAATCTTCAATTTCTGAAACCCCAAAATGGTTTCAGATGACTTAAGGCTTTAATTCCACTTTAGCTAGAGAAGGGAGTCTTACAGAGGATCCAGAGGATTTGCCTAGAGAATCTAGAGACAATTCATAAAAGATGAGACACTTAGCTGAGGCTTTTATTTGTCTTTAAAGTGCTTTGGTTAAAATAAATAAAATCTAGTGATGTGTTTCCTTTTACCTAAGCTTGTGCATCTCTAACTCAGGTATCTTGATGAGGCTTGCCATCCAAGCCAGAAGGCAATCCATTCTGCCTGAGGTCACTGACAGTAATTTTCCTCTGAAAGTGAGGTTTAGGCTCCTGTAGTCTTGCACACGGATCTCTTAATCAGCTGAACCCCTCCTAAATGAATATTTTGTAGTGCTAAGCTGCTACTTACTTAAGAGGATTATCATGTATTTGTGGGTACTCATTTAAGTGTTCCTATGCTAATCTTGTTTTTTTATGAAGTAATTTAAAATAAATTATTTTTGATGACTTGTAAAATTAGTTGACAGGTTTACAGAGACTTGCATGTTGAAAACTGCTGTGTAATTAACAGCTTTTTTATCACAGTTTTAATCAGATGATCAAAATTTGTCACTTTCAGAAATCAATAAAAGAATATTTTTATAAAAAGAAATATGTGAATAGATTAAAAAAAATCAAGCTTGACTTCCATTTTCCTCTGATTACTACACTAAATAACAACCAAATATATTGGTGATCAAATTATTTAGACTTTTAATTCTTTATACGTATAGATTAGAAATAGTTCTTACTGCTTGCTGTATCTTACAACAAAATGTTGTAACTAAAATGGTTGTTTATCTTTCTTAAATTCTTAACTGGAATGTAAGCTGAAAAAATCAGTCTTCAGTATGAAATATTGTCAAAAAAATTCTGCTCTTAGAGTTTACCCATTTTCTGGTAAGAAGGTTTGACACAGAAGGCAGTTGCAATCAACAAAATTAAATGAGTGCTATGCTCAAAATTGAATGAGTGTTAACATCTTTGTTCAGTTATACACTCATTTGCAAAAGTATCACAACTTCATTCCCAGAATAATAATATGACATAGACAAAGTTACTTTAAATATTTTGTTGAAAACAAAAATTTGCAATACTACTTTTGTAAAACATTTCCTTTTTATTTATAAGGGAAAAACATCATCTACATTGCTCTTTTTCCCTAGTTTTTATTTTTTAAAAAAGTGTATGCCTGGTTTAATTTGCCATTCTGATTCGGTTTTGCTATAGATGCATTTAAGTAGAGCTGAAGAACTTTATGAGAAGGGAGCAAAGAATATCACCATGCTTTTATTGTATTCTTCAACGTGGTACTTGGAGCTAATGCTTGTTCATTTCCTCTATGAAGATTATGTTCTAACTTGAGTTTGTTGTACTCTATTTTGCATGAGAGCAATGGGTGGTATTTTCTTTTTATTTGAGGGGCATAGGGGCAGCGTGCACAGAAAAAAAATAGCTTAAGAAACAATGAAATTGGCATTTCCCACAGTCTTGGTCACTGAGACTCTTCCCTTTGCCGACCTGGTCAATGGAAGAAACAGTAGCTTGAACTTACCTCCTTCTCTGCTGGAGCTTTTTAAACTTTTCACATGTTGATAGCTTTAGAAAGAGAAGAAAATAACATGGATCTAAGTTTTAAATGTTTAAAACATTCACCAGAAAATGTTTGCTCTTTTCAAACATCACTTTGTTTTTTTTGAACTTATATTCTTCTGCCACCGTGTTTCAGATAAATGTTACAGTTTATATCTGAAGGAGTTTTATAGTCATATCCAAGATCTCAGTGTTGCTATGCTATCCATTACATGGATGTCACGGAAACTGTAACAGTAACAATACAATTAAATAGTAGGTGAATGTGATTTAGATTTTTTGCTGTTTACATTTAAAGTAAAATTAATGACTTGTATTTCTTTTTGTGACAAGCTAGATGATATACTCTAATAGCTCTTTCTGAGAGCTGTGCTAGGCATGAGTAGAATTAAATAAATCCAGGAACTGTAATGAAGCCTGATGGGAACAATGTATTATTACCTTACCAGTATACTGTTCCTAGGGCTAGCCTTTGGCTTATATTTATCTACTTTAAGAGCTATTTGATTAGTGGCTCTTTCATGTTATAGGAGTTAGTTTGGTTATTACAAAATAACAACAATGCCCATAGCTATTTTATTAATTTCATTATTTATTATTACTTTTGACAAGAAAAGTTAGTGAAAAGTAGGTGGCTGGAAAATACACTGTGAAGTAAGCTTTTTTCCTTCGATAGAAGTTGTTCTTCATATCCAGATACAGCAATTTTTTTTGATGTACTTATAGCAGGGAAAAGGGAAGAAGTTTTGAAATGGCATCAGGTAACAAATTAAATGTGCCCCAGAATCTTTATTACTTTCTTCTAATTATTTTGACACAGTGTTTATATTAAAGATTTAATACAAAATATTAAATAATATTTGCATAGGTGTAGCAGAGGTTTGGGCCTATCTATATACAAATAGAGTATATCTTAGTTGGTGAAAATCCTTAAAATGGAGAAGGGAAATCTAATGGTTCAGATCTAATTTGGGAGGCTATCTTGATGCCAATACTATTTTATGGCTTGAAAAATTAGAGGTAGGTGATAATTTAACCAGGTTACTTGAGGTTTAACTGATATATAGGGGTTGTTTGCTTGGAGGGAAGGGTTGGGGTTTTTCATTTTTGTAGCAGAGATGAAAAAGTTTGCAAACTTGAAAAAGCTTCAAATATTACTGGTGTGTGTGAAGAGCCCATGAAAATGAATTGCCTAATCAGCAAAAAATGCAGTCTAATGTAACAGGACATACAATTCATTAGAAGAGAGTCAAAATCTGTAGGTTTTAAATTTTGTATAGATTCAGGAGTACATTAACATAACATTTGGGTTTTTTTATGCATTTAATTGGTGTAACATTATACTTGGTGTAACAGAACTCAGAACGTGAATTTTGTATCACTAATTTTACAGCAAAGAAATTATTTCATTCCCCAGAATCATTGTATGCTTTTCACTCAGGTCTCAGTTGAAGAAATCAAGAAAAACACTTAAGTGAGTGAAAAATCAAGCTGTGTTAGTGTGCTGTTGTTGTGCTTTCTTTGGTTTTGGGGTGGATTTTTGGAAGTACAACAGCAAGCATTGGGACATATCTACTGTTTCAAGAACTCTGCAATCTTCTTTCAGTTGCCTGATAACCTTCTTACTCCCTAGCCACTCATTCCTGTATGCCCACCATGCTTCAGTCCCTGTTGACCGTCCTCCACAAATTCCCCCTCCTGCCATCCTGGTAGTGTGTCTGCTGTTGCATCTGCACCTAAGGGGACTTAATGCTGTGCTATCAGTCATCTTGTGTTAGATATCTGACACCTGCATAGGCTGCCCTTTGAAACTCTGCAGTTTGAGAAATCGTATGTAAAATGTAGGAAGTAGCAAATCAAAAAGTAGCATTCTTCCTTTACTGAAGGGGAGGTGGCTCGTGTTGATGTTGAAGTATTGGGATTCATCAGGTATTGCATCCTTAACTGGAGAGGATAATGCTGGAGTGGTCCTCTCTTTGCTCTCCCCTGGTTATCATTCTCATAAGGACCCCGACTCCCTTGTGTATTTTCTTGTTATCTCTTTTGTGTTATCTTCATATTGGCCTATCTCAAATGTATTGGATATGCTCTTGGTCTCATTTGTACCCTATAAAGCTACTTGTACCCAATTCTAAAGACTACGTTCAGTTAATGAACAGTAAGTAACATTCTTGGTTTGTGTTTTCACCCTTAGAGATCTCTGTTAGCATCCTGGAGTTTTATTAGAAGGGATTTCTGCTGAACTAGTATTATTCTTGGCATCCCATGTTCACCTTCAGTGGGGGTAACACTGTGTCCTTTCAAACATTTTGTCATCCTTTTGTTTCCTCCCTCTCCCTTCTGTCCCCCATCATCAAATTTTAGTTGATTTGGAAGTCATTTTGGCAATAAGAAGTGATCTTAAGGATGTCTCCAAAAAGGGTTTAGAATTAGTACATCAGGAATGTCATAGCAATGCTGTTTTTTCCACAAGTACCCCAGAGAATCACAGTCGTGCAAAAGAACCTGTAAAATATAGATGCGCTGCTTCACTGGTATGCTAGGGGAATGAGATATCTTTAGACAAAATGGGAATATGGTCTTTCTGTGACTGACTTAGAAGATTTACTCTACTCTTTAGTCATTTCCATGGGTATGCAATATATATACTTTGATTATTAAAAGCAATATTATCTCCTTTATTATTTTGTTGTACATTAATGGACAGTTATCAGTTGCAGCTAATGAGAGAAGGTAATCAATAGTTCTCGAAAACTTGAAATTGATTCATACTAGGCTCTTTCTATAATAATTTATTTTTTGAAGTATGATAAAATCCATGACAAACAGCAAAAAAGCATTTGCAGAATTAATTCCTGTTTTAGCGTAACTGTGACAAGAATTAAACAATGCCTGCAGAAGCGTAGCCACAAAATGATAGCAGTATCCTGAATATTTTTTCTCCTCTCCACTGAATATATCTGTTAACGGTAGTTGCATTTTGATAGAAAACAATAATTGCTTACACTTTGCTCTACCAGTGATGCTCTGTATGAACACTAATCAGTTTCACTGAAACTTATTGTGCTCTGCCTGATCTCAGACAGAGAGAATGAAATACTCATTAGACGTGCATTATCTACATTGTTCAATACAAAATTGTCAGGAAGAAGTAGGCAAAGAGGTAGCAATCATGTTTTCCTACATCTCATTGCTAAATGGCTTAAAAAGGAAATAGAAAATAAATTTCCAAGGAACCCTTGGATTTTATCTGAGCTGCTATGCTGCATGAGTCTGAGTCTGGCACTGCTATAATGCATGTGATTTTTAAGAGTAGTTTCTTGCCATGATACAAACATTACAATGTAATGTTAATAAACTATGGAATCATTCTCTTATTATTTGAATCCAGTCTAATAATAATCTTCATTTCATTAGATTGTCTGCTACATGGATTAACTGCATGGTTAGGATTAACTACATGATTAAGCATATCAAAGATTAACAACAGCTGAAACAGGCTTTCAGAATCTCCTGTTTTCTTCTAGTCATCAAGGTAAACAATCATGCAATTTAACATGATGATAATCCATAGGTGGGTGTGATTATCATATTTAATGATCCACAGTTTGTTTTTTTTTTCCTTAGTGTATAAACCAGAGTTTGGGAAAACTAGCTTTGTTACTTTCCTCTGGCAGACCCCTGGGCACTGACAGCTGCTTGGATTTGCCTGTTGCTTCACCAGGTCTGTTCTGGAGATGTGTGTGGCAGTGATCAAGCTGCATTTTGATTAGTGGGACTCTCTCTGTATTTTTTTTTCCTCTTTTTTTTTGTCACTGGGAACTTTAGTGATAAAGTTGCAATATCTTCCAGCAGTTTTCAGATGTCAGAAAACAGACACTGACATTAATTCATGGGTTTTACCATTTCCTACATGGCCATGTCACTACAGAGAACATTGTGTTGTCAGCTACATCAGACTTGGGTAAAGTTTCCTTAAGATCTTACCCAGGACCAGTGGACATAATTAGGTATCATTTTCTCCTACCCTGGTGGTGATGGTGCAATACACAGTTAATATAATGATGTATTTGACCTTTACAGTGCTTGCTAACTCCAAGCAGTGGAATTTAATGTGAGCAGTGGTAGCTTAGCTTCCTGAATGTTAAGACTTTTCGTATATAGGAAGAATAAGGAAATATCAAATCCATGGGGAAGTGTGATATCTTCATAAGTAAGAAAAGGTGAGGAGAAAACAAAAGTCTTCAAATTAAAGATGTTCTTGGGGAGGATGAGCCTGTATTGACGAATGACAGCATATATTTATGACACCAAAAAGAACAGTTAGTAGGATGATCTTTGGCATAACATATAGCTCTGATATTGGAAAAGAAACATATTCATGTCATGGTGTACATGCTGATTTAGATTGCTCCTTTATAGGAAATCTATAGAAGTTATATTGTGAAAAATGTAACACACTTGATCAACAGTTATTTTTTGTACCTTTCATTCTGTAATAATTTAAAATGTGAAATAAAAAATTAAGTCAGAGATTCCTAGAATATGTTCTAGTTGAGTGGATTTAATTAACAGTTGTTGTAGTAAAGTAATGTCAGAAGTCTGTGAAAGAACTGTAAGGAATTTGCATTAGTCGTCTGTTTACTCCAGAGTCTACCAATCATTCAGCAACAATATACAAGTGGTTATCTTCCCAAAATCTGGGAAATGTTTAATCCTGGTTGTCAAGTTCGTTCAGAAATGCAACAATCTGCTGATCTTGCAGGTGTATTTCCATTAAAAAAAACCAATTGTAAGAAGGGAGGATATCAGTTGCAGACAAGCTAAGCAAATGGAGTGAACAATAAACCTGTCAAAAACATGCTCTTCCAATATAGATACACAATTTCTGTAAGGAGAAGAGATTTAGCAAAATCGTACATATAGATGCCTGTGCTTTCTAACTCACTCAAAACTCCCCTTTTGAAAGTGGTAGGCCTCCTGCCGTCACCATTTTGCCTTTGTCTGCCGTAAGTGCTGAATTCCCCAAAGCAATGAGGCTTTCCGTGCTGCCTCGGAGCCAGCAGTAAGCAGTGAGGGTGACTCTACAGCAGCAGCTGCTTTTGCCTCTCTGCTGCCTTGCTGAAGCTCAGTCTGGCTCCTGACCCGCCTTTTACAAGTTGGGAGCAATTGGACTTTTAAGAGCAGATGAGTGACAGCATCCTGCTCCTGTTATCCCTAAGACTTTATTCCTCTGTCTGGTGGAATAAAGCTCTGAGCACCTGTCCCCAAACGCTTGCAGTTGCATGTTCCTGTGGGCACGGCTGAACTCCACCCTTCTCATTGTTATGTTCTCATTGTTATGCTCTCACCATTCTCATATATATTATGTTCATTCTCTTAATGAAATCGGCAATAGGACAATTTATTTATACACAATGCACCTTACCTCTGTAATCAGGAATGTTTCAGTACTTAGTTATTAGTTGTTTGGGGGTTTGTTTTAGAATGCTTCCCTATTTTGGCTATATTAACTAAGTAGGTTTTTGCCTTTGCGTTCCTCCAGAAGAATTTGAGACAGAAGGTCCAGAATGATGTATTTTGCATATACGTGTAACACAGCAGGATAATCACAGATTTACCTTTCATCTCTGGGTAAGAGGTGAAAAAATTTTTAAAAAATCAGATGAGGTCTTTCATGAAACTAGCTTTTCTTTGTCACCTCTCTACATTTCATGTAAAAATGTAGAAAATTGTGTAATCATACTACTTACAGGAAACAGAGGGGGGAAAAACTCTACCTTTTCTTTTAGTAGATTTCAGTAATTTTGGTGCCTAATTGAAATAGGGTAACCAAGAAATAAAGGCTCCCATCACGTTGAAGACACTTCTCTAGGGAATGTGGTGTCTGAATAAGCTCTTTTTAAGTTTTCAGCAAGTGAGATTTCTGTGAAATAGTTACGGCCATGGCTATAGTTGAGTTCTCTCATTTAAGACCATAATGCAAGACATGGCCAAAAATTTTCAGAGAAGAAAAATATATACACTATTCCATTCCGTGAAAAAATAAAAGTAGTAGCATAGAGATATTCTTTTGCCTGGGATGAGTAGCACTTGCTTTGGGGACTGGCAGCTTTCAGTTTGTGGCAATGACCTCCTTTTTTATTTCCAGGACTGCTCAAATGTTCTAAGCAGTCCTGCCTTCTCTGCACCACCAAGGGGTAACACAGCCTTAGGCTTTCCCTGGACTGTCTTTCAAATCAGTTTTTGCACTGAGTATGGCACAAGACAGCTGCTAAGTTAAGTACATTTCTGTGATTTCTACTAAATTGTAAGCTAGTTAAACACCTCCAACTAGAACCATATAAACAGTCTTCTCAGACCTCAGATGTCTATAAAAATAAAAGACAAATAACAAAAAAAACCCCAAAACACCCAATCAAAAACCCCCCAAACCCAAGCATATAATCCAAATCTTGCTGGATAGATGATGAAATGATACAACCATTATGCTGTATCTATTATGTGTACCTATTATATCAAAGTGATTCTCAGCACAACAAAGAAAGGGAGCTGGAAGAAGTACTGAAACATTGTGGGAAAAGATTGTGTTTATTTGCACAATAGTGCTTGCACATACCTTATCACATATATATCTATATATATGTGCAAGTATATATTTTGTTGCAGTGCTTACCTATCTTTATTTTTGCCTAACAAAATAGGTTCTCATTTGTTATCATGGTCTCAGACTGGCCTCTGGTAGGAGATTCTGAGGCAGCCTGTGTAGTTCTCCCACGGATGCAGTGTAGTCATACAAGCTGGGCTGTGTGGGTTGATGGACTGGGCAGGTACTTGCCTTGGTGGGATATGCAGCGGGGGAGAGAGAATGAAGGAATCTTACCTTTTTTGGTTTTTTTAAGGTCTTTGTACTAGCCAGTGCAGTGTTGCTTTATCATCGCTGCCTTGCATCCCTTGGCAGGATGTTACTGTGTGTTCCAACGTCACCTGTATTTAATACATGTGATCAATGCTGAAATGGAGAAAAGATATAGTTAGTTAAATATATAGATATATAAGCAAAGATAAATAGATGAGTGAGCAAAGAGCAAATTTTTCTTCTTTAAGTCCAGGACAAATTTTTCAGTAGCTGCCTAAACACAAGTCATAATTGTAGCTTAGTTCATGACAGGCTAATACTGTAAATACTGTAATTTGTCAGCATATAACTTAAAATTTGAAAGTTATGGAAGACTACACCTTTAAAAAATCTGAGGCCACTGATCTCATCTTTTGAGGAAGAGAATTGTACTGGAAACTCAGGCTGGGGAGCAATAAATCCATTGGAAGCCCAGAAATGCTTGGAACAAAACTGAGGCTCTTATTTAGAATAAGTAGCAATAGGGGGGTGCTTTCACCTGCAGGAAGATTGCAACCTTTAAATCACCTTTCATTTCCAGGACTTTTTTCCTGTTTGCTAAGAAGCAGGACTCATTCTAAACCATATATGAAAACCCGTCCTGCTGTTTTGATGTAAAGTCTTCTGGAGCTTATAAATCACAAATAACTTTGCTGTTTCACTTCATAGCTCTCATGTTTGCAGTTTCATGTATTCAGTGTGTCATTCAAGGTGGATAGTGTTTCATCAATCTTCAAAATGTGCAATGGGATAAATTCCCAATGTTTAATTTTTCACTCTGTTTCAAAACCTCAGTAAGAGAAGAAGAAAGGTATAAAACAGATGCTTGCTTTGAGACTATAAAGAGAAATCTTTACTCGATTCCCAAGAAGCAAAATTTTAATGAATAACAGAATGTGAATCCTTCTTGTACCTCATCTCTACTCAGTGTTTTAAGAGAAGGTGAGGTATTCAATTTAAAAAAAAAAAAAAATTCACACACCGCTCCCTCCCCTCCCAAAATAAAAAGCAAACAAATGCAAAATAACAAAGCCTTTGAATTTGTTGTGAAACTTCTTGTATCTTTGTTTGGAGACAAGCTGCTTGCGTGTCTCTTTATTTTTATGTTTACTATCACAAAATTTTTTTTTTATCATTTCAGTACTCTTCATGCTTTAAGATAGAGACTGTAATCAATGATAGAACAATACTATGTGTAAGATTAATTTTAAGCAGAATTTTTAAAATAAATAGTAAATAAAAATTTCTATTAAAAATACACATTTAATCGTCTCTACAACTAGAAATAAATTATGTCCCTCAATGACTGTTTTGTAGTCGAAGTATCTCCCTTCTGATAATTTAACTACCGTGTCTTATTACATTTAGTTATGCTATCAAAGTGGCTTGTGGCTACCATCAATTACCATACTATTTGATCTTCCTTGCAACTTAGAGTTCATTTTATTCTTCATTATGTGACTGAGTAGTATTCATTTTTTCATCATCCTCATATAGCACTAAAAACCAAAGCACAAAGTCATAATTTACTACTAGATAATAATTATTTTCTGTAGACAATATAAACCCGTATGTAGACATATAAAACCAGTGTTGGTCAATTAGTATTTCTACAGTTTTTTGCCCAAGTATCCTTTTAATTATGATGACAAGAATTATGTCATGTCTTTAATAAAAACCCAAACCAAACAAACCAGAACAACAACAAAAAAAAAAACCCAGAACCCCCCCCCCCATATAAATATATAAAAAACCCTGAAGTTCACTTTTATATGTTTATTTGCAGCTAGCTCCATAATGAGAAAACACTACAGGGAAAAAGCACGACAAAAAAGTTAGTATGAGTTTTCAAAAGCTCATAATTTTAAAATTGAATGTGTCATCCAGGGTAAAATGTGTACGTGTGTGAAAGCTAAGAAAAAAATACAGGGTAGAAAAAGACTATCTTTTCAAAGGGCAGGAATTTCTTCTCATCAGCTGTTGGACAAATGACAGATGTGACTAAAGGCACAATTTTTATAGGTATGTCATCATCTGATCCCGTGATCTCTTCCTGGTTTATGCTGCACCTGAGTAATTACTGTGTACTGGGATAAATTTGCATTCAGCTGAGAAAACAAAAGGAAATGCAAAATTTGGAGTATTTGAGGAATATCCAAAAAGAAGTGTCTAGATTTATTATTTTTTTTAAACTATAATATCTTCTGTGCTTTGTCACAACCATCAAGGATAAAAAAAAAAAAAAAGCCTTAAAAAAATCTTATGGAAAATGTTCTCATAACATCCTGCTAGAGATGTGTTATGCTTGCTTGCCTGAAGATCCATTCTGCATCCCCGTTTTCGGAGTCCTGTCCATTTAAGAGAAAGAAAATCACTCATTAAGGACCATCTTTTCTCTTTGAACAGACAAGTGCAGTGGCTATAAAAAAAAATTACATTACCAATTTCTGCACTTGCACAAAAGAAAAAATATGATCTATCCTCTCTTCTCTTTGTAGATAGCATTGCTGATACCAGCTATTAAAGTTAGAATACTTATTTATCTTTTCAAGGAAAACATGGAACAAACTGGTTATATTCTCATTATAAAGCACTATAACTATTGCCCGTTTTATAGTAATAATTCAGCTTTCCCATTACTTTGTACCAAAATGACAATCTCAGAAATTACTGTACCACTTAGCTATTTTGGTATTTTAATGCTTCATCTAAAAATAATTAACATATTTTATAATTAAAAATGTGTATCATTTAGAAACTGTCCAAAAATCTATTTATGCTCTCTGTCATATACTCTATCATAAGTAATTATAATTTTATTCACACAGCCAAGACTTCAGATTCAACCCAGCAACAGTTGGTGGTATAACCCATTTTCCATATTAATCTCTCAGACAGCAAACATTCTCATTAAGGCATCACATCATCCATTTGCTCCATCATTCACCCATACATATTAAAAATGGCTGTAGCAAGTGAAATCTCATTACAAAGATTGGAACAAGTTTTAAACATAGATTTTAAAAAAAAAAAAGAAACCAAACACCCCACCCCCCAAAAAAAACCCCTCCAAACAATCTCCCAAAATTAGGCATAAGCAGACTTTTAGAGACATTAGTATTTTTCAAGACATTCAACTTGTGAAATTTCTCAGGATGGGTAAGAGGAAATATCAAGGTCTGTTCTGCTACTAGAATTTACTAATGCAAGAGGAACAGAACAGTTGTAAAACATGGTTTTTAGGTGTTCAGCCTTGATTTTGAGTCACAGGAGCAAGTACCCAGAGCAGGACCGAGATAGGACATCCAAGTGCTGGTGCAGCTCTCAGACTGCTCTGATTCTGCAAGAGAAAGCAGGTTACTTGCTTTCAGATTTATTTTTTTTTTTAGAGTGGCAAAGAAATTCAATCTCTGCACTGGATGGGATGGCTTATAGTTTTGTTTCTTGGTTTTTTTTTTTTCATAATTTCAGTTTTAGACTTCAGAGTCAAACATTTAGATATTTATGATGGTCGTGTAACTGTTTCCAAAAGTTGTTTTGATCACTTGAGAATAAGGTGATGACAGTAAAACTCAGTTTGGGGTTACAGTGGTAAAGACTTTATTACCAATGTCATGGCACAGGTAAGCATTTATTTTCCTATTTGAATATCTACCTAAAAATATCAACTTCCAAGCAGGTGTCTGGTTAATCTTGAGGCTGTCATAAATGAGTGCAATGTGAAGGTGAGTGTGGTATGTTTTGTGCTTGAAAATGAGTACTTTTAAGTTTGCACATGACACCAAGTTGGGCAGGAATGTTAATCTGCTTAAGGGTCAGAAGGCTCTACAGAGGGATCTAGACAGTCTTGATCAATGGTTTGAGGTTCTTCATCAAGGCCAAGTGCTGGGTCCTGCTCTTGGATCATAACAGTTCTCATGGGGAAGAGTGCCTGGAAAGCTGCCTGGTGGAAAAGGAGCTGGGAGTGTTGGTGAACAGCTGTCTGAATATGAGCCAGCAGTGTGCCCAGGTGGCCAAGAAGGCCAGCAGCATCCTGGCTTGTATCAGAAATAGTGTGGCCATCAGGATTAGGGAGGTGATCATCTCCCTGTTCTCAGCACTGGTGAGGCTGCCCCTCAAATACCGTTTTCAGTTTTGGTCCCCTCACTAAAGGAGGGACGTTGAGGTGCTGCAGGGTGTCCAAAGAAGAGCAGCAAAGCTGGTGAAAGTTCTAGGCAAAAGTCTTAAGAGCAATGTCTGAGGGGACTGGGGAAAAGGAGGCTGAGAGGAGACCTTATTGCTCTTTACAGGTACCTGCTCTTTACAGGAGCTTGTAGCAAGATGGGAGTTGTTCTGTTCTCCCAAGTAACAAGTGATAGGACAAGAGGAAATGGCCTCAGGTTGCACTAGGTAGGGTTGTCAAATGTTGGAGCAGGTTGCCAGGGACAAATACCATCCCTGGAGGTATTTAAAAGAATGTAGATGTGGTGCTGAGGGACACGGTTTAGTGGTAACTTAGAAATGTCAGGTTAACAGCTGGACTTGGTTGGAAGAGAACTTTAAGACCAAAATGATTCTATGATTATAAATGATTATGAAATGCTTAGTCTTATTACCAGCACTCTATACTTCCCAAATGAAATTTCCTGCTGCCACAACTCTAAAATGTGCTTGTAACCTAGAAAAGGTTATGTAATAACAGTTTGTGCTCTACGTGAGTTTTGCTAGTCTCTAAGAGCTAACGGTATCATCTTCTCTGCTTACATTGATTAATATGACCCACAGTTGTTAAAAATCCTATATATATTAGTGTTTAATAACATTATCACTGGCAACATAGTTTCTGCCTCTTTTACTGAGCTCCTTCTGCTCAGAAAGTTACTTTGTAAAGATTTTAACATTTATCCTGCAAATGATCTGGCCAGCTTCCACTGTTGGCAATCCACATCAAACCAGCACCAGGCTCATTACCTGTTATGCCTCTATTGATATTTTTGAACTAAACCAAAATCCTTTCATGTTTACTAAGACCTCCTTTAATGATAACAGAATGACTCTTTAATTTGTTTTTGTAAATATGTGGATATTTTAGAGCTGATAACTACAAAGCATACAAGGGAGGATACAGATTTTTGAGGAGAAAATTGTTCTTATGAGAAATAGGACTCTTGGGGCCTCCCTTTACCCAAACTAGTCTGGTAAGAGCTCGAGCAGAAAGCTGTGTTGGCAAGTGAGCATTGCAAGGAGCCCAGCTCCCAACTCAGGTCTCCAGTGGAAGCTATCAGGTACACAAAGCTGGAGGACAAAACGTATTGTCAGTACCACTTTACCAAATGACCATCAGAATAGAGAAAATGGAGGAAATATGCACTCTGTCAGAAAGGGATAAACAGATCATATGCTCAGGGAAATCAGAGGTCAGGGAAATATGAGGTCCTTCCCTTGACCCCAATCTTAGATAGCAGTTGAGTTTGTGGGTAATATGAAGCACTTTGCTGTGCAGCATTACCTGGGCCACAGCAGTTACTCTGGCTGTGTGACATTGTAAATATTTCAATTCATGTGATATAATTGTAAAAAATGAATGAAAAAGAGCACTCAGAATTATGTTTTTCCAGGATTCATAACTGTCTGTAGATTTGCTATATGCAATCCCTAATATAGGCTAAAATACTGTTCTCAAAATGTGTTAAAAGTGAGTAATTTTTTTTAAATTAAAAATAGTCTAATGGTGTTACTGAAGTCACCTTCAAATGAAGTTACTGAAGGAAAAACTCCATTTGATTTCAGAAGGATCAGGATTTCACCAACAATTACAACTTTTAATATGCTGGATCACAATAGGATGTTATATGTGATAGAGTCTGCAAACTACCATCTGCAAAAATCCTCCTTTGACTATAAAAGTAAAAATATAAATTAAATTGTTCTAAAAATACATCACTACTTAAAATTATTCATCTGGGTTTTTTTTTTTTTTTTGTAAATAATCTCATTCTAAGATGTAAAAAACCCCCAAAACCTCAAAACAAAGCCAAAACAAAAAACCCCAACAGACACTTAGTATCATGTAAGGATTTAATGGATGTTTTTTTTATGGAGTCATTGCTTTTATGGTGGAAATGGTACCTTGATCATTGATAGTAAAATGCTAAAAAAAAATGTTCAGCAAGACTACCTGTAAATATAGTTGCCCAACTGTAGCCTAGCATCAGAATCAAGTTATGAAAAAGTTCAAATGGAAGAAGGAAGTGCGTGGAAGGAGGGACTGACCCCTTGGGAAGATTAAAAGAATGCCATCAGAGTATGCAGGGATGAAATGAGGAAATCCAAGGCCTCCATGAAATTAAACCTGGCAAGGGATGTCAAGGTCAACAAGGTTTTCTTCAAGCAAAAGGAAAACTAGAGAAAATGTGGGCCTGCTGTTGAATGAAATGGGTGCCATGGTGACAGAGGACGCACAGATGGCAGAATTGCTGAATGTCTGCCTTGCTTCAGTCTTTACCGCTCTGGCCAGCCCTCAGGAGTCCCAGACTATGGAGGTAACAAAGTCTGGATGAAGGAAGACTTCCTGTTGGTTGAGGAAGATCAAGTTAAAGAACAGTTAAGTAAACTGGATATCTGCAAGTCCATGGATCATGATGGGATGCACCCACAATTGCTGAGAGACCTGACAGAAGTCATTGCTGGGCCACTCTCCATTGTCTTTGAAAGGTCCTGGAGAACAAGTGAAGTGCCCAAGGACTGGAGGAAACCCAACATCACTCCAGCCTTCAAAAGGGGCAAGAAGGAGGACTTGGGAAACTACAGGTCATTTTGCCTCACCTATATCCCTGGAAAGGTGATGGAGCATCTCCTTCTGGGTATCATCTCAAAGCACTTGGAAGAAAAGAAAGCTATCAGAAGTAGTCAACATGGACTTGCCAATGGGAGATCATGGCTGACTTACCTGATAGCCTTCTACAATGGCATGATTGGTTGGATAGATGAGGGGAGGGCAGTGGATGTTGTCTACCTTGAATTCAGCAAAGCTGTTGACGCCATCTCCCACAGCATCTTCACAGGTAAGCTTAGGAAGCACGGGTTAGATGAATGGACAAAAGGGTGGACTGAAAACTGTCTGAAATATAGAGCTCAGAAGGTCATGATTAGTGGCACAGAATCTGGTTGGAGGTCTGTAACAAGTGATATTCCCCAGTAGGGTCAGCACTGGGTTCGGTCCTCTTCAGTGTATTTACTGAATGACCTGGATGAAGTGATGGAGTGTACCCTCAGCAGGTTTGCTGATGCTACAAAACTAGGAGGAGTGGCTGACACACTAGGAGGCTGTGCTGCCATAGAGTCAGACCTGGACAGCCTGGAGAGTCAGGCAGAGAAGAATCAGATGAAATTCAACAAGGGCAAGTGTAGGGTACTGCACCTGGGGAGCAATAACGCTCTGCAGCAATACAGGCTGGAGGCTGACCTGTTGGAGACCAGCTCTGTGGAAAAAGACCTGAGAGTCCTGGTGGACAACAGGATGACCATGAGCCAGCAATGTGCCCTTGTGGCCAAGAAGGCCAAAGGTGCATTAAAAAGAGCATGGCCAGCACGTTGAGAGTAGACGAGGAGGATGACCTCACCAGGTGAGGCTGGATCTGGAGTACTGTGTCTAGTTCTGGGTTCCCCTGTTCAAGAAGGATAGGGAACTGCTGGAGAGGGTACAGCGAAGAACTACGAAGATGATTAAGGGACTAGAACATCTCTGTGATGAGGAAAGGCTGAGGGACTTCAGTCTCTTTAGTCTGGAGAAAAGAAGACTAAAGGGGGATCTGATCAATGGCTATAAATACTTAAAGGGTGGGTGTCAAGAGGACTTCTTTCAGTAGTGCCCAGTGACATGACAAGGGGCAACAGACACAAACTTGAACTTAAGAAGTTCCACCTAAACACGAGGAGGAACTTCTTCACTTTGAGCGTTTCAGAGCACTGGAACAGGCTGCCTGGAGAGGTGGTGGAGTCTCCATCTCTGGAGACATTCAAACCCTACCTGAACATGCTCCTGTGCAACCTGCTGTAGGGGGATTTGCTTTGGCAGGGTGTTGGACTAGATGATCTCCTGAGGTCCCTTTCAACTCCATAGCATTCTGTGATTCTATAATGGATTTAAATTAATTGATGAGAAATAATGACATAGTATTTGCTGAATGCAAAAGATCCTCAGATAAGATAAAAATACTGTGCTGAGATCATATGCATCAGTTTTTTTACAAAAAAAGTTTGCAGTTCATCTTCACAAGTGTTTTTTGAACTGATTCTAAGTAATAATTTTAAAACTATTTGTATACTGAGAATCCCTTAAGAAGACAGGAAAAAGCTATATAAGCTATCATTGAATTTCAAAGGTGAGTAGGTGGCTGTCTCCCTTGTAAAACTCCTTTAAAAGCATAGGTTTCTAACCCTGATTCACATAAAGAGAAGGGAGAGGAGGCAATTTAAATACATTCAGAAAAATAACTCTCAGTTTGTGTTTTTATTTTTCACCAAATGTGCCTTTTTTATGAACGCTTTGTTTCAAGATATGGCGAAACAAACATTTATCGGTAACGAATGTTTCTTATGGATCATGATAATGAAGATAGTAAGTCATGTGTTGTTGAATTCCACCTGTGTTCTAATGCACCGTACAAATGGAACAACAAACATTTTCAAAGATTTCTCATTTTCCAGATCATTTAGTTATTCTTTGCAGGGTAAAAACTAATTATGCACCTTCATAAAGGTATCCGTTTCTTAATATACAAAAACCTTTCTGTATTTTGTGGTATACTCCAAGTTGGCTGCTGGTACTTATCCTGCAGTGAGCTCTCAAAAAGTCCATTTGGCCACTGAAGCAAATCATGAGCTCTGCAAAAAGCACTTGGAGTTATTGCCAACATATTAACTTCTGAATAATTTGAATATTTTAAATCTTTACCTTTTTTCACCTTCAGTGATGCAGCTTCAAAGAAAAGAACAGCAATGCAAACACTTTTAATATTTGAGTATATTTTTGAATACACTATAAGTCTTGGAACATCTGTGAATATTTTTGGGTTTTATCTGTTGGGCAGCACTTTTAAGTTGTTTGCACCTTTTTTTTTAAATTGTGTATAAATAGTGTATCTATGTATTATTTAAGAAAATGCAAAACGAATATGTTCTTATCGTTAATATATGTGCAAATTCTTTAAGTGTGCACATTCCCTGCTTACCTCCCCAAGTATGTTTCTGTACTTGTGCCATTTAACTCTTTTCTCAGGGTAATTTCTTGTGGTATGTCTATAGTGTGTATTTTAAGATTTAGATGGAGGGAGAAAGTAGGCTCATCAACATGACACATCGTGTTACTGCAATTGCAGTCTCCTGTCCCCATTCTAGCTTGCATAGGGATAGTTCAGTTGTTTTACTATAATAATTTGTCTTGCATGCTTTAATATCCGTCTCTGTGCTGTCAGCTGGATTTTTCAGACCTTGAGAAGAACAGGTGTGTTTGCTTCTTGTTTTCCTCCCTCCCCATATTATTAGCATGAAAAAGTACAGCAGTATGATAAATATCTATAGAGAAGATGCTTGCATTTAATTAAAGGTTCCCATTGTGGAGGAGGTTATCTCTTTCCTGGATGCTTGACTTTACCAGGTGGAAGGTTGCACTTTGTTATTTGGTGAACATATTCTCTCTTTAAGTGCGATAAAATCCTGGTTTATAGGGTTTAAGTTAAACTAATGTTTCTTTCTAATTTATCTTTTCCCATACTGGTTTTCACTGTAAGAAAAATCCCAGTATAAAGGTAAAATTGTCCTATAAGCATACAAAGTTAAGTCCTCAGTCTGGATGCCTGAAGCACACACGCACTTCGTGGAGCAAAAGTCCATGTAGTGAACCTTAGGGTTTCCTGTCCCTGGCTTTGCCTGTCCTCAGCTCATGCTGGGATGTGGTGCTCTGGTTGCTCCTTATCTGTGGACTTCTGTAAGGGGAAAAAGTTTGAGAGCAAAATGAAGAGAAGTCTTGCCCCAGTCAGGGTGATGGATAAGTTCACACAGTGGAGCATGTTCCACTTTGTACCTGAGATTCTTAACGAGAATGAAAAAATATTTAATTATAAAATTTATCAGACATACTGTGCATATTTTTTGTTACAAAAGCTGAAAATCTGAAAATCGTCCCCCCAAGTAGTTTGTTTTGGAATTCTTAATAATTAGGTGTTAATATGTAGCTTATTCATAAAGAGCTCCTTCAGTGTTTTTTATCCTCATGTGTGAAATTCTAGTTGTTTTGATCAATGATATAAATAATGAAATATATTTTCTTTTCCCTAGATAGATGAATATAACTTCGGATCTAAATTGTGTCTCAGGTGTTCATCACTATAAATATGAGATTCATTTATCATAAGTATTCTGCAAAATTAATTTAAACTATGCTCTTCTTATAAGCTTTCCTGTCCTTTCGTAGAATCAGTCCTTCAAATGTCCTCTATATAGGAAAACACCCTTAAAAAATTGAACAAAATTACAAAAAAGTTTGATCAGAGAACTGAACTTTTAATGATAAAACTCCAACTGATTTGGCTTTATAAGCAATAATTGCAAATGGAAGATTTTGGTACTTTTGCATAGAATAAACTTGTCTTCTTTTGCTACTGCTTTTTAGACAGGACAAAATTAAAAGTAAATCAGATTACAATGTACTTCATAAAGATTTTTTAAAATAATATAATAAAGTTGATCTGATTGCTCTTTATGGACTAAATGTTATATTTTCATTTAAATACTGATATACTTAAATTCAAAGGTAACAGACTAAACAGGATGTCTTAAGTAATCTGTTTATTAAATTAGTAAATTAAATTAAATATTTATTAAATTTTATTATTTAAAATATAAATTAAATTATTTATAAAATTTATTATTAAATATTAAATTAAAAATTAAATAAATCAGTAATTACTTTTTTTTTTTAATGCTAACTTACGTGACAGTGTGTAAATTGTAGTAATTAAAATATAAGAGATTTGAGGTTGGGTTTGCTTTGTTTTAATAAAAGTACCTTTATTTTAAGATGGAGATAAACTGAAAGTATTAGAATCCTTGGTGTTTGATTTTTGTTATGGATGTTCAGTAAAATGTCAGCACCATTTTATTGATTACAGCTAATTGATTGTCAGCTAATTTTATTGATTACATGATTTATGTGGAATACAAGCAAGGTAAAAAAGATATAGTTCAAGTAAATAAGATTATAAAAGACTAAACTAAATAGTTGTAGTACAGTTGGTATTGTCTAGTAAAACTGAAAGCCTGATGACTTTAAATATACAGTTTAGATCTGTGGAAAATGATATGAAAATAAGAAATGAAGAAGAAATTACAGTAAGGAAAAGAGCAAATATGTGAATTTCATGTGATATCCATTTGAGAGTTGATTAGGCAGTTATAGACTGGTGGTTGCAAAACAAATTGTTGTAGTTAACATACAGCCTTAAAAGGAAGCATTTGTACTAGGGCAATTTTATGTTTTCCTTGTGTGCTGGCAAAAGCAGCCGTGTGTATCACGCCCAAGATGTGTGGCTTGGGGTAGAGGATTAAAAAGCACAAGAGCAAAGAAGTTCTTTATTTTCTATGTTTCTCATGCTTCTCATCTACTGAAAAACCCAAAACTTACAGAATACATTTCTGCAGTCTCAGACAGTGATGACAAGGGGGATGTGTGTGTGTATATATATATATAAATAATTTTTGAATGGAGTAGGTCCAATTTTTTTAAAGAGTAATGATCATTTAGAATAGAAAAATAAAAGGTGTTTTCTATGACTCAGAAGTTAGCATATTTTGTTCTTCGACTGCACTTGTTTGGCATATTGTGGCATCATCACTCTTTCTTAGTTTTCAGTTTTGTTTTAATATATTTGACAGGAAATTAAATTTGTTTGTGTTAACCTGATACAAAATTTCCAAAGAAAAATCTTGGAATTGTTAGAACAGCTTACAATTCTGAATGTAAAATCTTTTTCTTGTACCCAGGCAAACACCAGAAAAAAAATTGTAAATAGCATAAGGGAGAAGTTGAACTCCTGCATATTTTTTTTGTTTGTTTGCCTTTCATATGTGTCAGCAAAGTGGAATGCAGAGTTGTTCCAACTTTGGAGAGTGTCCTGCTCATTTTTGGCTCTGAGGCCTCCTCTGCTGCCTTTGACTTCAGAAACTGTGCAGCTGAGGGAATTAAGCTGTTCCATGTGAGCTGGAAAGAACCAGAGCATTTGAGGAAATGCCACAGCAAGCAGCATAGTTGCCCCGATTTTTTCTTTCCTTGTGGAGATTTCCCCTCCTTTGTACTCCATAAAAATGAGAACCCTGAAAACTGAAACCCAGAAACCTTAAGAGCCTTGACTTAAAAGATGGTTCCCTACTCATCCGGGCTCTCCAAATTGCTCGAGCACCAATGGCTCCTGGGATCTGCTGCAGGATGCTGCTATTGCTCTTAGTTATCTAATTTATTTCACAGTAGGGGACAGGTTGTACTTCTAGCTCAGGTTGTACTTCTCTTGCAAGTATTCTTCCCAGGAATAACACTTCTTTATTAAGTGCCTGTGGCAAGCTATTCCATTCAGTGTTTTATTAGATTGCTTCAAGTCCTCCATCAGCCATAAAGCCATACTGTAACATACTGATGATTTACTCTTTGTGCATAGATATACTGTAAAGTACGTTCTGTTCACACCATCGTCTAGTACTGGTGACTGCTTTATCCTCAGCTTTGCCCACAGGGAATGCTGCAGCGTTTGGATCAACTAAGCAGTAGCTTCATCACAAAACTTTGGCTTGCAACTTAAATTCTAATCTGCTTTTGTCCCAAAGGTGAAAACTGAATTTTTCACTTCCAAAATTTATGCACCAAGTTGTACATTTCTACCTGATCATAATCACTGTTTATGTCTTTCATGTCTCTATTGGTTACTAGAAAAAAAAAATGCTGACTATGCACTAGTGTTGATCTTAATGTTGCTTTCTGGGACATCACAAAATGACTGCATGAGCACTACATTGTTTTAGCATTTGGGGACTTAATCAAACACTTCTTTTAAGCTTACTAGCCCACAAGTTTCAGTAAGTACATTTGCACGTACTTCAGAAATAAAGTTGATCAAGCCTATAAATAATCTTTTTCAAACTCTTTAATCAGAATAATTTGATTCTCCTCCCACCTGCCCTCCTGCAAAATTTAAGTAGCAACTTACTAGTAATTTCATGAGTACAAGTTTACTTTAGAGTTGTCTCAGTAGACTGCCAATGCACTCAAAGTCTCAGGTGCTATAATGATGGAGACTTTTAGAAGGAAGATAGAACTCTGCATTTGGTTCCCCAATAGATTCCACAGAGGAAAACATTTCTAGTATAAGTTTGCCTCCTGCATGTTTGGTTACTTAAATTATGCCTTGATAAATATTAAACTACATCCATGGAGATTTATCTCCCTCCTCTTTCTGATAATTGTGCTGAAATCTTAGTGTTCGTTCCATGCTATTTAGAGGTGCAGGATTATGTGATACTTAGAATTTAGTTATTTCATGTAATTCTTCCTTACAGTAGGCATTTGCAAATGGACATTAAATTAAGCCTTTGCTTAATATTTCTGGAGCCCAGGACTGTGACAGAGATTCCACTACAACTGACTTCACAATCTGGGTAGAAAGGTGACTGGTCGTTCTAGAGTAACATTGCTAAAATAAGTTGTTGAACAGACAGCAGCTACTACGTGCAGTGCAAAGCTTTGCTTTAAAAACACACTACAAAATTCAGCTGTTTGAAGTGTAAATCGTTAGTTCTTCTCTTCTTTTACTGGACAAGTTGAAAAAATTATAATCTGATTTTATATGTCCTCTTATTGATGGCTGTGGAGCATAATTTTTGCCTCTATATTTTCCACAGCATATGTGAAAAGATCATAAGACTAATATTTGTAATTGGTTTATCTTTTTCTCTGTGTTGTGGTCCTGGTAACTTTTAGCTTAAGTCTGTGAATTGTTCTACACTAGTGGATATCATCATTTCAAACTTCTACCTGGACAGGTACTCTAACCTTGCTAATTGAATACATCTTTCAATATCCATTCTGAAAAGTTGATGGAATGCAACCCTAAGTACCTGTTTCCATTACAGACTCTTTAATATTTCCAGTACTGGGTGTTTCAGTCAAATTTGTTTGTCCCTTGGTTTTTCAGTTATAAAAGTCACTATATAAATCATCTTTTTGTATCTCTTTAAAACCTTTTATTGTTTTTTCTAATGTCTCAAACATCTTTTACATAAAGAATTTCTACCTGACTTCTAATTAATTTTAAACCAAATATTTAAAAATTCCCCCTCCCCAATTTTCTTATCTTTTTTTTTTCTATCTTCCTGAAAGCTCTCAATGTTGAATGAAAGCTTTATTCTATATCACTTGTGCTACATTTTGCTTTAAAGCCTCCACAGCCCTCCACAGTACCATGCTCAAGTTTTCCAGATTTTCTTTGGCTTTTCTTCTGTTAAAGATATTTGGTGGTAGTGGTACTTGCTGGTCTGATGGAAGACGTCATGATTCATGTATCTTCCAGTGAGTGAGACCGTGAAAAGACCATTTGCTTACAGTGTTAAATGATCTTTTTAACAAAACATATGTTCCTAGGCAGGGAACCTGTAGGTGCAGCTTGTTTTCTGACTGTGTGCATACAGGTTGATTTCCAAATTCCTCTTCTCTATTTGCATTTTTTGTAGTGAGTAAGAAGCTGTAAAGCTTTTGCAGGATTATGTCTTAGTCTAATCAGAATTCTTGTTTAGGTACAGACTTCTATAGAATATTGCTACTTGTGTGTGTAAGACAAATAATGCAAAAACCATTCTAAAAAAATGCATTAGTTCTTTTTTCCCCTTTTCATGTAATGTCCGTATAAATATTGATGCATAAATCTTATGGTAATAGATATACTAAAATGCTGTAAGTAGACACAATCAAGTATTGTTTAATTATACATTTATAATTTATCTTTTTCTTTTCCGAAATTACCATGAAGATTTAGGGGTCTTATCGTTGCCTGTTCCTTATAGAGAAGGACCTGTTCTATGTTCCCAGAAAATAGGAAGTGCAGCCAGCCCTCACACTGATTCGTAGTTCGGTTTGGCAGGATGCTGCAATACCTTAAGCAGCAGCTGAGTTCTTTAGAGGTATATTTTCATGTGGCATGTATACATCATATGATTTCAGTCTATTGGCTCTGGGGAAATGAGCTGCAGATTTACTACCTTTACCTAGAGGCTTCCTTATCACAAAGCGATCTCTGGGTGAGAATCAACACAAAATTATTCCAGCAAATCAAAAGATTGTGGTCTGAATTATGAGACTGGAAAACAGATTATGAAGAGAAAAATTAAGTAGCAAAATTACCAATATTTAACAAGAATTCTTTTTAACTGTTCTGGTAAGTGTCATCCGATGTTATCAAGACCTGTCCTAAATAAATATTTTTAAACTTGGGGGTGGATACTGCCCTTTAACACTGAGCCCTAAGGTTTTGTTGGGAAATTGTTGAACAGATCCCTTTTAACCTCAGCCAGTCTGCCTGGGGTTCTCTCATGGATTTGGGGTTCTCTCCCCCACCTCTTTTCCAAGAGGGATTTATGGGTCCCTTAATGTCAATTTTTGCACCCTTAGTGCTCAGTTGCTAGGAATGCAGTTCTGGTGATTGTTAAATAAGATCAAATGCACATAGTTTACACAAAATATGTATTAAAATGGATAAAACCTATAGCCTTTCCAAGCTGCTAAGTTTTCAACATGGTCTTAGTTCAAAATGCACCAGTACTTAAAAATTTATTCCAAGGAGCTGATTGTTGCAGATGGTCATAGTGGGCAGCAATAATGTATCTAGGATTTTTAAAGTGTCTCCCCGTGATGACAAACATTAACAAGCAGATTAATCCATGGCTTAATTGTAAGAGGTTACCCAAATAGCATGCTGTCAGAGCTGTCTTTCTAAGCACAACCTGCTACAGAACAATTATTTGGCCAGCACACAGGAGGAACTGGAGGCTTCATCTCATTTGTGATGCTGGGATCAGCCTGTGGTGATCCTACAACGCTTGCTTAATTAATCCTATTTTGGCTTTAGACTTGTATCTATGTTTGGCACAGCAAATACAGCTGTGTATATTACTGGAAGCAGACGTAACTATGTGCTGTGCACTCAGAAGGTTTTCATGCTGAATATTTATTCTTTTGACTCATTTCATAGTTAATATGGGAAGGCACTTGTGACAGGTTGCTACTTGCTGACTGATTGGAACAATTAATTTCCATGTTCCAGTTGAGCTACAATAATGAAATACAGTTTGCTCATTCATTATGGGCTATTGCATATAAAAGAGGAAAAAAAAAAATCTCTGGCTTGAAAACTGACCTTTCCATCGGAGACTGTCAGTCCTCCGGCTGAGATTTTAAAATATTCAGGTGCCCTTCTATGTGTTAGCTGGGTAGAGATTTTGAGAAACAGATCCATATCCTCAGTGGGGACTAAGAAGTAAACAGCACTATTCAGATTAATGAATTTGGAGGTCCTGTGTTGATAAATATACAGAGAATTCTAGTTTGTGTTCTAATTTTTTGGTTTTGTGCCATCCTATGTAGAGCAATATTTAAAAAAAATAAAAATTTAAGGTGCTACATCTGACTCTAACTAGGGCTTATTACCTCAAACATCATCTTGTGCTAATGCAGCTATCTGACTTCAAGACGCACCAATTCACTTCTGTACAACTTAGAACATATACAGGACTTGTGTTTCTACTCATATGATCTTTCATTGTTTCCAGATTTTACAAAGTAATAGTAGTACTATTTAAAACTACAGGAGTCATATTTGTACTCATGCTTCTTGCGTAGTGAGAACAAGAATGAAATAGTGGAAGGCTGTAGGGAAAACATGAGAATACATCATCACATGCTGTTTGCTCACTGCCTCTGAAGTCAAAAATCTCTTGAGTAGCAGGGGATGAAGTTGGATGGTGGTTGCATGAAAGTGAAGTAACTATCAAATAATAATTTAGAAGTTATCTGCTCTGAACTTTTGAAGCCTTAATATTATTAAATTTTTTTCTTTAACTGTCTTTTTTAATAAGGCCTATCTATTGGATATTCAACTGAGCAGTCTTATTTTGCACCAGACAGTGCAGTACATGAATAAAAATGAAGTATATAATTTACCCATAACATTATTTACTCTCTGAAAGTGTGTGCACTTTAGCTTATTAGGTGACAGAAACAGACTTAAAACTGTAATAGCTGCAGAAACTTAAAGTTCTAAACACCATAGGAGTAACTGAAACTGATCTTATATGGATGGGGATTTGAGCAACCTGGTCTCGTGGGAGGTGTCCTTGCCCATGTCAGGGGGCTTGGAATTAGATGATCCTTCCTTAAAGATTCAATTATTCTGATGTGCACTATTTTTGCTTATAACCTTAGTACATATACTGAGAAATTTGCCTTCTAGATCACTCAAAAGAGTTGATTCTCTTATTACTTAATAAAAAATAATAGTTGAATCCTTTAATCTACGTTTCTCCTAATTAATATAATTACACAGAAAATGTAATAATTTTCTGTTTACATAATGCATACCAGTCACATGGAACCTAAACAAGGTCAAGTGAAGCACAGCCTAATGTCATTGTTTAAACACAAATAAAATCGCTGCATTATGACACAACACACAGGATTAAGGCAGAGTTATCCAAGGAGCTACCGTACTGGATAAAGCATGTATTGTACTGCAGACTTCTAGGATAGAAAGAAATAACTTAATAAGTTGTTAATGAGATGCAGGCAGCCATTCAGATTTAAAACAAAAAAATGTTTACAGGGAATTTTCTACTTAATGGGAAATATATAGAACAAGTAAAAATTAAAAATATGTAATACTAAAATAAATAACTAATATTCCTTCTTGTCTACTCACTGGGATCTGTGTAAGATGGTGACTCAGGCATACTGATATGGGTAAATGTGTGAGAATATTTCACTCAGAAAACCAACAATCTCAATGGGTAACAATATCTGGGTAACAGAATTGGTAACAACTGCACTCAAGTAATGTCCTTGTGAAAATCTTGTAACTTTTTTGTTACAACTTGATACTTCATAATTGTATATTCCAGTGATATAATTTTACTTCTTCATTTTATTGTTACCACTGTAAGCAAATGTTTTATTGGGGGGATAATGCAGAATTGGAAATTCTTGGATCTGAAACAGTATTTTCAGTCCCGCTCCTTTTCCCAAAAATATACATCGGTTTCAAGGCAGTATGATACCAGCTTCACCTACTTGTGGTGTTCTCTGGCTCCCCTAAGGTTTTTCCAGAACTTTGCAAATGAGTCATTTGTCCAACATTAACTGGATGGATTGGAGTTGCAATTCTTATTACTGGTCATTAGAGATGACTGTGCTATGTCTTTGTTGTTAAGACTAGTACCTAAAAGAAGAAAGTTGTTTGGCTGAGAAGCAAGTAATAATAATAATAATAATAATAAATGATTTGAAAGAAGCAAGATAAAGGATGAATCAGATATGGCCTGAGGTAGGATAACAATGTGGGAAAATTTTTAGCACAGTACTTTGCAGTCTTTTCCTCCTACTGCTGATCTCAATCAGGTAGTAATTCTTGACACCTCTTGGTACTAGAACTCCCAAGCACCAAAGAGGGTGCTTTTTCCATCAGTTGTTTTTCACAGTAATTCCCAAAAGAGGCATGTCTCGTCTGTTGAAAAAAAAGATCTATTAGGCTGCAAAATGGTTAAGGGGAAGAAAGTCTGAAGATGAGTTAGAAATGGACTGAAAGCGAAGTTTAAGGGGTACTGGGAAACATCAAGTATAGATCGCCATCTCTTTACTGTTTTCTCCAGAGAAAACTGAAAGCAAGAATTCATGCAGTGCTAAAAACTGTTGTTAAAGTTAGTGGAATGGGAATGTGTGTAATCTGGGAGACCCAATATTCTCCACTTGTAGAAAACATGTTCAGGGAATCTATGAAAGGACCCAAGAGCACTGGGGTGGTGTTTTGCCTAAAAGGTCTTTCATGTAAAGAAGATCTGCTGCAGGTCTTTTATACTCAGCACCCTGGGGCTTTTTTCAATGTCTGGGAGTAGCAAATAGCAGAGCTGATAATTATGAGGTAATCCACAGGTGCAAAGAGAAATGCAGGGCATGCTGAAGGCTAATTGATCAGATCTCAACGATGTCATGTAATTAATAGAGTAAATTTGAATATTTAAAACTGTATGTGATCATCATAATTATCAAAATTTTTGAAAGTGTTGTGGAAAGCAACAGGTGTGGGCATTGTTCCTTTATAAGCCTCTGACATGAAGAGTTAGATTTTACCTTTTTTTGATGTCATACATGGTGTGCTGCCAATCAACTATTGATACCCAGGATGGTTCCAGCCCAGGTGCAGAACCTTGCACTTGC